>CM077151.1:35440395-36029018 GCA_039583875.1 Platanthera guangdongensis | reverse complement strand
GGGTGGATGTTATTGGTCCTTTGATACAATATTATGATTATAGAGTTCTGTATCACTCCAGTCATTGATACTATATATCTCCTTTATTTGAGAAACCCGAGTCTGTATATGCGCGACCACCGCCACACGTTCTAGCACTCACGTCCAATCACAAGCACAATATGATTATCCGTCACGATTACCCTCAAGAATCCTATAAGGACACTCTTGTCATAATATATCACACTTAGTGATCCTCCTAGTGTTCCGAAAATGAACATGAGTTGAACATTAAAGATCGGCGAGAGCACTCCCCTCCCAAAGCAGAGAAACTTCACGCACTCTGTCTGATATTTTAATACAGGATGTGTGTAGTCAACCCCCACGAGAGTCTGCTCCACTTAGTGAACCTGCCGTCGATTCTATATCACATTCAGTGAAGACTTTTCGCACAGTTAACCCGAGATTCTAGATTCTCTATGAGTGAAAAAATTTTACACACTTCACCCGATAGTGCACTGACACATCACGATCAGGAACTGAGAGCTTTGTAGTGATCTCGAGTTGTCACCTCTTCCCTTTCTGGGAGCTCGATCCCTTCTGACGCTTGCTTCTGGAGGACCATCACTCTACTGATGGATTCTTTGACGACCCTCCTATTTAGTCTTTAGATGAGCCACCTCGTCCTTGTGTGGATGAGAGTTATGTGAGTAACACACTTACGAATTTTAAGACATTGGCACCATTCCTTTATCGCCCCTGATGACGATTGTGCTCCAGAGAGAGAATTTTGAGTATGACATCCAATAGTGGGCTTGATCGTAGCCGTCTGGTCACTCACACTCTATATGAGTTATGGGACGTACCACTCGCTGACCCATCAAATGCATTCTTTCTTATGATGGGTACTCACCCCATTCAGAGTCGCGTCCTATTATCAGGGCATATGGTTATCAATTGGAAGACCATCGTATTTGCAATGAGTTTTTCATATGTCCCACATGGTGAGCCTCCTGATATCTCACATTCCCTTAGTAACATTATCGCTATTCACACTTTACGTTCATTATCGTTTATATGAGAGCACTTCATATATATTTGGAGCATACGCGGGTACTCGTCATATTTGTGATGAATTTATTATACCCCTCCCGGTAAACCCCCAAATGAACCACATATGGGTTCACCGCACAGTTTGGAGGTATCTATCCTTAATAGAACAGTAGAGTTTTGAAGGTGCACTCACTGATTCGTTGATTTTATACCTTGTCATACGTGCTTGAAGAGACAGTTCGCACACCATGTTGGCACATCTTATCACAGATGTCTCTGATTGTCACTTCAGTGTTCATCGCCTCCGCGACGAATTCTTCTATGATCCACCTTCCGAGCCTCCTGACCATGTATCAATCTCAGAGTTGCTTTTAGTATCCAAAACATCTGGTTTGTGGAGTTAGTCGTGTTAGTAGTTCATCATTTGTATTTGCATGATTTGCATAACAAAATTGAGCGGAATTTTCATTGTACTTATGACTTATATGCAACTCAAGCTAACAAATATAAAATATTTACTAGTTTCAAAGTGGATGACTTGGTGATGGTTCGGCTAAATCCGGAACGGTTACCTTCGGGTACCGTAAAATAGCTAGTTGGTCGTAAAACTAAACTCTTTCGAGAAGTAAAACGGATTGGCAAAATGCATATGAACTTGAGATGTCTCTTCCGTTTGGGGAGCAAATCCAGTTTTTAACGTAACTGATCTGACTTTATTCCACGATTACCTGCATGAGTCTTTAGATTTTCCTTTGTCATCTACTCCATTTGATTCTTCTGGGTTTGTGAGTGTTAGTGAGGAGTCACATTCAGGACACACTGACACTCATTCAGTTACTGACACACCGCCTGCAGTTCTTCTGTTTCTACTAACAGACTTCCGCGACAGATTTTAGTTCCTGAGCAGATATTTGATGATGCGACAGTGACCACTACTGATGGTGGTTTTCAGAGATATTTGTTCATTGACATGACAGACCAGAGACCGAGAACTTACTGGGTTTTGGTCGAGGAGTTACAGTGTATAGATGTTGGTCTTCTACAACACTACCGCTCTGAGCACTCACCAGAGATGAGTGATTTCGAGAGGGGGAGAGTTGGTGGAGAACAGTCCAGATCAGGTCGACAGAAAAGTACCCAACGCCGCACCCATTCGGACTCTACCGGCCCTAAGGACCTCTCCTTCCCGGTTCAACTCGTCTCCTGATTATTCCTCCCGTTCGGCCAACCAGCCAAGGTTGCAGATGTCGATTCATGTCGGTTTGAGTTTGAAATGTCGTATGTCGTATTGTGGGGATATATCGGGGATATTTTACAATGTTGAATTTTAATATTTAAATAAATTTATTCGTATATATAATCATTTTTTTAAATATGTGCAGTTTCATACATATATATTTTTATAAATTACACAATAAACATATATACATAATGTATGCTTATAAATTATACTATAATATATATACACATATACACAAAAATAAGCGTTGGCGATCGATAGTAAACGACAAAAAGAGCACCAAATAAGAATGAGACGAGAAAGAAGTCAAATATTGGCATAGTGAGATGTACGAAATGCAACATAACAAAATATTACCGTTTTGACGCTTAAAAGAAATGAAAAACATATATTTTTATTACTCGTCATATATCGTCTGCGAGATATTACCCGATATATCGGATAAAACCAATACATCGGGGTTTGATGACTGACTATATGTCGGGATATTTTCTAAAACGACATTTTTATTTAAAATGTCGATGTCGTGGCGTTTTCTATCCAAAACTTTTATGTCGGTCGTGTCGGACATGTCGGCCGACATCTACAACATTGAAACCGGCGCAGGATTTCCTCCACAATTTCAGCAAGCAGCACGCTTTTCAGGCTCTGGTTCATGCACGCCACTGTCCCACGACGCCTCCCTCAACTGGCGAAGCCCACGAATCCTTCTTCCGCCTATTCCGCCGTCCACGATCTTTCTCTGACGGTTCCAGCCATAGCCGAATTTAAGTTTTTAAGTTATTTTGTCATCTTTGTTAATGCCCTATAAATAGCAGAGATGTGGAACAGTTGAGGTTGGTGAATGATGTAAAAAATTGATTTCAGTTGTTGATGAAGGTTTTCTTTCCTGTGCGTGTGACTCCTGTGTGAGAATCCTGCTTGAATATTGTTGCCGTGAGGTTGATGTCAATTGATGTTTGCTGCTTCCATTTTAGGAGTCCTGTTAGATAGGTGGTGATTGAATATTGAAAATAGATGAATGCTTCTGTTTCAATTGATGTATGTAAAAGCTTCTTGTTCAAGTTGTTGAAAATTAGGAGTTTGTTTTGCTTTCCTAAGTGTTAATGATGATGAATAGTTAACATTTGATGTTACTGTAGGAGTTAATTGATAGTTGAATTTCCAAACTGTGCTGCTGCTTCCATTGTGAGTCTAGTGGTTGCTGGAAGTGCGGAACTGTTTGTGATTTCCTTGTAGACTGAAATTAGAGTTGGGTTCAATTAGTCGCTTTTGCTTGAGAGATTCTGTGAAACCACTTCGTGTGTGAGTGAGCAATTTATTTCCGTAGTGCCCGTGTGTGATAGAGGCCGACCATGGAGTGGAAGATCGAATGTGACGAGGACATTACTCGCGAATCGCCGTCGACTTCGCGATTGCGGAAAAACATCTCTTTCTGTGGATAACTTGCATCTATCTCTTCATTTGTGTGCGTCTACATTCTCTTAAGTGAATTAGATTCATTGCTAGGTTTTCGCCCGAAGTTTGTCTGCGAACGCTACATCAAAAACTCCAAAATATAAACATATTTGAAGTTCACGATTTCTGTATTGCTACGACAAGGGAAACGAAACGAAAGTCACAAACTTTCTTCCCCGGATTTAGAATTGAACCATTTTTTCTTAAGAAAATTAAATTTTGAAACAAAATAGTTAATTTGTGCTTTTCCAAAAAAGTGCTTAATTTCTCAAAATATTTTCAATGCACACTCAAAATCTTTGCAAAATTAATTTAATCACCGCATGCATTTAGGATTTTCTAAAAATAGCCGACAGACGCGCAAACCCTACGCGTCGTCCTGCATCAATGGATCCTCTGGTGGGACTCCGGTGGCAGGGCAGGTGCGACGCCTGTCCATGTATCATAAAAGTGCACCTTGGAGTCCCGCCAGAGGGCCCACCTTGGCGCCGCACTAAGCCGGCTTTATCAGTCTGCGGGTCGTACACCCCAAATATCACATCGGTCCCACCACAGGGCCGATAGGTTGTTTAGGTCGCGGATTTGTTGGTGATGAGAGTCCGCCTGAGGACTCTCTATCAAGGAGGCCGGAAGATCGAGCCACGACCTCAACAACCTACGGCCCTGTGGTGGGACCGATGAGATGGGTTGGGGTGTACCGCCCGCGGGCCTAATAAAGCCGCCTTGGTGTGACGCCAAGTAGACCCCCTGGTGCGACTCCATGTTGGCAGGGCAGGTGCGACGTTTGTCCCTGCATCACCAACACTTCACTCTCCAAGAGAGCCAAAACCTAAGACTCCAAAACTACTCATCTAAGGATACTACCACTCCTATATATAGATGAGTGAGGAAAATACAAAATAATGTTTGTAGGCTACATAGACTAATATCAGCATGTGGCAGCAGCCGTATTTTGTGAGTATCCGAAATTTTTTATCTAAAAGAAATAATTTCTGAGAGTTTTGGGGATGAGTTTTATAGAGTTTCTCAACTCTGATACGTAAGGCAATCGTAAATATTCGTCCTTCATAACCGTCAGAACTAGTGCGAGTTACTGCCCTGCCCCAATTCAACATTGATTTCCATTTCCCGGACTTTGATTACTTGTGTAAATTCTTGCAGGAAGTGTTTACAAATTATTGTTGAATATTGAGTAAACTAGCATACAATTTTGGATAATTAATTCATATTTTTTTTGACCAATGTTCGTTTTATTTGCGACTTTGGCGGTGTTTGGTTTGGGCGTTTCAACTGCTGAGTGGCTGGGACGCACCGCAAGATTGAGAAAAAGCGGCGTTTTGTTCTAATTATTTTCAAACCCACGTTTCTTTGATTCCGTTGTTTTCCTTAAAACCCAAGCCGCGGGTTTTTTTTACGGTGAACCGCAGAAGCCGCTCGGCATTTCCTCAAAGCCCTCGCAATCCCTCTTCCCCTCCCCGATATCGCTTGTTTCTTTCTCTCCTCCGACGGCTACGCCTTTGACGGCCACTCCCTCTGACGGCTACGCCTCCGGCAGTGTTAGCGATCGGATTTACTTCACAGAGTAGCAGCCAGCCCTGCACAACAACGCCGCATTAACTTCAAGATCTGCCCGACGAAAAACCTAACCCACTCTTCCACCATTTTTGTACCCCCAAGCTCTCCACTCAAGGTATTTTTCGGTGAAGACTGCGCCGACCAGGAACAACCCTACTAAAGGATCTTCGTTCCATCAACTTTGTTACCCGATCAAGGTATTCTCAGTTCAAGGCTCGGCTGGCCAGGAACAACCACGCTCCTGGATTCGCCGTCAATAACAACTCCAGGATTCGCACATCTAAAATTACTACTTCTTTTGGTCGTTGCTGAATCTTCATTTCACCCGTTCGAGGATTGTTCTATTTCTTTGCTCAATTAGTTAAATATTAAAAACATTAGAGCATGTTGACTAATCATTTTTCCTTAGAGAAATTGAATATAGAAATGCAGATTGCTCTCGTATTGTTGTATAGATTCTATATTTCTCATGTACTTTTTATTGTGTATTATTTGTGTGTTGTGTATATGTGTGTGTATGTTGGTTCTAAAAAAATATCTGAACCGAAGATTTTTTTGGGTGTTGGGTGTTATTTAATGAAAAAATTATTTATTCCAAATATTTAATATTGGTAATTAAAAATGTGGAAAAAAAAGTTTGTTAAAGGCAAATCAAATTTGGATATACACAAACCATTGTTAATGACAAACCATATATTTTGAAAAATACTCTATGCAAACCAAATTGTTAACCACAAACCAAAATTATTAACAACAAACCAACACTACAAATTACATAATCAAATGTTTTAGACAAAAAAAACCATTTCATGAGAAGTCCAACGTAACAGTTTGACAAAATAACATGTTTATAACATAGAAACACCAATTTTATGACATTTAATATATGATAACTGTCACATCAAACTTCAATGAAAACAAAAACGAAAACAAAATGAAGAACGAAGAACAAAAAAAAAACGAATAACGAAAAAGCCAACGTGTATAATCCATATGCAGAATTCAAAACGAAAAATTAGTTTCTCAATATGCTGAATATGAAAGAAGAAAATATGTATTAAAGAATCCAGATGCAGAACCAAAATGAAAATGAAGAGAACGGCGGCGTACCTTTAAAATCAACGAAAAAAACCACTGTCCCGCGACGGGAGACGCAACGAAAACAAAGAACCAACGTGCGCACCTTCAAAATCGTCAGGATGTTGTACGTCGAACCGCTCATCAGAAGCCTCGCAACCTACCAGCGACGGGAAGGCAGTGACAGAGAGGCCGAGAAATGCGGCGGGAGTTGCGCCGAGAGAGGCGGCGGAAGGGGCGACGGGAGAGGCAACATAGAGAGGCCGAGAGATGCAGCGGGAGCGGCGATGAATTTGGTTTGCGTATATCCAAATTGGTTTGCATAGAAAAAAACCACCTGAAAAAAGGACCTTATTTTAAGATTTTGGTTTGTCTTATATCCAAATTGGGTTTGTCGTTAACAATTCCCAAAAAAAATCACTCAAAACTCTGTTTTGTTTCCAAACAACTTTTTAAAAACTCTGTTTTGCAAACTCCATTTCACTCAAACAGTTTTTAACAAAAATCCATTTTCCAGCTAGCAGCAACTTTTCATCAGCAGCTTACCATCAGCAACAGCCCAACCAAACAGAGCCTTATTCTCCTATATGTAACTGAAGCGCTTTCTCCCTAATTTAATTGGAAATTTGGAACAAGCTTGTTTCATTAATGTCCTAATCATAATTGTGTTAGATTGTGTACATTTTTATTAATTTCAAAATTTATTATAATTAGCCATTGGGCAATCAAACCAGTCTATGTCGGTCTCAAGCCCGATGAAAAATGGTAAGGGTTGTATTAGGTCTCACCCTTATGAATATGATCATTTGAGAAATTATGCAAAAGCTAGGTTGTTCCCCTTAAAAATGCATCGCATGATCCGAATGCGGCGTCTTGGCAAGAACCGTTGCATCTCCAGGACTTGGGTGTAGTGTTAAATATGCAAGAGTCCTTGTCGTATTGACTGAATGCGACGTCTTGGCAAAAACCATTGCACCTCCAAGAAATTTGGGTGTAGTGTTAAATAGACAAAAGTGCTTACATATTAGACGTCCTAGGGAAGTATGTTGTATGAATTATGATCGACTTAAGTTTGGAAGTTTGAATATAGGTACCTAACAGGAAAAGCGATGGAAGTAGTGTATACGATGATTAGAGAAGGAAAAATATTTTATGTCTGCAAGAGATTAGATGGGTAGGTGAGAAAACAAAATTTTTACATAATTCAAATTTTAAATTATGGTACACTGAAAAAAATAAAACAAGCAGAGGAAGTAGTATTGTTGTGATACTACTTGGAAGGATAAAGTTGTTGGGGTAAGTAGAAAAAGTGATAGAATCTTAACTCTTAAATTGGTCATAGAAAAGTAAACTATTAATGTGATCAATGCTTACGCGCCACAAGTAGGATCAAATGAAGCTATTAAGTGCAATTTTGGGAAGACTTAGATGATTTAGTAAGAGAAATCTTACAAAGAGGGGAGATTTTATGAGGAGACTTAAATGTATATATAGGGAAGAAAAATATAGATTGCACGACCGTTCATGTAGGATATGGATATGGAGAAACGAATGAAGAATGATGAACCATTTTACTTTGTCGTAGCACAAAAGCTAATTGATCAAATACGCTCTTCATAAAAAGGAAAAAACATTTAATTACATTAAAAACTGACCAAATAAGTCATAAATTGATATTTTATGACTCGCAAAATGGATAAAATAATTTGTAAGGATTGCAAAGTCATACCAGGAGAAAGTTTGACACACAACACAAGTTAGTGGTGTTAGATATACAAATTAAATATAATAAATTTAAGACGAGAACAAAATGTTGCAAAAAATTCGGTGGTGAAACTAGGGATGATATCGAGTCGAGTTCGAGCGATTTTGTCTCGGCTCAAAATTAGCTCATGTGCTCGACTCGAATGGCTCGAATCCGAGTTGACTCGAAATCGAATTGAGTCGGCTCGAAATTGAGCAATTTTTCTCTTTATTCTATTTGGCTCAAAATTAAATTGGACAACGTATAAATTTAGCAAACAAAACACTTAAAGACTCCATTCTTTTGATTTTAATTTTATTATTTTTAATTTAAAAATAAGAATATATCAATAAATACATAATATATTTATTTAATTCGAGTTGATTCGAATCATACTTCGAGCGATTCAGGGCTGGTTCGAAATCGACTCGAAATTAGATTCGAGTCAAATTGAGTCGAATCAATTTTAATCGATTCTGATTCGACTTAATTTTCGAGCGACTTTCGAGTTTCGAATAATATGCTCAGCCTTAGGTGAACTTGAACATAGAAAAACAGGTTGCTTTGAAGACGGCAGTTATGGAATAACTAGTTGATGACACTTATGTTGATCATAATGTCTCATGGGAAGTTATATTTTCACATTTAAGGAAAAGTGAAAAGAACGTACTTGGAGTATCAAAAGCTCGTGCGCACCACAAATAAAGAATTTTAGGGTGGAAAGAGGAAGTGCAAGGAAAAGTGAGGGCAAAGAGGGTCAGCTATAAATCTTTTTTCGCTTGTAGGAATGATGAAAACTTAGTCAAATATAAAGTCGGCAAAAAAGAACTTAAACAGACAGTAAGTAAAATAAGAAGTAAAGTTTATGAAGAATTTTATAAGTTACTATATATCAAAGATGGAAAGCGTGACATATATAAAATTGTTCGAGCTAAAGAAAGGAAGACAAGAGATTTAAGTCAAGTAAAATGCATAAATGATGAGACAGATATATTTTTGACTGATGATATGATATTAAACACCGATGGAAAAGATACTTTTATCAACTATATAATGAAACAAAAAACAATGAATTGAACTTGGAAGAGTTAAGTAAATCAGAGTAGTATAAAAACATAACATTTTATCGTGAAATTCAGGTATCAGAGATAAAAGATGTTGTAAATAAGATGAAAAATGGAAAGGTTGTTGGGCCAGACGATATACCTATCGAAGTATGAAACTGTCTAAAAATGAAAGAATTTTGTGGCTTACATGTTTTTCCAATAAGATACTGAAGTTGACGAGTATGTCAGACCAATGGAGAGAAAGTATTTTGGTACCTTTGTATAAAAAAAAGATATATACAAAATTGTGTTAATTACAGAGGAATTAAATTAATAAGTTATACCAAGAAACTTATGGGAACGAGTAATATGAAAGAAGAGTAAGACGAGAGACTAACATCTCGGAGAATCAATTTGGATTCATGCAAGGAGGTCGACTATTGAAGCTATACATCTCTTGAGGAGCTCATTGACAACTATCGAGAAAGGAAACAAGATTTGCATATGTTGTTTATTGATCTTGAGAAGACTTACGATAGAGTTCAAGTGAGATCTTATGGAGAGTCTTAGAAAAGAAAGGGTAAATGTTTCATATATTAATATAATCGAAGATATGTATACAAATTCAGTGACCATCTAAGTTATCAAAGGCGCAAGGCGCACCGAGGCGCAAAGCTCCCCTGTAGCCTAGGCGCAAGGCGCAGGTGCGCGCCTGAGGCACGTGAGGCTCAAAAATGAGGGAAAAAGAAATTGAGGCGAATTGGGCGCCCAATTCGCTGAAATTGAGAGAATTCACTGATTTTCAGCGAATTGGCTCCCAATTCGCTCAATTTCAGCGAATTGGGCACCCAAGTGCGCCTAGGGTGCCTCGGGTGCGTCTAAGATCATGTTTTGGTTTGTTTTTGCCAATATAATTTTTTTAAAAAATACCTTGAAAGGCCTGGGCGCGCCTGAGGCGCGCCTGGAGCCTGTAAGGCGCGCGCCAAGGCGCGCCTGGGGCACATCGCCAGCCTCAGCCTTGATAACGAAGGTGACAAGGGTGAGAATATAAGGAGGATTTAACACAGGAATTCCCTATCATTGTTGGCTTACATCAATGTTCAGTTTTAAGCCCTTATCTCTTTACCCTTATCTTAGATGAGCTCATCAGACATTTGCAACAAGCAATACCTTAGTGCTTATTGTTTGTGGATGATATTGTTTTGGTTGATGCGACGCACGAGGGTGTTCACACAAAACTTGAATCTTGGTGAGATACTTTAGAAAAGAAGGGTTTTAGGTTGAGCATGGCAAAGACAGAGTATATGGAACTTAAAATTAGCAGTACAAGAAGGACGAATGACTTCGTTATTAAGTTGGTTATCAAGATATCTCCTGTAGTGAGTGTTTAAATATCTTGGATCGATAGTTCAAAAAATAAAGGTATTGATAAAGATGTGACACATAGAATCCAAGCGGGTTGGGTGAAGTGAGAGGCGCTCAGAGATCTTATGTGACCGTAAAGTACCACTAAAACTTAAGGGCAAGTTTTACCATACTGCAATTAGCCCCGCAATGCTCTATGGTTCTGAGTGTTGGCAGTGAATTGTGTACATGAGCAAAAATGGGAGTTGCCGAGATGAGAATGCTTGGTGTGGATGTGTGGAGACACGAGATTGGATAAAATATAAATGAATTTATCAGGGATGAGACAGGAGTAGCACCAATTGCAGAGAAAATGCAAGAAGCTCGTCTAAGATAGTTTGGACGCGTACAAAGGAGACCATTAGAGGCTCTTGTTAGACATTGTGAGAATCTAGTCACTAGGCATGTTAAACGGGGGGGCGGGGGTGGGTGGGGGGGGGGGGGGGGGGGGGGACAATAAAAAACTTGAAATGAAACTATAAGGAAAGACATGATGTACTTAGGCATTAGAGAGATTATGACAAAAGATAGGGCACAATGGCGACAAAGGATCCATATAGCTGACCCCACACAGTGGATAAAAGCTTGAGTGTTGTTGTTGTAATCGTTGGCAATCGCATCGGTTGAGGTGTTGTCGTGTTACCTTGAGGTCACGGACTCACGGTTCAAGTCCTGGAAGAAGCCTCTTGCAAAAATGCATGGTAAGGTTTGCCTACATTTCATCCTTGTGGTGGGACCCTTCCTCGGACCCTCGCTGCGCGGGAATGCATGTGTGCATCGGGTTTGTCCCTTTTTTTAATCGTTGGGCAATCGCATGTGCAAAACATCATTTTAGTGTTCCTTACAACACTACACAATATTCATTCATTATAGTTTCTGGGGCACAACACAGAAAAGCACTTCATGTTCACCTTATCCTATGTTGGTAAGAGTAACACCAAGATAAGATAGCAGAAAAAAGCCTGAGGGGTTTTGGATATGCACAAATAGTAAAAGTGCACATAAAATAATGGATAAATAAGTGCAGAATGATTAGGAAAGAGAACTGCTTTAAAGGTAACTGGATAAATAATGTGCAAAAAGTATGCCCAAAATATAGTCAGTATCATCTTTCATTCAATGAAAACAAATGGAATAGTGCATGGAAAACAAAGGGACCAAAACATGCTTGTGTGAGTATTAAAGAAAGGGCAAAAGTGTGAATGATGATTGACTAATGTGAAAATAGATTTATGGGTCACAAACAAACCAACTCTGAGGTGCTTCTGATGTGGAGCATAGATGAGGATTTGCAGTGGATGACGAGTTTTGGGCTCATTCGTGGCTGATCTGGCGATTTTCCATATATGGCGTGCCCGGATCAACGATCGGACTCCGTAGATTGTGTTTGGATTCGCGTTGTGAATCGATTTGATACATTATTTCACTATTTTGCATTTATTTTGATGTATTTAGGTGGTCCCGCCTCCGGCCAATCATAGTCGTCGATGGTGGGATGTCATAATCCTCCTTTTATTATAAATAGATGGTTTGTGGGCTGGTTTATGTCATTGCAGAGTTTGGAGAATTGTATTCCCGGATTCCCGCGATCCCTCCACGGTGCCGATTCTGTGGAACCCAAGGTGACGACTCCTCGTGTGTATCTCCTTCCCAAGGTTTAACCTAACTCTAAGCCTCTTTTCCCCTCCCAAACCATCTCCCATAGCCAACCATTCCCTCCAAAAATCAAAGCAACAGAGATTGTCGAGCATTCACACTTCTTTTCAATTTACTGTTTTAAAATGAATGAACTATTCATTTCCTATCATTTTAAATCCATAAAACAGGCGGCTTGAGAGCTACAGTCACCCCTCCTCATTCGGCCTCCCCTGTTTTGTTGCTGCCTGCCACCCGTTCCTCCTAGCCACCCCCCTTCAGACCCTAACTTGACCGCCAACCCTCCTCTCAACCCTTAACCGCCGCCAGCCCCTTTGCCCAATTCCACAGCCGCAGCCCCCATCTTGCACTTCCCTACCTCCTTTCCGCCAACCCCGCCATACGCGAAACCACCTTCCAACTTTGTTTCCCTTCCGGATCAATCCATATCTGGAATTTTCAGCCCGGATCCGATCTCAAATAATCGGATCTACCCTTCCCCGCCCGGATCTATCCATATGTGGTGGCCTGATCGGATCTACCCATTCCGGTCCGATTCCACCATCCATCATCGAGGACAGCCACTGACGCAATCTCCACGCCATTGATTCCACCTCGGATTGTCGTACACACATCTCCGTCTCCGGATTCTTCATGTCTTGCTCAGCTTACTAGTTGGTGAGATCTCATTGTATTGGTTTATTATTTTCAGCATTTTTGTATTGCACTGGATGCGATGTTTGTTTGGATATATTGTATTGTGGTGGTTTGTTAGATTATTATTGTGATCTGCAGGTTTATTCATTGCGCACTCTTGTTTTGACCATCCACGTGGAGGAAAGTCTAGGCTTGTTTTTGCCCAATAAATTATTTTGTCTTGCTTTGAATTGTTTGCGTGGGATGATTTTATTTGTAATCTAATTTGTGATCTAACCGTCGGACTTTTGCATAGTATGTAGTGGTTAGGTCGCCGATTTTCCGCCGACCTATAGATCCCTCCTGCGTCAGCTTCTTACTGCGTCTAATCCAACTCTGGGTGCGATCCATTTATTATGTTTATCCCTATAGTAGAAAGAGTTCTGCATATTCCTAAATAGCTTCACTCAAAAAGTTCCCACTTCTTTTGCCAATAAAGCTAGAGAAATTCTCACTTGTTGAGGTTACTTATGGTAGCTTATGAGCCAGTTTAAAGCTTTAACCGGATCTAGGAATCCGTTATTCTAGCCATGTTTTCATTGCCAGAAAATCATTATTTCATAAGATGGAAGTGACATCAATTTGGATGAAAGGTTCATGCAATGGAAGCCTTGCACTCCCATAGCTAGATCATACCATATCATTCTCTCATTTGAACTCCAACATGATAATTGTTAAAGATAAATAAATTAGCTCATTAGGAGAGGCCCATGTATATTAGCTCATGTATAGTTTATTTAGTCCCACATTGTACATGTCGAAGTCTCTCCCTCTTTCTCCATCTATATAAGTGTAATGTACTCTTACTTTTTGAGATATAAAAATATTCTGGATGTTTTTCTCTCAACTGTGTCTCTCTTTCTACATAGTATCAGAGGGACCCGGTACGGTCTGTCTCTGACCGCTCGGCCCTCCTGTCCGCCTGACTTCTCCTTCTGACCGGGCGGCTTGGTCTTCCTCCCTTTTACCCGTCTTCTATCATGCGGTCTTCGGGTTCTCCCCGCCTTCTCTCTAAACCGTCGTAGCCGCCTGCTGTTGCTTACCGCTTCCTCTTACCCGCTCCCCTTCTCTCTGAGGTTCCACCTTCCCTCCCTGGGCTTCTTATAGCCTTCTCTCTCTGACTCGTGGGTCCACGGGTTATTGCTCTGCTTCTCGCAGCGACCTGCCCTAGTTATTGCACCCCTCTTCTATTCGTTGCGACTTGTCTCTTGTCGCTGCTCGTTCCCTCTCGCCGCGACCTGCCTCAAGTCGCCGCGACCTGCCTCAAGTCGCCTCTTGCCCCTAGCCGCCACGACCTGATCCTAGTCGTCGTGACTTGCCCTTTGTCGCTGCTTGTTCCTTTTCGCTGCGGTCCGTTTTTCAGGTCGTCGCGGCTGCTTCTCTTCCCGCCGTGGGCTCCGCATCTTGGTCGTGGCCACTTGCCGCTGGTGTGTTCACCGATACCGTGCGGCTGCTTCTCTTCCCGCCTAGCCCCTCTCAGTCGCAACATTCTGGTCAGCCCCCAGCGGACTGCTCCAGTCCGTCCACTGTTTCAGTTGCTAGTCGTCCGGCCTGCTACAATCCGTTTGCTCAGTTGCTAGCCGCGCGGTTTGGTTCGGCTACCCTCCATGACATTTACTGACTCAACCGCCGCTCGCCCGTGCTGCTGTCCTGCCTCCCGAGGTTCGTGACGAACTTCGCATCACCATTATCTCTCTCAGTGGCAAGGCTAACTTTGTTGAATGGGTTCATTCCGTTCGTCGTGTTTCTACAGACAAAGGGTCTGCTCGCTCACCTTACTCGGGCCAAACCTGCTGACCCCTCTGATGACTGGCTTCGCGATGACGGTCAGGTCCAATCTTGGATGCTTAACTCTATGGACACAGAACCTACTGCATGACAATGTATTACGAAACGGCTAAGGAAATGTGCGATGAATTGCACTCTCTATACTCTGGCAAGGATAACTTACAGCACCTTATGACATTATCTCCGCTCTTCAATCACTGGATCTTGGAACTACCGGTGACTTAACTTCTTTTGTTGTCAAGGCTAGGACCCTGGTCGAGGCCTGGATACAACACCAACCTCTCACTGCAGAGCTTGCTACTCACGGGCACAGAAGGAGGTTGTTGGGATCGCTATGTTCATGGCTCGTGTTATTCGTCATCTTCACAGTGTCCGGGCCCAGATTCTCTCCCCTTCTATTATACCCTCTTTGTCTGATGTTTGCTCCATGGTACTCAAAGTTACACCACCTCCCGAGGCTCCTGCCAGTTTCTCTCAGGCTCTGCTCCAGCAGCCCCTACTTCCTACTCCTGCTCCCTCTGGCTGAGGATCTTCTACTCGAGCAGGCCGTTTCACGTCTCCAGGTCGGGACGTGCTGGGAGTTCTACTCTCAAGTGTACCTACTGTGGTCGTGATGGACACCTTGAAACTACCTGTTAACGCAAACATGGTTTTGCCTCCCCATCTTACTGCTACTACTGTTGTTGCTGCTCCTACCGGCCCTTCTTCCATCGAGCCCCCTTCGACTGCTCAGAAGGATATCAATGACCTCCGCCTACAGATACTGCAGCTCCAAGGCATGGTCAACCGTTCCTCTGGCTCCGTTGCTTCTTTCTCTACTGAAGGTATCTCTTGTTTCTCCTACAACTCTCAATGGATTTTGGATTCTTGAGCCACTCATCACATTACTTCTCAGAAACCTCCTCAGTACATGCACACTGGGTATCTCAAGTGTATCACGATGACAAATGGCGACACTACTCCGTGTCTGGAGCTACTGATCTGCAACTTACTTCTACCCACTCATTAACCTCGGTTCTTCATGTTCCTGGATCTCCCTTCAACCTACTGTCTGTTAGTAGACTTGCTCACGATCTGATTGTTGTTTAATCTTCTCTCTCTCTTCTTTGGTCATGCAGGATCGTCGAACACAGACTATCATTGGTAGAGGATGCTGTCAAACGGGCTTTATCTCCCGGATGTTCTTCCCACTACCCTCTCTGATGTTCCCTCCGTCAATTGGCATCGTTGTCTTGGCCATGCCCCTCTTTAGATTCTCAAGAAGGCGCTTCCTGATGTTTTTCTGCAGAGTTTTCTTGTGAATCATGTATCTTTGGCAAGAATCATCGCGTCTCGTCCCCGTACTTGTAGTTGGAGTAGTACTTCGTTCTCTCTCGTTCATTCTGATATCTAGGGACCTTATAGAGTTCTCAGTACTTTTGGTTATCGGTACTTTGTAACTTTTATTGATGATTATTCACGTCTCACATGCATTTATCTACTTCGTGATCGTACTGAATTAACTTCTGTCTTTCATGTCTTTCTTGTTGAAATACGTACGCAATTTACTACTACAATACAAACGATTCGCACTGACAATGCTCGTGAATATACTAGTCGCAGCTTTTTCAATTTATGCACCGAATTTGGGATAATTCATCAAATCTTGTGTGTGTACACTCCTCAGCAAAATGATGTGGCCGAGCGGAAGAATCGTCATCTTCTTGATGTCACTCGGTCACTAATGCTACAAAATGAATGTTCACGCCGAATATTGGAACTGTGTTGTCTCTACCGCTTGCTACCGCATTAATCGCATGTCCTCCTCCGTGCTTAAACTTTGGCTCTCTGTTCGGTCTCTTGTTTCCTTCCAAGTACTCATTCTCCCTCACGCCTCGTACATTTGGTTGTACGTGTTATGTTCACTCTCTCGGACCACCAAGTGACAAACTTGTCGCTCGCGCCACCAAATGTATCTTTGTTGGCTACTCTCGTACTCAAAAGGGATATGTTTGCTACTCTCCCACAGTCAACAAGGTCATTTTCTCCGCTGATGTTACCTTTAATGAAGATGAAAGCTTCTTCTCCCACACCTCTGCTCTCCCACCTCAGCCCACTATTTCTCGTCTGATTCTCCCCATCACATTGTGCCACCAATATCTCTACCTCTTCCAGTGCACGTCTCACCACATCTCCCTCCTCTGGTGCCATCTCCTCACCACCTCTCCCTCCTCCACCGCTCCGTGTCTACAATCGACACTCGTCCCGGATAGCAGCTCGACAACAGCCTTCCTCCACCTGTGATCTTCTGCGCAGTGACGATCCAGCACCCCCCTCCACGGCTCATCCCATGGGAAATTATGTATCCCTCCATCGCCTTTCTCCACCTCTTTGAACTCTTGCCTTCTTTCTATCCACTAATTTCTCTTCCTAACTCTTTGTAGGAAGATCTCCAACATCCGGGCTGGCGTTCGGCCATGGACGAAGAGATGACAGCTCTCTGGGCTAACCAAACTTGGGATTTTGTTCCTCTCTCTCCTGGTCAGTCGTGTGTTAGCTGCAAATGGGTCTTTACAATCAAGCATGATTCTGATGGCACAGTTGATCGTCTCAAAGCGCGTCTCGTGGTCAGAGGCTTCACTCAACAACATGACCTCGACTATGACGAAACCTTCTCTACGGTAGCAAAACTAAATACTGTTCGGGTTCTGATCTCTCTTGAATGTGCACCGCCAATGGCCTCATCATCAACTGGACATCAAAAATATTTTTCTCAATGGCGATCTCCAAGAGACTGTGTATATGCACCAACCACCTGGGTTTAAGACCACATGGAAGACTTGTGTATGTCATCTCAAGAAGTCTATATATGGTCTTAAACAGTCTCCTCGTGCCTAGTTTGATAAGTTCAGTAAAGTGGTTCGCGAGATGGGATTCACTCGGAGCTCAGTTGATTTCTCTCTCTTTACTCGTCATCAAGCAATAGGGACTGTTCTTCTTATTGTCTATGTGGATGATATTCTGATCACAGGCAATGATACCATCGGGATCCAGAACATCAAACATCTGAACTCCGTCTTCCAGACGAAAGATCTGGGTAATCTGCGATACTTTCTTGGACATGAGTTGCAAGAAGACCTGATGGTCTGGTTCTATCTCAACGGAAATATTGCATTGATCTTCTACAAAGTGTGGGCTACTCTGGATGCAAACCTACAGACACTCCGATAGATATGAATCATAAGCTGTCTGCACATGACTCTGGGAATGACCTTGTTCTTAACAAATCCAGAGTACTACCGACGTTTGGTTAGGAAACTAATCTACCTCACTGTTACACGGCCTGATATCTCATTTGTTGTTGGAGTTGTAAGTTGATTTATGCATACTCCTCGGACTTCTCATCTACACGCTGTCGAGCGGATTCTCAGATATTTGAAGAAGGCTCCTGGACAAGGACTTGTTTATAAACCATCGACTTCCTTATCTCTTGTCACGTACTCTGATGCTGACTATGCATGGTCTCTTGATGATAGACGCTCCACAACTGATTTTTGCACCTACCTCGGTGGACATCTTATTACCTGACGTAGCAAGAAACAAACTGTTATTGCTCGTTCATCTGCTGAGGCTGAGTATTGTACTATGGCGGCGGTCGGGTCTGAGGTCACCTGACTTGAGGTCTCCTCAGTGACATGAGTCTCAAACTAACCTCTCCTGCTACTCTGCTCTGCGACAGTCAAGCGGCTATTCATATTGCCAAAAATCCGGTGTTTCATGAGCGCGCAAAGCATATTGAAGTTGATTGTCACTTCATTCAGGAAAAAGGTTCAATCAAAGAAGATAGTATTGGAACATGTCTCGGCATCCAATCAAGTTGCTGATATTTTTACCAAAGCTGTCTCTCGGACTATGTGCTATCAGTTCTTATCCAAGCTTGGCACTTATGACTTGTATGCTCCAGCTTGCGGGGGAGTGTTAAAGATAAACAAATTAGCTCATTAGGAGAGACTCATGTATATTGACTCATGTATAATTTATTTAGTCTCACATTGTACATGTAGAAGTCTCTCCCTCTTTCTCCCTCTATATAAGTGTATGTACTCTTACTTTTTGAAATATAATAATATTCTGGGTGTTTTTCTCTCTCAAGTGTCTCTCTTTCTACAATAATCATTCGCAGATTGAAGAACGTCTCGAGATAGAATTGGATTTTTCACTCCCATAGCTTGATCATACCTTATCAGGATTGCAACTCTATCAACCTCTCGAGGTATAATAATAAACTTAGAACCTCAACTAGAAAGAACGGAGGTATACATATATAAAGAGAGCGACAGAGGGGGAGGGAGGAGAATAATTATCCATTATGTTGATACGGATATGACCTTCTGGAAATATGTCACGTCTCCCTCTGTTTATATAGCCCTGGGGGCATTATCATAATTTGTATGTCTCACTCTCCTATATAAGGGAGTGGTAGTGTCTCTTATTTTCTATCTTGAAGATATTGTGAGTGTTAGGCAATCCTAGGAGAGAAAGGCTCTTAGGGGGAACCAACCCTCAAGTGTTTGATTTGAGCTTGTCTCGACAACTGTATCCCTCGTTTGTGTTTAATCATTTAATTTCAATTTTTGATAGAGTGCAACTATAGTATAATGAAGCAAAAGGTTAGATCAGCCACAAGGTGAAGCAAAAGAGTGGATATATTCAATAGAATTTTGAGTTCTAACATTTTTTGTTTGTAAACAACATAAGGAATGGTTAGTGTTGGAACACCCCAATTACTAATTTGGTCAGGATCACTATGTCTCTAGAAAATCAATGTTTTGACCTCCTGTATAGCTCAAAAGGTCAATTATAATTGAGTCTAAGGGTTGGAAGTCTAGGTTTGGTAGCTGCCCTCAAGACCAGGATTTTCTGTTTGGAGACTAAGTCATATCGTCGAGCTCAGCACGACGATTCGTCGAACTCCGATCGACGATCGTCTAGCTCAACTTTGACAAATCGTCGAACTCCATTCGACGATCGCTGAGCTCAACTTCATCATATCGTCGAACTCCATTCGACGATCGGTGAGCTCAATTCGACGATCTTGACTCAGCTTTGGATCTCTATCTCTGAGCTCAGTTCGACGATCTGTGAGCTCAGATCGACGATATTTTGTTGCTGTATACATCCATATCGCTGAGCTCAGTCCGACGATAGCAGAGCTCAGTTCGACGTTTTCAGATAACTTCCAGGATGTTTCTAAATTCAAATTCAAATCAGTTAAGGAGTTATTCTGCAATTAATTCTGAAGATTTCCTAGCCGTTTTCATTCATTTCTGGACCAAGTTTCAAGGGATTTTCAAGGAATAATTCTATGGACTTTCCTCCAGAAGACAGTTTTGCAATTAAGGATGCAATTAATGCAGGTCAACGGCTATTCTTCTCAGAGAATGTTTTTCTATTCTGTACCAGAGAATAAAAGAAAAAGGATTTTTGAATCTCTCTCAGATAGAACATAGATACTCAGACAGACATTAGTAATCTTCAGAACAAGAACAAAAATATTTTGTCTCAAAGAATTCTCAGAACACACAATCCAAGGAGATCAAACTTTTTCAAATCTTCAGATCTCGTTAGTTTTCAAGTGTTCAAGGCCAACATCTTTCAAGACTCCAGACATCCAACATTTCAGCTGTTGTTGAAATCATCTTTTGTTGGAGCTCAACTTGTGAAGGTCTATCACCCTACAGCAAAGCTTCTTTTCCTGAAGATCTCAAGGACTCAGGGGGAGCTTTGACACCATCAATCCACATAGTCTTCTCAGCTGTTTGAAAAAGAGAAGATTTTCATCACTCTCTCACCCCCCTCTCTGTAAAGGGTTTCTCAAACTCCCTTCAAAGTTTGAGCTTGGTTTTTTGAGCACCTTGTCAAAAGCTCATTGGTGGCAAGACACCTGATCAAAAAAATCTGATTTGATTTTTGAGCACCTTATCAAAAGCTCATTGGTGCCCAGGCCACCTGATCAACTATCCTGCAGTGGATTCCTACCTAGGGGGGTAGAAGAGTGGATGTACCCAAGTTTAGGGGAACCACTATATTTCCTTGTGTCATCTGGTTTTGCTTGTCTTTATTTTTGTTTTCTGGCCTTGATTATTCTGTGATTAGCTTTTGATTAGTTTAGTTCTGTGATTAGATTTATTACTGCTTCTCTGCTCACTCATATTACAACAATTGTTGTAAAAAGTTTTAAATCACTATATACTCTATTCACCCCCCTCTAGAGTATATCAGATCTAGCTGCACTTTCAATTGGTATCAGAGCGAGGTTGGTTAAACATACCACACCTTGGTGGTTGCACAGGCTAACACCTGAACCCAAAGATCCCTAGTTAGATCTGTTTTCTTTTGTAGTTTATTATTAGATTTTGTTTTCACAAATCATGGCCCAAAACAAAGATTATGCTAGCACCAGACCTCCAGTGTGCAACTTATCCAAGTTTTGCACTTTGGAAAGCAAGGATCAGACTGTACATGAACTCTATTGACGAAGATATTTTTAACTCTGTTTTGACAGTATGTCCAAGACCTCCAGAGAACTCAAATACAAATGTTGTTCCACCTCCATCAGAAACAGATGCTGACATCAAGAGATGGAAGGTAGCTGATGCCAAGGCTATGAACATCTTAGCCCAGACAATGTCTGATGACATATTTCAAAAGATGGCTGAATGCAATTCAGCAAAGGAAATTTGGGACAAACTTTCTGAAATAGTCTCAGGCTCAGCTGATGAGAGAAAGGATAGGAGATCTCATCTCATATCTCAATATGAGAATTTCAAGAAGGGAGAAACTGAGTCAGTGGGAGACATGTACAACAGGCTCAGTCTAATTGTCAGTGAACTCAGGACATTGGATAAGAAGATCTCACTAACTGAACTCAATGACAAAATTCTAATGTGCTTCCCTAGCACTTGGGATTCAAGAATCTGGTCAATCAAAGATGCCAGAAGTTTGAAAGAGATCACCACTGAAGCTCTATTGGGTAAGCTCAAATCTTATGAGCTACTCATCAAGAATAGAGAAGAAAAACAGAAGGCTGCCTCACCAGCCACAAGAAAAGAGAAGACCATAGCCTTCAAGGCAACTGAAGATCAGGCTGAAGACAAAGTCACAGGCAATGATGAGCTATTCAGTCTGTTGGCCAAAAGATTTTACAAGATGGCCAGAAAGGACTTCAGAAGGAGATCATACAAGAAGCATGATAAGCCAAGGTATGATAAGTCCATTAATAACAATAAAGAAATTGTTTGCTTTGGTTGCAGGAAACCAGGGCACATATTTCCTGACTATCCAGAGAACAAAAACAAGGACAGAAGGGACAGGAAAGAAAGAAGAAAGGAGAAAGACTCCAAAAGGAATGGCAATGGCAAACCCTCGTCAAGCAAAAACAAACATACAAGAAAGGGATTTGTTGCTGAATCCTGGAGTGAGACTGAAGAGGAGTCAGAAGCCTCATCCAGCTCCAGTGATGATGAGGATGATGCAGAAGAGAAAAGTTCTGCATGATGGCAATCAATGCCTCACAGCACAATTCAGAAGAAGAGGAGTCAGAGTCAGACTCAGAGACTCAACCTGAAGAAGATCAGGTAATTGGTTCTTTTGATTTTAATTCAGAGGACTTTAAATCTGAATTTAAAGCATTATGTTTAGATCTGCTAAAATCTGAGAAAGAAATCATCTCTCTCAAAAATCATTTATCTGAACATAATAATTTAAAGTCAGAAAACCTCAAACTCTCTCAGGAGTTGGAGAGTTGTAGGGAGCAGATAGCTTCACTGAAAAGTGAGCTGTCTGAGGCCAAGAAGCTTGAAGAATCCCTCAATGTGAGAAGCATCAAGCTGATGGACATCACAAGTACAGTGAACTCCAGATTTAACAGTACACTGGGCTTGGGTGCCTCATCCAGCCAACCCATAGTACTAACCACTCCCAATCAAATTCATTTTTGACAAAGGAAAGGGAGTTGTAGAGGTTGCTAGGAAAAATTCTGATCTACCCCAGAAAACTCAGTCCCAGCAGGAATCGTCGAACGGAGGTCGACGATCGCCAAACGGAGATCGACGATCGCCGAACGCAGATCGACGATCTCAGGCAAAATCGTCGAACGCAGGTCGACGATCTCAAGTACCTAAACTCTGCTATAGTCGACCGTCGAACGGAGCTCGACGATCTGACCCAAGATCGTCGAACGCAGCTCCAAGATCGTCGAACAGAGGTCAAGCTCTGGAAATTTTTCCAAAGACAAATCAAAATTCAATCCTAAGGGTCCTTCATCCCAAATCTTTAACCCTTATACTGAATGGATTTTACCTCCAAGGAGATATCATCCTGAAGGTTATAAGAGTCAACCTGTGATGTCTTTTATTTCAGAATTTAAAGGTTATCAACCTAGGCCCAAGGTAAACTGGGTCAAAAACAAATGAATTGTCTTATGTGCAGGTGAAGACCTATCCAACATCTAACCAGCAATGGTACTTGGATAGTGGGTGCTCTAAGCACATGACAGGAAACAAGGACAACCTCACATCCTTTAGAGCCAAGCTTGGACCCAAAGTTATCTTTGGTGATTCAAACTTTGGACGGACTAAAGGATATGGTGCAGTACAGATTGGATCAGTGACATTCAAGATGGTAAGCTTATGTGGAAGGACTGAAGCACAACTTAATAAGCATCAGTCAGCTGTGTGATGAAGGCTACCAGGTGACCTTCAGCAAAGCATTATGCAAAAATCAAGTCAGAGGACAACACAACTGTGTTGACAGATAAAAGGAAAGGTAACATCCATCTAGTAGATTTTCTTTCAACTAATGTAGATATTTGCTTGTTTAATTCTGTCTGTAGACCAAATATTTTATGGCATAAGAGACTAGGACACCTAAACCTTAGAACTATTGTTAGGCTATCCAAGGACAACCTTATTAGAGGACTACCTTCTGGCCCTACAAGAAGGAAGGACTCTGCAGGGCTTGTCAATTAGGCAAGCAAACTAAAAACAGCTTTAAGTCACTTAATAAGAGTGATCCACCTAGGATATTGTATCTGTTACACATGGATCTTTTTGCACCCATCACAGTACAAAGCCTAGGAGGGAAATCTTACACTTTAGTAGTTGTAGATGACTTCTCTAGATTCACTTGGGTGTTCTTTCTAAGGAAAAAGTCTGATAACTTTAAGTGTCTGACAGAGTTTCTCAAATGTATACAGATTGAGTTCAATACTCACATTGCCCTGATCAGAAGTGATCATGGGACAGAGTTTGATTCTCTTCTTATGCAAGAGTTCTGTCAGAGTGAAAGGATCAGGCATACTTTCTCAACTCCTAGAACTCCTCAACAAAATGGGGTAGCTGAAAGGAAAAATAGAACCCTTATTGAATCTGTCACTACATTGTTGTCAGATGTTCACCTTCCTTTATCCTTTTGGGCAGAGGCAGTGAACACCTCCAACTATGTGCTGAACAGAAGTTTGATACATAAACTAAAGGGAAATACTCCCTATGAATTACTCAAAGGGAAGAAACCTAAAGTTGATTATTTTAGAGTCTTTGGTTGTATTTGCTAGATACATAATAATGACAAGAAATATTTAGCAAAATTTCAAGCTAAAGCTGATGAAGGAGTGTTTTTTGGATACTCCATGATCAGCAAGACTTATAGGGTCTATAATAAATCATCTTAAAAATTGAGGAATCTGTTCATATATCTTTTGATGAATCTAACATGTCTTTCAAGGAGAAGATCTATTATACCATAGCACTTTGCAGGAACATTCTCTTGTTGAATACTTGAATAAGTTACAGGTTACTCAAAGGGATGAAAGCAGTGAAGATGAAGAAAATGCTCAACATATTGAAGAACAACTTGAAGAGCCAGTTGTTGTACCACAAGAGGAAACAACAACACAGGTTGTGAACAATCAACACCCCCTGTTGATTTAGTAACATTAAGAGACCATCCAATTTCCCAAATAATTGGAGACATCTCAGCTGGTGTGCAAACCAGAAATCAGGTCAACCAAAACCTGTTGCACACCTGCTTCCTATCTCAAATTGAACCTCAGTCGATTCAAGATGCAGAGCAAGATCCACACTGCATCATTACAATGCAAGAGGAGTTGCATCAATTTGAAAGGAACAAAGTGTGGGAACTAGTGTCAAGGCCTAAGGATCACTCCATTGTTGGAACAAAGTGGGTATTCAGAAACAAACTGATGATCAAGGAGTAATTGTAAGAAACAAGGCAAGGCTAGTTGCTCAGGGATACTCTCAAAAGAAGGAATACACTACGACCAGACCTTTGCACCTGTTGCAAGATTGTAAGCCATCAGAATATTCTTAGCCTATGCAGCACATAAAGGTTCAAGGTATATCAGATGGATGTCAAAAGTGCATTTCTAAATGGAGACATCAAAGAAGAAGTATATGTCAGACAACCTCCAGGTTGTATCTCTCCAACTTATCCTGATTATGTTTTTAGATTGAACAAAGCATTATATGGTCTCAAGCAAGCTCCTAGAGCATGGTATGAGACTCTAGCATGCTTTCTCTTGGAAAATGGATTTACAAGGGTAGAGTAGACCAAACTCTTTTCATTAGAACCCATAAGTCTCATACCCTACTAGTACAGATTATGTACACGATATTATTTTGGTTCTACTGACTCCAAATTGTGCAGAAGGTTTTCCAACCTAATGTATTCTAAATTTGAGATGAGTAGCATGGGTGAGCTATCCTTCTTCCTAGGATTGCAAGTCAAACAGCATGCTGAAGGCATCTTTATTTCTCAAACCAAATATGCAAATGAACTGGTTAAGAAATTTGGCATGTCTTAAGCATCTTGTATGAAAACACTCATATCTACTAATGTTGTATTGGATGCTGATGAACATGGGAAACCTGTTGATCAGACAACCTATAGAGCAATGATTGGCTCTTTACTGTATCTTACAGCTAGTAGACCAGATATAATGTTTGCTACATGTATATGTGCTAGGTTCCAAGTAAGCCCTAGAGAGTCACACCTAACACTAGTAAAGAGGATTCTCAGGTATGTTAAAAGTTGTTCAAATCTAGGTCTCTGGTATCCAAAAGATTCAGCATTTGATTTAACTGGATTTTCTGATGCTGATTATGCTGGATGCAGAATTGACAGGAAAAGCACCAGTGGAACTTGTCAGTTCCTTGGTGACAGACTTGTCTCTTGGTTTTGTAAGAAACAAACTTCTGTGTCAACTTCAACTGCTGAAGCTGAATATATGGCTGCAGGCAGTTGTTGTTCACAAATCTTGTGAATTCAAAACCAACTCCTAGACTATGGCTACAACTTAGAGAAGTCTAAAATCTTTTGTGATAACACCAGTGCTATTTCTATAGCTCAAAATCCACTCCTTCATAGTAGGACAAAACACATAGAGATTAGGCACCATTTCTTAAGGGATAATGTTGAAAAGAATAAAATTGAACTATAATATATCTCAACTGATTTACAAATGGGAGATATTTTCACCAAACTCTTGGATGAAAAGAAACACACCTTCTTCCTAAATCAGTTAGGAATGTTAGATGGAGGAAGTCTTAAATAATATCCAAGATTTTGAAAACTTAAAAATTGACCAATACTAGGCAAACATCTTGATTTTTCTTAGTGTCTAGAGTTTTTCTGATCTCTGAACTGCGCTCGACGATTTTCCCCCAGATCGTCGAACGGAGCTCGACGATTTCTGAAATCGTCGACCTGAGTTCAGCGTTTCTCAGATAGTATGAACTATCTCTTCCGGTCAACGATCGTCGAACGGCGCTCGACGATATTTGTTCTCTGAACGATCGTCGAACAGAGCTCGACGCTCTCCAATATCGTCGAACGGAGATCGACGATATTGAACACTCTTCAGATTCCTTTAGAAGCCTCGATCGTCGACCTGAGTTCAACGATCTTTCCAATTCTGCGTCGAACCCTAATATAAAATTCTTTTTTCGTCGTCGTTCTCTTTTGCGCTTTCGATTTCTCTGCAAGAATTTTCTTTCCCTCCAAACAATTCTGCACTTGGTCATTTGTTTGTTGAATTTTTGCAGGTACCCATGGCTGTGTCTGTTGTTGTTCTCGCCGTCATGAAGTTTGATGCTGGTTCGACATCGACATGGAATCCTTCAGCACAACCGACCAGGTCTTTCAGGATATTTTGGGGTTATTCAAAGAACAGAACCTGACTGTAATTATGATCACAAGGATCAAGCTTGCATCTGGTGAGATCAAGGAATGGGTCTACACTGCCCACAATCAAGACAACTCCACCATTGTTGGGTCCATATCTGGCACACAGATACCTCTAACCCCAGCAATTTTATCAGAGGTTTTTGAGTTGAGAAATGGTGGAGATACTGCTGACTTGTCTGGAGAAGAGTCTATTGAATTGCTTGCCAGAATGGGTCATTCTGAGGCCACCCCTAGCAAGCTCTTGAAAAAGAATCTTTCTGTAGAATACAGATTCATGGCAGATGTAGTTGGGAAAGTGCTACTGGCAAAGCACTCTGCTCATGATACAATCTCAATGTATCAGCTCTGCCTCATGGGAGCCCTAGTAGACAGGAAGAACTTGAATTGGGGAGAAGTCTTTTTTGACTTTATCAAGAAAAGATAAACAAAAGTTTTGTAAACTTTGGAAGAGTTATAGGGGTGTTTCTGCAGCACAGGTGCCCTGCTTTGCTGGTCTCTTCTGGAATCCACATCAATGCATCCAAGAGACTGTCTTGTGCCCTGTTTGGTAAATGGGACAGACAAATCATCAAGCCCAGCAGGCCCTCCTCCAGCACTCCTTCAGGCACAAGGACTCTCAGAGTCACTTCCCCACAGGTCTCTGCCCCTACAGATGACCTGCCTGCTGATGTTGCCTCTCCTCCTCCTCCAATTCCATCTCTTCTCATACCATCTACCATTCCAACTCCATCCACCATCATCATCTCCAGCCCCTCTCCAACATCCACACCATCTCCAGTACATATTCTACCAATAACAGAAGACCAATTCCATCCATTATTCTCCTACCCTCAACCAGATATCACTCCATCACCCTTCATTCCATCCTTCACCCTCATTGAAGATTCCTTCATGGATGCTTCATCATCCTCTCCTCCTGAGCTATCCTCATCCTCCACTTCCTATCAAGACCTTCTACAACAAATCATTGACCAACCCACATTCACCCCATCAATCTACATCCCACTGTCCTCCATATCCACCTTACCCACACCTCAGCCATCTCTTCCCCCATTCACCAGCTCTCCACTACCATCACCAACAGCTGCTCCTCCATCTTCTACCTCTACTCCAGTCACCCTTGAGCTAGTGGACATTCCAGCCCTTGTTGACAGGCTGTATGAATTGCTAGCCCCCAGGCTATCTCTTCTCTTGGAGACCTCCTTGGCTCCATTACACCTGTCAGTGGCAGCTCTCTCTGCCAGGCTCTCATCTTTATTCCCTCAGGCAGCCCCTACAGCAGTGTGTCTTGATCCAGCCTTGTCTGAATCTAGGCAGGGGAGATGCCCTATGAAGTGAGTCTTCCTGCTGCTGCCGTTGCTACTGTTTCTGTGAGTCTGTCTGCTGCTGTTGTTGCTGCTGTTTCTTCTTCAGCTCCTGTTCTTGCTGTTGTTGCTGTTGTGTCCTCAAGAACAAATTCCTCCTGCTGCAGTCTTTGCAATAGAACTCAGGTCTTTGCTTTCAAATTTTGATTCTATATATTTCAGATGTCTGCCAGAGCCAGTTGCTGTCCAGCCCCCAGAGGATCTATCCAAGGTACTTGTGTCCATTCTCCTGCTGTGACCCCAGCATCATCACCTCTTTTGTCAACTCAGTATATGCTGCTGCTTTTTCTGATGAAAGCATTGTTGTTGATGTGTTGCCTCTACTGCTGCTGAAAGTTTTGATACTGCTGCTGAAATTTCTGTTATTGCTGTTTGAGCCAATTTCCAAGGAAATTCTTATGTCAGAGGCACCTGAGTTTGAGCCTTCTGCAATTTTTGATGATATTTCTACTGTTGATGTTGCTGTGAGTGAAACTATTGCTGCTGTTGTCACTTCTCCAGAATCTGTTGCTGCTGCTGTTGGTACTGAACCTGCAATATCTGCTGCTGTTGTTACTGCTTCTACTGTATCTGCTGCTGTCATTTCTGCTACTGCTTCAACATCTGCTGCTACACCCTCTTTGCCTCATCTGCTTCTGTTCAGCTCAAGAAGGATTTGATGAAGAAAATTGACGCCTGTATAATGACCAGAGTTCTGAAAGTGATGAGTACAGAACAGACTCTGATGATTCTTCTGCTACCATTGCCAGGAAAAGAAAGGCAAGGAGCAAAGTCATGAATAGAGTACCTCCTGCCAAGGTCAAAGATAACAATGATATTACATACTACATTCTTCATGATTGCCCTATCACTGAGCACTGGATGCAGTACTCTAAGAACCAACTGAAAGCAATGAAAAAGAAGAGGAAATATGAAAAGGGTTCTTCACAATTCCAACACTCTCATCCTCATCCACCACCTCCTCCTGATGCAGGTGCAGGTGGAAGTTCTGCTGCTCAACCCCTGCCAGAAGTCAAGCTCCCTATCAGCCACATGCTAGATCTTACCATAGGGGAAGCCAATCCAGGGATTCTCAATCCAGGAGAGGAGGATACAGAGGCAATCAAAGAGATCTCCAGGTCTACTCCAAAGGATACTCAAGGCAACACCCATACTCCAGGGAAGGACAAATTTCAACTGATACCACCTCTGGTCCTTTTCCCTATAAGCTAAAGGAAACTGTGTCATTCCAGGCCTGCTCAAGACAATCCCTCTAACAGATATGAGTCACCAGTACCTTTTGAGGACCCTGAGAACAATCCAGCTGCTTGGACTGCAAGATGAAGGAACTTGCTGCACTGGATCAAATCAAAAAGGCTAAAGAGCAAGGAAGAGATTCCTCTAATATCTCAACAATGTCTGAACAGAGAAAGAAAGAGCTAGAAAGATATGCATCAAGCAAATTTTTTGATTCAGATAGATACATGGAACTGCATCCTGAAGCTGTAGTTCCCAGACTTAAACAGCAAACATCTTTAGGTGCAGCAGATGATACCAGATCAAAGAAGAAAGCCCTCAATCCCAACAGAGAAATCAAACTTGTTAAGGGCAAGGAAAAGAAATGACAATGTAAGGTGACAATCTCTGTGATTTCTGATTATTATCTGGATGTTATATATCTCTGTGGTTCTGCATTATCTAGCTTGTTGCTTTTTTGTTTTGCTGCTTGTATGTTTTTAATTTTTCCAAAGTCTGTAAATAGTAATCCTAACCCAAATATGGGGAGATTGTTGGAACACCCTATTACTAATTTGGGTAGGATCACTATGTCTCTAGGAAACCAATGTTTGACCTCCTGTATAGCTCAAAGGTCAATTAGAATTGAGTCTAAGGGTTAGAAGTCTAGGTTTGGTAGCTGCCCTCAAGACCAGGATTTTCTGTTTTGAGACTAAGTCATATCGTCGAGCTCAGCACGACGATTCGTCGAACTCCGATCGACGATCGTCTAGCTCAACTTCGACAAATCGTCGAACTCCATTCGACGATCGTTGAGCTCAACTTCATCATATCGTCGAACTCCATTTGACGATCGGTGAGCTCAGTTCGACGATCTTGACTCAGCTTTGGATCTCTATCTCTGAGCTCAGTTCGACGATCTGTGAGCTCAGATCGACGATATTTTGCTGCTGTATACATCCATATCGTTGAGCTCAGTCCGACGATAGCAGAGCTCAGTTCGACGTTTTCAGATAACTTCCAGGATGTTTCTAGATTCAAATTCAAATCAGTTAAGCAGTTATTCTGCAATTAATTCTGAAGATTTCCTACCCGTTTTCATTCATTTCTGGACCAAGTTTCAAGGGATTTTCAAGGAATAATTCTATGGACTTTCCTCCAGAAGACAGTTTTGCAATTAAGGATGCAATTAATGCAGGTCAACGGCTATTCTTCTCAGAGAATGTTTTTCTATTCTGTACCAGAGAATAAAAGAAAAAGGATTTTTGAATCTCTCTCAGATAGAACATAGATACTCAGACAGGCATTAGTAATATTCAGAACAAGAACAAAAATATTCTGTCTCAAAGAATTCTCAGAACACACATCCAAGGAGATCAAACTTTCTCAAATCTTCAGATCTCGTTAGTTTTCAAGTGTTCAAGGCCAACATCTTTCAAGACTTCAGACATCCCACATTTCAGTTGTTGCTGAAATATCTTTTGCTGGAGCTCAACTTGTGAAGGCCTATCACCCTACAACAAAGCTTCTTTTCCTGAAGATCTCAAGCACTCAGGGGAGCTTTGACACCATCAATCCACATAGTCTTCTCAGCTGTTTGAGAAAGAGAAGATTTCCATCACTCTCTCACCCCCCTCTCTGTAAAGGGTTTCTCAAACTCCCTTCAAAAGTTTGAGCTTGGTTTTTGAGCACCTTGTCAAAAGCTCATTGGTGGCAAGACACCTGATCAAAAAATCTGATTTGGTTTTTGAGCACCTTATTAAAAGCTCATTGGTGCCAGGACACCTGATCAACTCATCCTGCAGTGGATTTCTACCTAGGGTGGTAGAAGAGTGGATGTACCCAAGTTTAGGGGAACCACTATATTTCCTTGTGTCATCTGGTTTTGCTTGTCTTTATTTTTGTTTCTGGCCTTGATTATTCTGTGATTAGTTTTTGATTAGTTTAGTTCTGTGATTAGATTTATTACTGCTTCTCTGCTCACTCATATTACAACAATTGTTGTAAAAAATTTTAAAGCACCATATACTCTATTCACCCCCCTCTAAAGTATATCAGATCTAGCTGCACTTTCAGTTAGTATCAGGTTGGAAGAAAATAAATCATGTAAGCTTTCAATACAATTTGTGCCATATCTAGATTGCAAGATACTCTAACTACTTGCCCCCAATTGCTCGCAAAAAATGTTCTCAATGCCCTTTGATGTTTCCATATGATGCATTAAAGCAAATTTGGGTGACAATTGGTATATAGATCTTCACCGGATCAAAGGGCTTTTGCGAACATATTTTAAAAACAAATAAAAAACAAAAGCAGAAACATGAAAAACAGAAAGAAAGTGAAGAAACATCAAATAGCGACATAAATTTATGGGCAAACAGAAAAATATGACCACAAAGGAAAAAAAAGGTAAATTTAGCTTAAGGGTTTAATAGCAGGACATAGAAGCAGTGTTCTAACAAGTTCAGAACATCAAGTTAAGAAAATAGGTGGACTTCAGCTCATAATATAATACCTGCATAATTTTGTGACATCAACATCGTCAGCAAAAGGGCAGGTAAAGCCAGAATCATCAAATTCATCCAAGAAAGATAACCTGCTGGAACTTCTAGATGGTATATGTGGTGGAATATAAGACGGGAGTTTCACCGTGGTTACATTTCCAGGATGATCTTTCCCAGATGAGAAAATCTACAACAGAATAATCAAAACTGATCAACAATCTTTAGCTATGAATTCTAAAGTATGGTAGCAGTCAGAGAGTAGAAATAACAAGAATATAACTTAGTAAATCAAAATTTATCTTTCTTAAACAAAATAATGAATAGAGTACTACCTTTGGCAGTATCGTGTCAGTCTGCAACTCCATCAACCTTAATGGTTCCTCCTTTAATTGCAGCTTATTTTCTGATGAAAATGTCTGAGGGGATGGTGTGCCCCCATTGAGGTCCTTTTGCCCTGTCAAAGGGATACTAGCAGGAGCACTCTCGGAGCATATAAGAGCTTTGCATATATGGGGTGGAGGAGATGGGGATGACGATTGCGAAAATGGTGGTGATGGCCTGTAGTCATCAAAATTTTTGGTGTAGCCCGTAGATGAAACTTTTGGTAAAGAGCATGGCGATGAAGTGTCGAGCAAATAACGAGAAGGGGGGAGACGTGGGATCAAATTATGAACCAAAGCTCGGGAATCTGAATATGTAGGCGACGGAGTGGGAGAGAAGGAAGGGATTTCTCCGTGATCATAGCTCCAACTATGCCTTCGGCTCAATGAAGCGCACGAAGGTGCCGTTTCGGTAGAAGGAAGCGACACGAACCTCTTCAGAGGATCCGCCAACGGGCTTCCGACATAATCCATGATAAATTGAGTAGACATGGGAGTGGAAGGCTCTGAACAAACATCGTCAATTTTCTTCAAATAGGTAACAGAAAGAGACAATTTTCCAAAAAAAGTGTCGAGTGGCCCAAAACCGAGTTGATTCATCTCCCCATCCTCCTCGCGACTGAAAGGATCGGCAAAAGACGAAATCCTGTGAGAAAGGCTCAACGGGTGGATCTTCCCAGAGGCATTGAGGTCTTTGAAGAGCTTGTAAGCAGGCAAAAGCCTGACAGCTGCATACAGAGACCTGAACAGGACAATGATCCTCCTGTAAGCTTTCTTGTACATGACTTGGAATTCAGATGGTCTGGAGGCAGCCCTGTTGCCTTTCTTGCCTCCACGATGAGAAGTCTGTCTGACAATACAGTGGCTACTCCTACTCTCGTACTGTACAATCCACCTCTCTACAATCTTTTCGCTTCTATTATCACACCCAAATTCATCTCTTCCTGAAGAGAGGTTCCGAACAAGGAAACTGCCCGGAGAAGGGAAGCTCAACTTCCGAACTAACCTTCTATCAATCAAGATTACATCAACCACCAATGGCTCCAGATTGCTCTGCCGCCATAGGTCAAAATTTTCTAGCGCGGCCGGGAACTCTCTGAGGGCCAAGTTAAACCACTTATCCCTTGGCCTGAAGCTGGATGAGGAGGAGGAAGAAGGGGATGACATGAAAGGGTCGGCACTGTAATTCCGCGATGAAACGTACGGGGACCTCGACTCGAGAATGATGTGGACGCTTTTGGCAAAGAATTCAGTGATAACTTGCTCGATTATAGCTGGCTCGGATATGGAACTAGATGGAGACGATGCCATGGGAAATCCAGAAATGGAAACAAGCTCGACTTCACTTCACTCCACGAATTCACAAACGGAAAACCAAAAAAGATGGACGAATCCTGCTACAGGGGGAATCTGATCGCCGATTCACCCGTTGTTTCACAGTAAACAAAACTATTGGTTCCTAGGGTTTTAGAAAATAGCAAATGAGCCGTTGATGAACTCTAGGGCATACAAAGGGGAACATAAGACAAATCCAAGTAATCGAAGTTCAAATCACCAAATTAACGCCAAAAAAGGAGGCGGATTCAGCATATAATCGGGACAGGGGGGAGGAGTAAAAAGGAAGGAGTGGGAAATTCATGGGGAAAGCAAATAGATATATACCTCAGCAGTGGTTGCAGATTTGAAATTCAGTAACGTTGGGGTTATCGGACTTGTCTGTTCCTCTTCCGATGGATTTTTTAACCCCTTTTGGTGATGGCGGCCTTCGCTTCCGCCATTTTCGATTTTTAGCGCATTGACGGAAGGAATTAATTCCTTAATTACAAACAAATTTGTATGAGATCGTAACTACCTGGCTTTTTTATCGAGATGTAATGTACGTTAATAAATTAAATAAATTGATAGAGATTTATACATGATAAACACGAATCTGAAGAAAAAGCGGGCGATGATTGAATATTTCTCGCGCAAATAATAATTCTTATAAATATTTGTGAGAGTACTGACTACTGAGTACCAGAGCCAGCTGTATCGGCTGGTTTTCGTATAGGCCGGAGTTGATTTTAGATGACAATTTATATGATCATGATGATAATAATAATACATGCTAACAAGTATTTATGGTAATAATAATACATGCTAACAAGTATTTATGGGATCCTGGTGATCTGAGCAGGCAGGATCGCATCTGCGACCTACTGATTAGCTGCGGACCTTCTCATTTTATTTACAATTTTGACTCCGGCGAGAAGAATGGAGCAGAGTGAAGGCGTCGGGGACGGGAATCGGCAGTCGGCAGTCAGCAACTCGGCGGGAAGAAGCTCGATTCTAAACCCTAAAAGGCCAGCGAAAATGAATCGGTATATAAGGTCGCGAAAATGAAATGATAAGTGGAGAAATCAAATGGAATAGGAAAAAAGCTCAAAAGCGGCTAACTGGGGGAATAATTTTTGGGTTGGCGAGAAGGCTCAAACAAAAACAAAGATGATCTGCATCATTTTCATGCTCCTAAAATTTGCCTAAAGCATTAGTTTGCCCTGTTTTTGTGAAAGTGGCACTGGATTCGCTGGAATGAGCGGCGCCGGAGTTGCTGGCGCAAGTTTGTCATGTTTTGTCCTGTGCTGCTTTCTTCCCCAAGATCCAGGTAGATCTAGGTTTGATTCATGCGGCCGTAACCGCTTGACTGGTGAAAATAAGTTCCTCCAAACGGAGCCTTTGTCACTTGATCATTTCATTTAGGGAACACGTTCTCTCTTTTTTTTGGATGAATTAATTAGTTCATTTTATTTAATAGTTTATATGAATATCAATACAAACTGTGGCTAGTACTACAATTGATAGGGTTCCATGGAGGGGTGAGATTTCTTGGCGCGGCCTTGACCGACTCGCCAAGACAAGACAAATCCTGCAGACTCATTCTTGTGGGACGTGTACCTGCAAGATGGTCTTCCAAGTCGTTCGGTGGCCACGCAACGCCCAAGCAAGCTTGGGCCAGCGCGCGCTGGCCGTATCGCAATCATGTCGTTGTAGTCTCCGGAGTGACCCGCTGCCAAAGTCATCGGTGGCGGCGCTGCCGGTGGATAACCCAACCGAGCTGCCCAAGTTGCTCGGGCTGCCCGAGGGGCAAGGGACGTCATATTCCAAAAAATGGTGATCCTAGGAACTTTGACCGAGTTTACCTATTTGCTCGTTCAATAACAAAAAAAGCACAATTACTTGTGTGCTGCTCTGAAAAAAATGATAAAAATGTGGGGGTCTAAGCCTTCATTTGAAGAGTTGCAGACTTAAGTCCAACTCCAGCGCATGAAGATCCTTCTCTCGGCGCTCGACCTCCAGCTCAGCGCACGCTTTTGGCATGCCTGCTATATCTTCAAGTTCGCTCTAGTACGTGTCCACGCGCTCCGCTCCAGTGCGGGCTCCCATCGCCAACATTGGTCGCTTAGAAATATTTTGTAATCGAGCGGTGACATGTCACCCTCTAAAAGGCGGATATTTGTACTAGATTCCTATTATAGTGGATTTCGTTAGAATTGGGCCTGGCCCCACGGTTTTTTCTCTTTCCGAGTTTTTCGCGTAAAAATTTTGATGCATGCTGCTAGTTCTCTGTTTTGACTATTTGTGCGCTTGACTCACTCTTTATTTAAGACGGTCAAATTCGTTTGATCCGCGAGAGTGCTGAGCGACCCACAATAATAATTTTCTATATATATAATTCTATAATCTATGTTATTGTAAAGGGATATCAAGGGGGCGAAGGCCTCTCCAAAAACAATCTTAGTAGTTGGGGCTGTTGCACAACAACACAAGTGCTCCTATTTAGACTTCGTTTGTTTTGGTGTTTTCGCCGGGCATTTTGAGCAACCACCACCGGACGGCGGGTAAACAAACGGGACGCCGGTGGCGTTTGCTCCATTTGCACCCGCCGCAAGAAGAAAAAACCCCTCAAAAGCCGTTTTTCCAACTCCTCCCCCCCCCCACCGGTTCCAACTCTCCATTTCGACCCGCCGGGAGCAAACGCCACCGCCGTACCAAATGAAGCTTTAGTTGTACAATTACGGATGTACAGTAGCTTTGTATGTGCCCTAACAAAAATGATATTCTATCAAGCCAACACCAACGTTATAAAAATTGTACTGGCTGGCTGAATCAGTCGATCCATTGATCCCTGAGGATCCGGTCAAAGTTTCAAAACCGCCCCTGTCAGAAACAGGCCAAGAACCAGTAAACCAGACAGTTGGGCCGGTCAATCAGAAACCGGGACGGTTTTCCTGTAACTAGATGGTTCGTGAGGGCACCATCGATTTCCAATCCAACAGTTCAGATCTGGAATTTAAGATTTAGGTTTAGTTGGTTAGAGTCTTTGTTGCTTTGAATCCCTTATTCTCGCACGCACAAGATTGTTGGGCGAGCGAAATAGTGATTGAATTCATTATCTTCTTCCTGGTATCTTCTTCTTCCTTGCGTGAACAAAGGGCGACCAACGAGCACTTCTTCCTCTTCTATTCTTCTTCTTCGTGTAGGCAAGGATCGAGCACCAGATCGAGTATCACATCTTCGGCGTCCGTAAAAATCCCTAGATCCGAGGTTATGAGAACAATTCTTCATTTATCTCTCTTCTTCATGCCAGAAAACTTCAAATCCGAGTTTTCCACCAAATGCTCTTTACAATAAGCCTTGGTCAGGGGATTCACAGTAATGTAAAATTCTAAATACGGGAGGTCGCAGGACCATTCTCAAGCATCCAAGAGTAATACACTACTACTAAAGAAGAACAAGAGCAAATACTTGTATTTTATTTACTGCTTTATAGCGTGAGACATGATTTCATGTTGCATCCGATGGAGATCAAAAAACAGAGAAGTAAAAAATTAGCGAACAGAATAACTCAAGCCGCCAAGCCGCATGTTCGCACTTCAAGCCGCCTGGATGCACCAAGCTACATGTCACCTGTCTGAACTTCTGGTTCTCTGCCCGCAGAAGTTAACTTGCAAGTGCCACAACCCACATAACTCAATCCACAATGGTCGGCATGAACAGAACTTGGACTTGTTGGAAAACTAACCACACAAGTCGCGTGAATTGAGAGCCAAGCCGCACGACCTGATCTTTAACCACATGCCTGAGATCTTTAACCACATGCCTGATCTTTAACCATGGTTTGTCAAGGAAGAAAACTACTCCAGTCGCACAGCCCACAACTTAGCTGCAAAACCGCCAACTGCTGCCTGTTGTACCACACTGAGACTCCACTGACAAACCGTCAGTACTAGTCGCCTAGTCGTCCAGTGATAGCCGCACAGTTCGCAAACCATAGCTTCGCAGACACCACTTCTCATTGTCGTACGGTAAGAAAAACATAGACCGCAAGCACCAGTTCTCACAGTTCTTTTTCCAGAGTTAGTTACAAATGAGGGGGTCGGGACCCCTATTTACAGGTGAATGGGGAGAGTATAATAACCGCTGTAGACAATAGGGGCACCTCCAACAGAAGAGCGGTTAGCATTATCAAACCGCACAGCTATGCGAGCTACCAGAACATCAGACCGCTTGATCTTCGTGGTTTGCCAAAATACAAGTCGTGCGGTCTCCACGGTTAGACTATTCTAACCACGCGACTTCACACTTCAATATTTTCAACAAGCCTTAATCAAGGCATTCATGTTGACCTCATACTTTATCAAGAATTCTAATAAAACAAGCATATTTGTGCACACGATGAATGTGCATAGAATATTTTTGAACATGCATGTGTGAAAGTATTTGAAGCATAATCATTTGACATATGTGATTTCAATAATATACTACAATGGATATTGATTTCTTTAATATAAGTGATTGAATATTGCAATGTAGCCTTAACCGTATGATGATATATATGCTGTTATAGAATCTTTATCCGTGTGATTTACATGTAATATAGGCAATTGAACCTATAACCCAACACGTTTTACTGTTATCTATGCTAACAATTGCATGTATAGCTACTCATTAGTACAAGTATGCTAATTTGCGCATGCTTGTACTAATGATTAGCGAATATATTTTGAAAGACTGTCTAATTCAAGATTTTGTTGGTCGCTACCATTGATTTTTATAAGGTATATTGTTGGATGGTGCCTTCTTGATTGGTGCCTAGCTTTTAGTAAGACTATAGTAGTTTTTTCATTGAAATATACATTTTTTAGGTATCAAATATCTTATTGAATCAATTATCTTAATTATTTTTGCAAGATTATGGCTTCATTTGGGGGGACTTATTTTCACCGGTCAAGATTATGGTCTGATTCATGCGGTCGTAACCGCTTGACCGGTGAAAATTAATAAATCCCCCCAAACGGAGTCTATATCTAGAGGCTCTGCCGTTTACACCTGTTGCGGCCAAACTCTATGCCCCGGTCGGACCGGATTAATTCGGACCGTCTTAGCACACAGAGCGGTCGAGTGCGCACACAGTCAATGTGAGAGAGAGAGAGATTATGCACACGAAGTTGATGTGCAGGTGTTGGGATGCTCTGCCCCTCGGGCTCCTCTTCCAGAGACCACTGCTCCAAGGGTGTCTTCTTCTCTAAAAGCAATGAATGATGTAGTAAGTGAGCTTGCTAGTTTTGGGTTTTTCCTTTTGCTACTTTTCGTGTCGTATTGACCTCTCTCTCTTTTTCCTTGTAGATTGAGGCCCGGACACATTGTTGTAACTTGAAATGATCATTATGTGAGCTTGAAAAATGGATATTTGGCACTCCATGAGAAGTTTCGAACGGCGGCGAGTACGCTTGCCTTTTTGAGAGATGATTATGATCGGGACGTTTCCCGATTTCGCCAAATTGGGTCGGAGCTGAAAACAGAATTAGAGGAGGCTCGAGCGTCACTCGAGGTGGAAAAGTCTCTGGTAGAGAGAACCACGCAAATGCTAAAGAATGCCCAATGGGAGATTTATCATTTGGAGAAAATGCTTGGGGAGTCGAAGGCCCAAGTGGAGACGCTTCTTTTGAAAACCACGTGTCAGAGTTGAAGGCTGCCGGTCTTGCTGAATATATGGACTCGTGGGATTGCATGCTTGATCGTTGCTTGATTGGCGAGGAGGTCCGTGAAGAGATTTGGACTAGAGAGGTGGAGCCTTAGATGGAGGATGCTCGCGAGCTCACACTTAGGCGCGGCGTGTCCCAAGGCTCTTCGCCTGGTTGCCAAGAGTTTGAAGTGTGATGTGTCTAGTGTTAGCTTTAATGATATTTCAGACAACGAGAACCCAAGTCCTGATTCTGATGTAGATGTGGTCGATGTATGGTAACGTGATTTCTTTATGCTCGTAGGCTTGTATTTCCTTTGGTTGAGTCTATTGTATGTTTGCCATTATTTTTGATAGTTATTGACAGCATGTTTTTAGTATTCCGGAATGTTACTATAGTAACAGCGTTATTTTTTTCCTTTTTTGCACAAATGTTGTATGATTGATGTAGCGGAAGATGGTGTAATTAATCCATCCAAGTGCCAGCAAATGAGATAATTTGCTCCGGGCGCATGATCTTGTCTGTTTTGCGCAAGTCAGGCTCGCGGCTTTATTTGAAGTTGATCGCAAGGAGGGTAAGCCTAGGAGATGGCATTGTTTGTTTTGCGCGAGTCAGGCTCGCGGTTTTGTTTGAGATAGATCGCGAGGAGGGCAGGCCCGGACAATGGCGAGGTGTAGAAAGGTTGGGTCGGTGAAGAGCTTGATCATTCAAATCGCATGCGCAATCTTACCTAATTTGTGTGAGTCGGGCTCGCAGCTTTGTTTGAGGTTGATCGGGGGGCAGACCCAAGCGATTACTGGGCTTAGAAATGCAGGGTCGGTGAAGAGCTTTCTCCTTCAAACCGCATGCACAATCCACCTAATTTGTGCGGGTTGAGCTCGCGGCTTCGTTTGAGATTGGTCGCGAGGGGAACAGGCCCGGGCGATGAGGTGGCGTAGAAAGGCAGGGTCGTTGAAGAGGTTGCTCATTCAAACTGCATGCGCAGTCTTACCTAATTTGCGTGGGTCGGGCTCGCAGCTTCGTTTGAGATTGGTCGCGAGGGGGGTAGGCCCGCACGATGACGAGGCGTAGAACGGCAGTGTTGGTGAAGAGCTTGCTCATTCAAACCACATGTGCAGTCTTATCTAATTTGTGTGGGTCGGGCTCGCGGCTTCGTTTGAGATCGGTCGTGAGGGGGGCAGGCACGCGCGATGACGAGGCATAGAAAGGCAGGGTCAGTGAAGAGCTTGCTCATTCAAACCGCATGCGCAGTCTTACATAATTGAGTTTTGATTAGTCATTACTTGAAGGAAGCGGAATGCACTATTCAAATGAAAGGTAATGTGCATGAGTCTGTGCTCGCGGCTTTTACAACACCGAATCATAGAATTTAAACAAGAAATGAAAAACTTAAAAGTACACAATAACGGAAGAAATAATAAATCATTGGTAAAATCGACGTAGGTTCGGTGCGTTCCCTGTGCGAGGAAGAGTCTTTCCTTCTGTCGTTCTCAGCTTGAAGGTTCCTGGCTTGATGGCTGCAGTGACAACGAACGGACCCTCCCAAGACGGTGAGAGCTTGTCTCCCTACGGTCCTTAGCCAGCCGCTTCTATGCTTCGTAAGACTAGGTCCCCAACGTTGATAGGTCTGGGCTTTACTCTCCAGTTATACAGACGTGTCATGCATCCTTTATTGTCGGCGACATGAAGGGCCGCTGCGTTTCTAACTTCTGGGATCAGGTCAATATTTTTGTGAAGCGCTTCATCGTACTTTTCTAGGCTGAAGTTCAAAACTCTAACACTTGGGACGCCAATATCAACAGGGATAATTGTTTCAGTTCCGTAGCAGAGATTATATGGAGTTTCTCCAGTGGGGGTCCTCTCTGTGGTTCGGTAAGCCCACAATACATTGGGAAGTGCATCAACCCATTCCCCCCCCCCCCAGACTCTTGTAGTCGTGTCTCTAGGCCTTAAGGATGGTACGACTTGTCACTTCTATCTGTCCGTTAGTCTGAGGATGTGCCATAGCAGTATGTCGCAAATTGATCTTCGGATCTTAGCACATATTTGTAAAGGATTTTCCATTGGGAAGTGCATTTGACAACTCTTGCATTTTTGAACGAATTCAGTCATATCTTTCTTCATAGTAGGCCAGTAAAAGTCTTGGCGTAAAATCTTCTGAGTCAATGCCTTGCCACCTAAATGCTCCCCACAGATTCATCCGTAAACTTCTCGTAACACGTACTCTAAGTCGGACTCTGACAAACACTTTAAGTAGGGCCTGGAAAAGGACCGCTTGTACAACTCTCCATTGATGGTGGTAAAGGTTGTCGCTCGCATCCTTAAACATCGCGCTTCTGTCGAGTCTTCTGGCAGATGTTGGTGTTCCGGGTAGGCCTGCAGCGGGGTGATCCATGATGCTTCTTGGTCCTCAATTTCTGCGATTTTCCCAGGCCCATGGATACTGGGGATGACGATCTCTTCCACTTGGCGTCTCCTGCACTGATACTGGGAGGGAGATGTAGCGAGCTTGGATAGTGTGTCGGCCCTAAAATTCTGTTCTCTGGGAAAATGAACGATTTACTATTGTGGTACTTTGGTCAGAAGAGATTTCACAAGTGTGAGGTACTGAGCTAGGTGGTCATTTTTTGCCATGTAATCGCGCTCGGTCTGTGAGACTACGAGCTGGTAATCTGAATAAATTGTCAGGTTTTGTACTCGGCAATCGATGGCGAGTCTGAGTCCCGCTATTAGGGCTTCATATTCGGCAATATTGTTGGTAGCTGGAAACTTCAACCTAAGCTCGTATTCTAGGGTGATAGCTTCTGGGCTGATCAAAAGCAATCCTGCCCCTGCTCCATCGATGTCTGATGTGCCATCACCATAAAGAGCCCATCGAGGGTCAAGGGTGCTTTGTGCAGAGATAGCTTCTTGAGGAATGGTGTTCTCCACAATAAAATATGCTAACACTTGAGATTTGATGTCTGGTCGAGATAGAAAATGAATGTCGAACTCATCTAGTTCAACTTCTCACTTTAACAATCTACTAAATGTTTCTGGTTTCTGGAGGATTGCGCGGAGTGGGAGTTCGGTCAACACTTTCACTGTGTGAGCTTGTAAATAGGGTCGAAGTTTTTGCGCTGAGAAGACAAGGGCTAAGGCTATTTTATCCGTCGTAGGATATCGAGTCTCTGTATCCAAGAGTACTTTGCTGAGATAGTAGACTGGACGTTGAATTCCTCCATCTTTAACCAATATCGAGCTTAATGCAGTTGGTGATATGGCTAAGTATAGGTAGAGTGTTTCTCCAGGGATTGGTTTTGAGTGGATCGGGGGCGAGGCCAGATATTGCTTCAGGGATTCGAAAGCGGCTTGGCATTCGTCCGTCCATTGGAACCATGCGCTCCTCGCTCCTCCAAGGATTTTAAAAAATGGAAGATACTTGTCTCCGGTTCGTGCCAAGAAGCGTGAGAGTGCGGTGATCTTTCCATATAGTCGTTGTACTTCTTTCAAGGAATGAGGGGGTGTCATATCTTCAATTGCTCTGATCTTTTCTGGGTTCTCCTCTATTCCTCGATGTGTCACCATAAATTCAGAAATTTGCCTGGTGTAACCCCAAATGCACACTTGTTTGGATTGAGCCTCATGTCATATTGGCAAAGGAGATCAAAACACTTCTCTAGGTCCTTCGGATGACCTCCTCGACGGATGCTTTTGACCAGCATGTCGTCTACATATACCTCCATAGTTTTCCCGATGAGATTTTTGAACACTTTATTCATCGGTCGCTGGTTGATGGCTCTGATATTCTTAAGATCGAAAGGCATTACTTCGTAGCAATAGATTCTCTTATCAGTCCTGAATGCAGTGTGCTCTTCATCTGTAGGATTCATCCTGATCTGATTGTAGCCAGAATACGCGTCCATGAAAATGAGAAGTTGGTGTCTGGCGGTTGAATCAACTAGCTGGTCAATTCTTGGGAGGGGAAAGTTCTCCTTCGGGCAAACTTGGTTGAGGTTGGTGTAATCTACGCACATCCTCCACTTCCTGGAGGACCTCTTGACCATAACCACGTTAGCCAGCCAAGTGGGGTATTCCACCTCCCGAATGAACTTTGCATCAAGAAGTTTTCTCACTTCCTCTTCAATTGTTTGCAGTCGCTCAAGAGCAAAATTTCTCTTCTTCTGAATGACTGGTTTACATGCAGGGTTGATGTTTAAAGAATGTTGAATGACTTATTGATCCACACCTGGCATGTCCTCGGGGCTCCAAGCGAAAACGTTTTTGTTTGCCCGGAGATACGCTGTTAATTCCTCCTTTTCTTGTTGTGGAAGTAGGGATCCTAGTTGGACGGTGCGGGTCGGATTTGAGTCGGAAAGAGGTACTTCGATCAATCCCTTTATAGGTACTCCTCGTTGCACGGTTGTCTCATCTCGCAAATCAAAATTGCCAGTGTTAAGTGTAGTTACTTTTGCTGGCTGGGCTTGCTTGGAGTAGCAAGTCTGTGCAGCTTCTTGATTACCTCGGAAGACTCCTATTCCGGTGGAGGTGGGGAACTTCATTGCAAGGTGTGGGATTGATGGAATAGCTTTGAAGATGGACTAGACTGGCCATCCGAAAATAGCATTATACGCTGAACTCGAATCTACAACGACAAACTGATGATCATTGGTGGTTTGTCTCGGAAACTCTCCCATGGTCACTGGCAAAGTTATCACTCCTTGCACCGGAACTGGGTGGTTGTCGAAGCTATAAATAGGTCCCGCGGCCGGAGAGAGACACTGATTGACATGTTTCATACTCTTGAGATTTGATAGGAATAAAACGTCGACCGAGCTTCCGTTATCGACAAGTATTCTTTTGACATTGTAGCAAGGATCGCCAATTCCCGCATTTATGACAAGCGAGTCTTAGTGAGGTGATCGCAATCCCTTGAGATCCTCTTCTCTGAATGTAATTGTAGAATCTTGCTTGAATTTTTTATCTTAATGGATGCCTTCTGGGACATCCATAGCGAATATTTGGGTAGAGAGGATTGGAGTTCCGGCGATAGTTTCAATATTGCCTACCATCTGTCTGCCTCCAGGTCCCCCCTGCGGAGTGATTTGGTGCTCCCTTGCTTGCCTGGGAGGGCCTGATGCTCCTACACGTCCATGCAAAAATTTGTTGAGAAGCCCTTGCTAGATTAGGCACTTGATCTCGTCCTTTAACCTTGTACATTTCTCAGTAGTGTGTTCGGTCCTATGATGAAACTCGCAGTATTTTGACTGGTCGTTCCTTGGATTTGGAATCGGCACTTTGGGTCGATGAAGTGCTGGATCATTTTGAATGGCATAAACTACACTGGTCCGCGTGGTATTTAATGCAGTATATTCTGGTGGCGGTCGCTCTCTTTGGAAGTCATATCACCGCTGGTTATTCTGATGTTCTTCTTTGTATCTTTCTTCCTGAGTCTTAGAAGTCTGTTCTTAACCTCTCCTTCTCTTCTAACCGCCTTCGAATTATTGACGATGTGTCTCGATAACTTCGTCTGCAGCAATATGAGCCTCTACGCTATGCACAGGATCCGGATAGCTATGGACAGTTTCCTTCATCAAAGCCAAGTAAAAGTCGCTGGGGCGAAGTCCTCCAAGAAATACACCCTTCAAAAGCTCAGGGTCTACTCCCAGAATTTGTCGGGCCTCAGTGGTAAAACGGCAAAAAAATTCTTTTAGGGATTCTCCCTCATTTTGGCGAATTCCAAACAAATGTCAGGGGTCTCGAACAATCCTTCGGTTAGCAATAAATTGATCCACGAATGGACTTGCTAGCTCCGTGAAATAATCGATGGTCCCCTCTCTCAAGAAATAGAACCAAGTGCGGGTCTGCCCTTTCAGAGTGGCTGGAAACACTTGACAGATCAGTTGATCTGGAGCATTTAGATTCTCATAATTGTAGTGAAGTGGTTGATATGTTCCAGCGGGTCCTCGGTTCCATCGAACGTCTTGATGCTTGTCATTTTGAAACCATGAGGGATCGGGTGAGATAGAACGTAAGGTACGAGCGGAAAGCCTCGGCAGAGAGGACGTCGGGCCAGGGTATCCCGCCGCCCGATTTGTCGGTATTCCTCTGCGATAACTTCACGTATCTCTTCACGGGTGATCCTTCCGCCTGACAGTGGTCGAGCTTCTTCATTTGCCTGGTAGCAAGGGTGACCGGCTATGATTCCCCTATGAATTGGGTGAGTGGAACTAGCTACATCGGAGAGTTCTTCTAACACTTCTTCCTCATGAGGAGCTTCTTGTACTGGAACATGATTTGGGAGAGGCGGAGGGTTGACTGGTGTCGGAGGCTGGAAAGGAGCGGGAGGCGCTCCTAAATTTTGGAGGAGAGTAAGCATCTCTGTATACTGCTCCTCCATCTGACGAGCACGTCCTTCCAAAGCCGTGATGGAGGTGAGTAAAGCATCTACCTTGAGTGGCGCATTAACGAGTGAATGTGAATGAGCCGGCTCAGTGCATCCCCTAGAGACAGATCCTTCAGCAGTTCAAACACATCTTTTTGACATTGAAACTGACGTTAAGTACCGTTGAGAAGATGGTACTGTCTTACGAGGATGCTGGGAATTCGTTTCTCACAGACGGCGTCAAACTGTTGCGGTCAAACTCGACGCCTCGGTCGGACCGGATTAACCCGGACCGTCTTAGCTCATGAAGCGGTCGAGTGCGCACACAGTCAATGAGAGATATTATGCGCACAATATTTTTTACGTGGAAAAACCCCTTAACTAGGTAAAAAACCACACGACTTTGTCTGTGCCGGTCGAACTCCACTATTTGCTTGCGGTCACAACTTTCACGAAGAATCGAGGGTGACAGGCCGCTCCTCGTTACCCTTTGGAGATGAGAGAGAGAGAGGGTAAAGGACTCGTGGCGGATAACAAGCTGCTCCACGCGAGACTGTTTTCTGAGAAATGGTGGAAGAACGGGATGCTTGATGCTGTAGTGGAAAAACCACGCGGACTTGAGCGGATTTCGATGGCGAGGCGATGGCTTGAAGGCGGCTTGGGTATTGCATGAATGTGGCTTGAATGAATGTGGCTTGGATGTGGCTTGTAGGAGGAATCCGGCAAAGCTCTGGCCTAAGCAAGAAAAAAGTTGTGGAGAGAAAATATGAGAAATGAGGAGCCATAGAGCTCCTTTTATAGCTTCCAGGTGGTGGTTACGGTGGTTATGCGGCTATCCGCATACCATAACCACCAACATAATTATTTTTAGTATAGTTGGGAGTGTATTTTGATCATTAAATCCGTTGTTCGTAGACCGACATTTTAATAAAAAAACATTGTCCCACAAATCATGATGGTTAGTGGGTGGTTACGCATAAGATGGACGATGATGACCATACCGGAACAATCGAATGGCGGGGAAGGGTCACCATGCAAGGGCGGCCAAACCGCCGGCTGACGTCCGCCGGCGAAGGAAGTCGCGGTCGGCGATACGTCCCGCCACGGTGGGAGAGCTCGCGACCGCGCGAGGCGGCCGCGAGAGGCGGGGTGGTCGGGCGTGGCCGGCCGCCCGAGCGGCGCCTCGCGGCCGCCGGAGGGTGGCGGCTGGGCGCGGCCGGCCGCCCGGGCGGCGCCTCAAGGCCGCGGGAGGTGTCCGCGAGAGGCGAGGAGGCAGGGGGCTGCCGCCGAGCTGTGCGGCACCTCGCGGCAGCGAGAGGCGGTTTCAAGAGGCGGGGCGGTCGGCCGCTCGAGCGGCGCCTCGCGGTCGCGGGAGGTGCCCGCGAGAGGCGGGGCGGCCGGCCGCCCGAGCGGGTCCTCATGGCCGCGGGAAGCGGCAGCGAGAGTGGGGCGGCCGGCCGCCCGAGGGGCGCCTCGCCACCGCAGGAGGCGGCCGGGCGCGGGCCACCCGGCGCCGATGGGACAACGCCGGTGGTCGATTGTGGTGTCAGTGTGCGCGTAACGAGATAGCGTGATGTGATCGGGTGTATCGATCGCGTGCGCGGCGGTCAAACCCATGATCTCCACTAATTTGATGGAGATCATGGGGGAGTGGGCTAAGCGCACACCAATTCCTCCATAAAAAAGAATTTCCTCCCTATCAACCCCCTTCATCATCTTGTTGTTCAATGAAAGGTATAGTTTTAATAACTCTTCTCATTATGTAATAATAAGCCTGATCTAAAATTAAAATATATTTTTTTATCATAACATTTGGTTAAACAAATGTAGTTAAACCGATTCAACCCAGTTCAACTGGCTTAAACAGTTGAACCCTGAACCTCTCTTTTATCTGGTTGTATGATAGGGCCGGTTTTCAAAACCTTGGCCAATTTAGCTTTTAATTTAGTATGCAAGCAGTTGTGTGTGGGCTTCCCCGTGCCCTGGCAACACAGTACATTTGTGTTTCATCATTTTTAAAAAAAAAATTGTCTCCAAATTCAAAATTTAATAAAAAATGGGAGAGATAATCATATTTTTTAAATAAAATATAAAAGACACAAATTAAAAAAACTAATTAAATATATAAAATTGAAATTTAAAAAAAATTGAAAATTAAATATTGAATCATTTTTCCTTGTATAATAATGTAAATTGTATTATTCATAAAATACATAAAATCTAATGATTTTGAAAATCTCTCTTTCTTGGCAACTCAAAAAAGAGTTGCAGACTGGAAAAGGAAAAAGTATAGTTAATTATTTCTGCCCATCAATAATATTCAACTTTTATCATGAAATTCATCCAATTATTAAATAGCAATAACATCAATCACTATGTAAATTGCAGGTTGTACATGTTATATTATATCCTCTTTGTTTATCTAATAACGAGGCTAAATGTCGAAGTACTTTTTGGCACTCAGCAAACGTTTTTGTTTCTCAGTTAAGTAATTTGCTAAAACTTTTTCTTTCACTACTTTTATTAGCATTGAGTATATTTGCCAATTTTTATTGTATTTGTTAAATCTTTATATATTTGTATTGTTAGCTGTTCTAAACCACTAATTATTTTTGTTTGGTCAACTAATTGTTTTTCTGATTGGCTAAGGCTCCGTTTGATGGGATTTATTTTCACCGGTCAAGCGGTCATGACCGCATGAATCCGGACTTAAATAAGTCTTGGTTCATGCGGTCATGACCGCTTGACCGGTGAAAATAAGTTCTTTCAAACGCAGCCTAAGTGATACTTTTAGAAGCTGAAGTTCATTGGAAGAAATAGGCCTTAAATTGATAGAATTATCATTTGTTAAGGGAAGTGATTCATTTGCTTGGCAATTCAGAAATGCAAAATGCCCTTTTAAATATTTAATAATATAATTGATATTTTTGCTTCATTTCAAATTCCATAAATTATCAAGAACACATTGCTGGAGCTGAGTAATAGCATGATTAGTGAGGAATCACAGATGCAAAAGGAATTATTCGATGTTAGGCTCCCTTTTAACTGTGGTTTCTTCATTAGTAAGACTTGATATTTCTCGTTCAATATTCTCATGGAGAGTAATAATAAAGCGTTTGATCTCTGCTAGATCTCTAGATAAGTTACGATTAACTGCTATTAGTTTTTGCGGTTTTGTTCTAGATACTCTAAAATTCTAACATAGCGCTTATTTTTAGCATGTAATATATGAAATTTTTTATATCATCCATGAAGAATTCTAGAGAGTTGATCTGCAAGTTTATTGTCGGTTCCTTTAATATGCTTGAATATAATTTTATTGTTTTTATTGATAATGTGATCTAAGAAATTGGTTCACCGTTTGTAACTTATTTTCTTATTGTTTTTATTTTGTTAAAATTTTATAATTCTTTCACAATCTATTCTTACTAAAATCTCAGTTTTTCTTTATGATGAACAGGTGGAAGGCATCCAACCCATAGCATACTGCTAAGAGCTCTTGGTCAATACAACTAGCAGGGTTTTTTTAAAGTTTCCGCTATTGTAATGACATTTGTTCTTCTAATTTACTAGCATACTTATAGAGTTTGTACTTTAGGACATGTGAATGCAGTCCAAGGAATAATATCGGGATGCGTTCGAATTTGCCAAAACCCAGACTTAAGATCAAATTTACTAAGTAGTATACTATTCAATAATTTTGTTTTATCTGAAATATTATAAGTATCATTTATGGTAATATCATTTAAACGTCGGTAATTTATGACCATTTGGGATTTTCCACATGTTTGTTCATTGTGTTCATTAACGATAAAGACTTCTTCTAATGACCTGAAGCATTAATAGTTCATTAACATGCATTTCAAAATCAGCAATGTTTTTATTAGTGACTTCAATCTTTTTAAGGATGATACGAAAATTAGGATCTTTAAAATGGTGGTGACAGACTAGTTTATTTTGTTCCTAATGACGTCGGTTATCAATGAATAGTTCATCTTTTTATAACGTGCTAATAAGCTGATCGATTTCAAGATTACCTGTCTTTATAAGTGTATACAATTGGGTTGGAAGAATAGAGTGGTTACGGCTACTATGTTGGGCATTTTCAGCAAGGTAGTCATCTAACTCATCATGCTCCGTTGGGTGTTCGGGCGAAAATACTAAAACGGGTGGTTTACAAGCATCAGGGATAGGATAATGGCAAGGACCAGATGCAGGGGTCTCATCATGCTTCCCAGGCGGGTTCTAGGGTGAACAAGAATGCATGATAATTGGGTTAGTAAGTGCATACTGTGAGAGGTAATGAGGAGTTTATGGTACAAATTAATAAGAATATTAAGGCCAATAATCCAGTTGATATGGCTAAGTTTGAGATCGCATAAAGTGATTCAGACAGGAAGGGCATGGTCATTTTTCTAGACGTCAGTGTCACATTGTCACATTATATGCAATTTTATAAGCGGTGTCTAACTATGTATCATAGGAAAAGATTTGATCATCCATTTGTTGGGCTTTAAAATGTTAAGTGGGAAGGATATGTAGAGCTAGGGAACCAACTTGGTATCAAATAAGGTATTACAACCCGTGTCAACCAAGCCAACAACTACTAAGTACCAATTGTGAATTTTAAAGCGCAGATGGATCCTGAGGCTATAAATCTGAGGACCATGTCATATTTGCTTAGGGAAAGGTTTGATTATGGGTATGCAAAAGGAACCGAAAAACCAAGAACCGAACCGAAACTGAACCAATTTAGGCGGTTCAGGTCGGTTTTAGTTTTATTCAGTTCGAGTCTGGTGTTGGTGCCGGGAAATTTTCTGCTCCAAAATTCGGATCAAAGCAGCCTAAGGTTACCGGTTTAGCGGTCGGGCTCGACGGCTAACGGGCAAGGACAAAGAAAAAGACGGACAACAAAGAGGACCACCGGCGATGCGGTAGGGAGTTCTCACCACGTACCCAGATGCTTAGAAGAAGTTTTCCCTCCACAACCAAAAATGATCGAACAGGATACAAGGCAGACTAACTGACAACAAAGTCGTCACGACAAAGATAGATAGTCGCAATCTCGCGGACTGTCTCTCTGAATAAGGGATCCAAAGGCTTAGCTCGAAGTCTTGGAAATGAGGTGCTCGAGACCTTTTGAGAGATTTCAAAGTCCGTCTCCCCGTACCTCTGGGGTTCTATTTATTGGTCAATCCAAAGAGAATGAGGGGTCTTATTTATACCCTCACCCCTAGAGAGTAGGTGACTTCCTGGGAGAACTCGCTCGGTTGGGCAAATAACCGGCCTAGTCGCCGACCTGACGAGTATGTGAGGGGAGCTCACCATACTCGTCCAGGCTTTTTGCCGTCTTGCGCTTCTGTCTTGACTTACTGACTTTGACTCTTCCTGACCTGGCTCTAAAAGAGTCTACCCTCAACGAATATGGTTGTACATCTGGATCCTATTTTTAAATAACAAACGGTTTAGGTCGGTTCTTGATTCCCATACTCGGGTACCCGAAAACTGACCCGATTTATTAAATTGAAGCTTAGTAGTTTATGCTCCGCCTCTTTCCCGAATTAATTTTCGCTGCTGACCATGGCTCTGTGGCTTCTATGTGATTATTCATTTGAACCGGCCCTCGACGGTTCCAGCGTTCAGCCGCTCTTTACTTTATTTTGTGTTTGCCCTAACGAGTAGCGATACAAGGAGCGCTGGAGCGGGCGACAGGCGACACTGATCCCGCGGCTTGCCTCCACAAAACTCAACCCTCGCCGGCGGTGTCTCTTCGCGGCTCAGCAATCGGCATCATCGAAGATCCGGCGTCCCGCGCACCCAAGCCCTGAAGCAGATTTGGGTCTATATCAGTGTTGCCAACCTCTAGGTTTTTTTCCCCTTGCTCTACCTTTGTTTAGCTTCGTCGGGGATTTCGTTAGGTTTTGTTCCTGGATTTTGGGGGTTCTTTAGCTCGTAAAAAGTATTATTTTGGTCCTAATACTGGCCAATTATGCCACAAAATAAAGTAGCTGCGGGCATCTGTTTTTTGATTGACATATAGCTAAAAGAAAGGAACAACACATGATGCCTAGATCAATCATATTTTTTTTTCATTACTCTCTCTAAGTTGAGTTAGGATTCTAGTGTTTTGTGATCGGTTTATTCCAATAACACTTTGAGAATGCAAACGGATCAAATGAGTCGCTTAAGGCTGCGTTTGGCGCGGCTTATCGCGACTTATTTGTTCCGGTGAGGTTGGACAAAAATGTTATTGTCATACCAAAATGTTACGCCTAAAACTAGTTCCTTTTTTGTAGCATTTGTGATACCAAACATACAGTCTATGATAATGACGTTTTGTCCAACCTCACCGGAGTAAATAAGCTGGGATAAGCCGCGCCAAACGTAGCCTAAATAGGACAAGTTGCACAATTGCCCAGTATTACTTTATTTTGTGTTTGATGCTTTTTAAGTTTGATTTTGTTAGGTTTTGGTCTCATGCCGCATGCAAATTTCCTTCATATTTTTTTCAAACGTTTATACATTCAATTATGTATATGTAGGTATTTGTTTGAGCCTGGTGGATTTGCTTCAACATATTAATATTGGAAGGTGGACAGTGGACTAGTGCCTGATCTGAAATTTGACGGAAGGATTAGGTATAAATTTTTTTTGCATCTTAATTGATATTGTCACGAATCAAATTGTTGCCAATTTAATTGTTCATTAAAGTTTTTATTTTTATTTTATAGTGTGTCAATGTCTAGTGTGGGGGAGACGAATGTTGTTAATGTTGGGCAAATTGAACATGATAGTGTAGTTGTCGATCCTGCTGTAGTTCAAGAAGTTGCCCATAATAATGTTGTTGGCACTTCTGATCCTAAACGTAAACAGGAATACAAAGCTAAATCAAATATTTGGGATCATTTTACGAAGGTGAAGAAAAAGGATTCAGAAAAATCAGAGAAAGCGGCCTGTAATTATTGTAACATGGGGTATGGTTGTACTAGTGCCAATAGTACAAGTAACATGTTGAAACATTTTAAAGCTTTGTAGCAAATATCCTTATAATGAGGTTGATAAAAAACAAAAGATATTGTCATTTGAAAATAAAGGTGGACAAGAGGGAGGTGATATTAGCTCGGTGGGGTTTCTCAGTAGTTGGAAGTTTGATAAGAAGTTATGTAAAGAAGCCCTTGCTAAATGGATCATTACAGATGAGTTGTGATTCAAAATCATTGGAACTCATGCTTTTTTTGCATTTAATGAGAATTTTACAACCAAGGTTTAAGCTAATATCGCGCACAACATTAACAAGAGATTGCATGAAATTATATGTCAATGAGAAGACGAAGTTAAAGAAGACACTTGTGAATATGAAGTCTGTTGTCAGTTTGACAACAGATCGTTGGATATCCTTACAAAATCTTTCTTTTTATGTTTTACGGCACATTTTATTGATGATGACTGGAACCTTCAAAAAAGAATTTTTAATTTTTGTGTTATCTCAAGTCATAAGGGTAAAGCTCTTGGAAAAGTTTTAGAGTCGTGCATCTTGGATTGGGAAATAGATAGAGTTTGTACCCTCACAGTGAATAATGCTAGTTCCAATGCAGTAACCATTGATTACTTGAGAAAAAAACTAAACGAGAAGGTTTTTTACCTTTGAATGGAACTTACTTTTACATGAGATGTGCTTGTCATATCTTAAATTTGATTGTAAAAGATGGTTTGCATGAAAAGATTGATACATTGGTAAGACTTTGAGAAGTAGTAAAGTACATACGAAATTCTCCTATGAGATCACAACAATTTAAAATATGTTGGTATATGCCCTCGAGATTGGTTGAGAGCATTTCCATTGCTGGTGCAAATTGAAGAGGACTTGCATCAAATTGAAGAGCTTGAAAGTGGTAATTCCTTCAAAAAATTTTCTATGCTAATTTTTATATGATATATTTTCATTAACATTAACTCTCTTTTTTTTCAGTTATTTGCAGTGAACAAAAGGCTTATGAAAAAGAATGTTGATGGCAGTCGATGGCAGGAATTGTTCTTTTCTAGATTTTGGATCATAGCCATTAACCCATAATTGTATTTTGTTACTTCTGGAATGTGTTTATATGATTAACTTATCTAAAAGTTTATAATATATATCCTAAGTAGGTTCTAATTGTTTCTGTTAGAAAAGCTCATTTAAGGGTCCATGTTGTTTCTTGTTTTTCTTCTTGGATTAGTCCCACATCATGTATTAGGATTTCTCCCTTCCTTCTTCTCCTATATAAGTGTGTGTATACTTGTAACTATTACCAAGTGGACATATATACAAGGTTGGTTTTCTCCATTTCTACATGGTATCAAAGCCAGGTTCCGTCTAGCTACGGACTGCCCTTCTTTTTTTTTTTCTGTCCGCCCGGTCTCCTGCGGACTGCCTTCCTGCATCCGCCTCTCTGCGGACTGCCTTCTTGTCCGCTCCGGTCTCGTGCGGACTGCCTGCCTTCCTGCATCCGCCTCTCTGCGGACTGCCCCTCTGTATCTGTCCGCTCGGCTACCCTGCGGACTGCATTCCTGTCCGCCCCGGTCTCGTGCGGACTGCCCTTCTGATTCCGCTCCTCTTCTCTCCCTCCGTGGTTCCACCCTCCTCAGGCTTCTTATAGCCATCTTCTGCTCTGACTCGTGGGGCCCACCTCTCTCTATCCGCTCCGGACGATCATTCCTGTCTGTTGCACTCTGTTTGTGTCCGCTCGAGCCTCTTTGCTCGCGGACTGCTCCCTCTAGCTCGCTCTATTTCTGTCCGCTCGAGCCTCTGTGCTCGCGGACTCTCTCTCCGCCATCTCTTGCGCACTGCTTCCCCTTGTCCGCTGCGGCCTCTTCTTGTCCGGCGCGACCTCGGCGACCTCCATCTCTTGGTCTCCTTCGTCCGCCGTAAGCGCAGCGTCCTGTCCGCAGCTCTCCTTTTCCCTGTTCGCCGCGGGCTCACCCCTCTGCATTCTTTCAGTCTTGCGGACTGGTCCAGCCCGCTGCGGTCGCTCTCTTGCTTCCCGGCTTGTCCTCTCTTCTCAGCTCGACGCGCTCTGGTCCAGTCCGCCTCGACCTCTTCCATCCGCTGCGGCCTCTCTTGGCCCGCTCCTTGCTGCGCGTCTGTGCTCATCGCGGCCTCCTCCAGTCCGCCGCTACCTCCAGTCCGCCGCGGTCTCCTGCAGTTCGCCGCGACCCCCTCCAGCTCGCCGCGACTTGCCCCGTTCCCGCAACTTGCCAAGCTCCCCCAGCTTGCCCTCTCTTCTCGGCCCGCTGTTGTGCTCTGTTTGCCACGGCCGGAACCAGTCCGTCGCGGTCTGATCCAGTCCGCCTCGGCCTCCTCCAGTCCGCCGCGGCCTCCCATTGCCCGCTCCTTGCTGAGCGTGCCTGTACTCGCCGCGGCCTACTCCCGCTCGCCGCGACCTCATCCAGTCCGCTGTCTCTGCTCGCTGCGGCCTGTCTCTGTCCGCGCGGACTCTCTTCCCGCTGCGGCCTCTTGCTGTTTCCGTGGCCTCTCTCTGCAGCTGTGGTCTGCCCTACTCGCCTCGACCGGCTCCAGTCCGCCGCGGGCTGTTTCTGCTCTCTGCATGGCACTTGTTGCTTCCGCTGTCACCTATGTTGTGTCCTCTACGGAGGGTATCACCTGCCTCTCTCATCATCCTTGTTGGATCGTTGATTCTGGTGCTACTCACCATATCTCCTCCCAGAGGCCCCCAGCATATCTCCACACGCCTCATCCTGCTCGCATCACTGTGGCCAACGGTGAAACCCTCCCCGTCTTTGGCTCCGCTGATCTTCAGCTTACGCCAACCCTTTATCTTTCCTCGGTTCTTCACGTTCCGGGGTCTCCCTTCAATTTATTATCAGTTAGTCGTCTCACACACGACCTTGACTGTTGTATTACCTTTTCACCCCATTCTTTTCTTATGCAGGATCGCCGTACCCGGAGTACCATTGGTCAGGGGCAGCTGGTGAATGGGTTGTACATTTTGGATATCCCACCAACTCTTCTCTCCACCATCTCTACTGTTGATTGGCATTGCCGCCTTGGACATGCTTCCCTTTCGATTCTCAAGCGGGCTCTTCCTGATCTCTCTTTACAGGAGTTCTCCTGTGAATCTTGTGTCTACGGCAAACAACACCGTTCCTCTTTCCCCCCTGCCTGTACCAGGAGTACTACTCACATGTCGTTAGTTCATTCTGATATTTGGGGTCCTTATCGGCTCCCTAGTATTTTTGGCTTTCGGTACTTTGTCACGTTCATTGACGATTACTCCCGTACCACGTGGCTCTACTTCCTACGCGATCGCACTGAACTTCCCTCTGTCTTTCGCGCCTTTTTACTTAAGATGCGTACGCAGTTCGCCACTCCTCTCAAAGTCATTCGCACTGATAATGCTCGGGAATATACCGGTCGTGCCTTCTCCACTCTCTGCACTGACTTTGGTGTCATCCATCAAACTTCATGTGCGTATACCCCTCAGCAAAACGGGGTGGCTGAACGCAAAAATCGTCATCTTCTCGATGTTGCCCGCTCCCTTATGTTCCAAATGCACGTTCCCACCGAATATTGGAACTTTGCTGTTTCCACCGCCTGTCATCTCATCAACCGCCTTCCCTCCTCTGTCCTTGCTTTTGCCTCACCTCTCCAACTCCTCTATCCCTCTATCCCCCTCACCTCTCTCACACCACGGATCTTCGGGTGTGTTTGTTACATCCACCTTCTTGGCCCTCCTTCCGACAAACTTGCTCCTCGGGCCGCCAAGTATATGTTTGTTGGCTACTCCCGCACTCAAAAGGGGTACGTCTGCTACTCTCCTACTACCGGCAAAATGGTCGTTTCTGCAGATGTCACCTTCTGCGAAGACCAGCCCTTCCACTTACCCAGCACCACCTCGTCTTCTGCTCCCTCGTCTTCTGCTCCCTCTCTTCCCCGGCCCGTTGTACCGGTCACGCCATCTGTGCCGCCTTCTTCCTCCTCTCCCCCTGTTCCTCCTCGGGTTCCTCCACCGCTAATTCGTGTCTACTCTCGTCGCCCATCCAAGGATGCGCCCGTAACCCAGCTCCCTGCTGCCAGCGATAGCTCCGCTACGGTCGATCACGCTTCCGTCTCTACAGCTCATCCCTTGGCCAACTACGTCTCTCTACATCGGCTAACACCACCTCTCTACGCATTTGCCACCTCCCTTTCCTCTATTTCTCTTCCTACTAATGTGCAGGAGGCGCTTCACCACCCTGGCTGGCGGGCTGCTATGCACGATGAAATGCAGGCTCTCTGGGCTAACCAGACCTGGGATCTGGTTCCTCTTCCTGCTGGCCACACCCCTGTTAGCTGCAAATGGGTCTTTGTCATTAAACATGCGGCGGATGGCACTATCGATCGTCTGAAGGCCCGTCTTGTGGCCCGGGGGTTTACTCAGCAACATGGCCTTGATTATGAGGAAACCTTCTCTCCCGTGGCCAAATTGAACACGGTCCGCGTTCTTCTCTCCTTGGATGTTCATCGTCACTGGCCCCTTTATCAGCTGGATATCAAAAATGTCTTCCTCAACGGCGATCTCCAGGAGACCGTTTATATGCATCAGCCGCCCGGGTTTGAGACCACGGGGGAGTCTTTGGTATGCCACCTTCGGAAATCCATTTATGGTCTCAAACAATCCCCGCGTGCATGGTTTGAAAAGTTCAGTAAAGTGGTCTGTGCTAGTGGCTTCACTCGGAGCTCGGCTGATTTTTCTCTCTTCACCCGACATCGGTCAACCGGGACTGTGATTCTTCTGGTCTACGTTGATGATATCCTGATTACTGGCGACGACACGGCAGGAATACAACAGACCAAGACACAGTTGAATTCTGCCTTTCAAACCAAAGATCTGGGCAACCTTCGGTACTTTCTTGGGCTCGAGGTCGCCCGACGCCCTGATGGTCTTGTGTTATCTCAAAGGAAGTACTGTATGGACCTCCTTCGTGATGCAGGTTATTCTGGGTGCAAACCTGCGGAGACTCCTATGGACGCAAATCACAAGCTCTCGGCCCATAGCTCTGACTCTGACAAGCTACTTACAAATCCGGAATATTACAGACGCTTGGTTGGGAAGCTGATCTACCTTACGGTGACTCGACCAGACATCTCATTTGCTGTGGGAGTTGTGAGCCGGTTCATGCACGCTCCTCGGACATCTCATCTTCAAGCTGTCGAGCGCATCCTTCGATATCTCAAGCTCGCCCCCGGACAAGGACTTGTGTATAAGCCGTCCACATCTCTACTCTCGTCGCGTATTCTGACGCTGACTACGCAGGATCTATTGATGATAGGCGCTCCACAACTGGATTCTGTACTTACTTTGGTGGACACCTCATAACTTGGCGTAGCAAGAAACAGAATGTGGTTGCGCGCTCCTCTGCCGAAGCCGAGTACCGGGCTATGGCAGCTGTTGTCTCTGAGTTAACCTGGCTTGAAGGCCTTCTGAGAGACTTAGGTGTTCGTCTCTCATCTCCGGCTACCTTATTTTGCGACAGTCAGGCAGCAATTCATATTGCCAAGAATCCGGTTTTTCACGAACGAACAAAGCATATTGAAGTTGACTGTCACTTTATCCGGGAAAAGGTACAGTCAAAGAAGATAGATTTGGCGCATGTTCCTGCTACCGACCAAGTTGCGAACATCCTGACGAAAGCTCTCTCTAGGCCGCTCTACTATCAGTTCTTATCCAAGCTTGGCGCCTACGACTTGTACGCTCCAGCTTGCGGGGGAGTGTTAGAAAAGCCCATTTAAGGGCCCATGTTGTTTCTTGTTTTTCTTCTTGGATTAGTCCCACATCATGTATTAGGATTTCTCCCTTCCTTCTTCTCCTATATAAGTGTGTGTATACTTGTAACTATTACCAAGTGGACATATATACAAGGTTGGTTTTCTCCATTTCTACAGTTTCCATCTAAGCTTGATAGTTATTTTTTGTTCTTTCAATGATGAGGTATGATCAGCCTGTTTTGTTTTTTGTGATCAGGTATGATCAACCTATTTTGTTTAAATTGTCATCGAATTATTTTGCTTCTTCAATGATGATCTTCATCACAGCCTCTAATTTCATTTGTAGGTTGAACATGCTAAGGAAGAAAGAAATTTTCTTGCTGCATGTGTCTGTAAGTCTAACTGTATCGCTTCAAAAGAGCATCTATCTTCTCCCTTGCATATGGTATTTCTTTACTCAAATTTCTTTTTTAGAGTAACTTCCGACATTTAAATTGACCATTATATGAACTTGTCCTCACTTTTAAATCATGTATGCCTATGCGAGAAAGTTATTACTTATTAGGAATTCAAAATTTATTAAACCTACTCAATCATAGTCTCTCAGATAATAAATGAGTATTTGTATACATTAAAATAGATAACACGTCAAAATTTGGAGTAATAAAAATTTATCCTATTATTTGAAGATTTGAGAAGAAAAAAAGGGTTTTACATAATATGGGTAGAACCGAGAACCGAACTGAATTGGGCGGATCCGGTTCCATGATTTAGAACCGCGGGTCGGTTCTGGTTCCCAAATTTGGAACCGAACCCATATGGCCCGGTTCTTGGTTTTTTGTGGAACCGATCCGAGTTGCACCCCTAGACATGGTTGTCACGATCGCGATCCGGTTCATAGGATCTTACGATTCTACGATCCAGATTTTGTAAATCGATCCTGATTTTGTAAAGCGATCCTCGATCCGACCCTACTGTCTGATCCGATCCTACCTTGAAACGATCTCATCTAGGATCTCGATCCTGACAACCTTGCCCCTAGGTTTGACAGGGATATTTTTGCTACAAAGAAGTTGGTAAGGTGGATCACATTGCTGCTCAGCTAGCTGGTGAAGTGGTCGATGTTGGGCTCATAGTTTGAGGAGCAATTTCCGGGCCAAATATCTGTCTTTCAAAAAGTCTAGTCGTGCTTTGGTAATTGTTAATTGGGTATGAAGTTTGCAAAGGAACTTTTTTGCTACTACATAGGGCTTTATTGTAGATTCTAAAGCTTGAGTAATATAGAGTTAGTTGTGGGGATGGTCCTGTTGGAGATATGCATTCATCATATGCATTATTAAGCACAGCTTATTAGGCATGAACATAATTATATAAGGTATCAAATAGGCTAAAAAGGTTTGTAATATACTTTTGGAGGGTTGAAATTTGATTTTTCTAGTAATTGTAGAAAGAGGAAAAAGTAAACTTTGTATATCCAAAAACTTGTTTACATTATGAGAGAATACACATATGCATTCATCGACTTACACGTGGCTGAATCCACCGTTTTATTGTCCATTTTCACCATTTACCACCGAGGACAGCCACTGCCACCGTCGCCTCGCCACCGGTTTCATCTCCGATCGCCGATTTACCCATCTAGACCTCCAATTGTTCAGTGTCTTGGTTCAGCCCTCTACTTTGTGAGCTTTTGTAGTACTGTATTATTTGACTCGACATTTTCCATCTAGTGATTTATTATATTTTGATGTGATTCTTGTTTGTGGAAATTTGTTTTGGTACACTAATAATTTGCAGGAGAAAACATTCGTCGCGCGCTTTGCTTTGCCCCTCCAAACGGAGGAAGCCATTATAATTTGCCCAAAATTAAATATTTGTTTTCTATTTAAATATTTGTGTGGTGCTGAAATTTGCATTGCTTTAACTTATTCGTCGAAACATCGATCATTACATTGCATGTAGGTTTGGATTAGCGTGTCACCCTTGCATTATCACCTAGAGTCGTAGGTTTTGTGCACTTGTAGCCTACCCCTACATCAAGAAGCAGTAAGGTGTGGAGGGAAACCATGCTTGCGGTAGCAAGTGGCATCAAGATGACCTTCTCGATCACAGTAAGTACATTTAAGAGCAGAGCGTCCAGCGCGTCCTCGTCCCTAGGACGTGCGGAGACCTCCTCGAGCTGAAGAGCCACGAGCTAGAGGAAGAGGTAAAAGGGGTAGCTAGAGGAAAGCTGGAGAGAAATTTCTTGGGACCTCAGGTGGTGGTGTAACTTGAGCAGCATAGAGCAGACATTAGACAGCGAGGACGTTGTAGAAGAGGAAAGAATCTGAGCGCTGACACTATGAATATGGGGAGGAACACGGGTCATCATCATAGCAATCACAATAGCTTCCTTTTGTGCATGTTGCGTAGCGAGATCCGTGGAGGGAGGCTAATGCTGTATCCAGACCTTCACCAGAGTTTTGGCCTTGACAACGAAGGTGGTCAAATCGCCCGTTGTGCCGGGATGCAGAGTTTGAAGCGCAAAGATATCAAACAAATGCAGTAAGATATCTTCTTCCCCTTCTTCTTACTCCATTTTTTCTGGATTAGGCCTTTCACGATTTCCCCATCCCACTGATTTCCGCTCCTGCATCAGATATCGCGAACAAAGCTTCCCCCAACTGACTTTGCCGACTGAGAAATTTCTTGTTGTTTCCTCTCCTCCTTCATTATCCTCCTACATCTCCTCTCTTCTTTTTCTTCGTATTCTTCTTCTTCCTGTTAGATCTAGATTTTATGCCTAATATTAGATCGGTGGTTTATTGTATGCCTAATGTTAGATCTGGTTAAATATCAATCTTTTATGTATGCATAATGTTAGATCTGAAATATTGTGATGAATAAGAGTGCTAATCTAGATTAGGCTTGTTTATGTATGCATAATGTTGAACTAGAATATTGTTTTGAACGGCCGGATCTGAAGTGTAGTAGGATAGGAAGAGCACCAACTCTTGAAATCAGTATTATGCCGAATTATATAGTGCTCAATAGAGTGCTGAAATCAGTATTATGCTAATTATATAGTGCTATAGCTGAAGGGAATGATGAAGTGTTGAATAAGAGTTGTATAATTTCATATTAGTATTATGCAATGCTAATGAACTTCAATTATTTAAACGTTTCAAACTTAAAAATTATAAATTCTAACAATTTCAATTGCAGAAAGTCAATTTCATCGTGCAGTCGAACATCTTTTATGTATAAATTCCAATTATGTTCACTGAATTCCATTTTACGGCCGAACAGTAGAATTAGTTTTCTACACAAAGCCAATTCCTGTAGATATTGATTTTCTGACTAAAACCAATTCTAAAAAGCCAATACTTGCACGCTGAACGGACCGTAACAGGAATCCAACACCTGCTATCAAAAGCCAAAAGTAACACCCTGGCATACCCTTCACAGCTTCTTTGTTAGACTCAAAAGCAAGCATGTAGTAGTTGCACTATACTAATACTGACATGGATTGAAGGAGATCTTTTATATCGGCACTCGATATGTGTGGATCATTGAAATGTTTCGCAACAAAGATAATCTAGATGAAGAGTATGGTTGCAAACAAAATGAGTAAGAGGCAGTTTCAACTTACCCAGAGATTAACTAGATAATTAGATCATTTTCTCAAGATAATCACACCTGAAAAGTTTGATAAAGACTATATCAAGAATGACATACCTTAAATTTGATCATTGTTATTGCCTGCAAGTTGGGCAAAACCACTTCCCTTTAAACCATGTCTCTGGTGTTCGGCCTACACAAGAATAATGGAACCATTCGCCTCAATGCTGCAAATATTTTTCACAGATAAAACATCAATGGATGATCAACATCATGCAAACAATCTATAGTGACCAAAGTACAAGGAAAAGACATGCATGGAGAATACGATTCAATTTGAGGATATATAGAGTTGTGAAATAAAATCTCAAGCTGATTAGCCACTAACTCGATGTTGGTTTGAGCTCTGAAAAAGGCACAACTAATTTGATGAGATGTGCTCTTATATAAGTTCCATATGCTGAGCATTGAGAAGATATTATGGCGCAGTTTGGATCTACGCAAGCAAAGTACTAAGTGAAATGAATAACTTAATACTCTTAAGTTCAAGGATCCATTGGAGCCTAATCTAAGTTTCAGAGCATGTATAAAAATCAGAATACCACTAAAATAAATTGGCATCACTCTAAAAACCATGGATACCAGAAAACTATCTCATATTGTTGCAAATAGAACTGCATTAGTTAATCTAATCTAATTTGGAAACTTGATGTCAATGCTTAAACATAAAACTAATAAGTCAAAGCCGAGATCTGAGTGTTCTTCATGGCAGTTACTTAAATAGTTCTTACTAAGATTCTAATATAGATTAACTGCAACTTCTAAATAGCTCTAATATAGATAAGTAGCTTTTAATAAAAGGATCATCGGGGAATACTAAAAATGTAAATAAATTACTGACATCTTCTTCAGTTACAGTTCTTGGTACTGATCCAATGAATAGCTTGGCACATCTATTTCCATCACCAAAATCTGGAAGATATCAGTTAATATATTAGATGGAATGCTTAGTTGATAAAATGAAACAAAATGTGACCATCGTAACATTAGCTAAACGTGCTCGTAATATTAGCAAAACGTAGATTTATATTATCCGTCCTAATAGAAAAATATTGCCTTATAACATAGCTTAACAATCAAAAGTTTTAGATTTTTTTAGTCACAGCTTAGTATATAGACTTGAGATATGTTGAACTGGCTCAGGAACAAAAGGTAATTTATTTGCTAAGGATTGTTAATTTTCATAATTAGCACCTCTTACCTAATGCCTTAAATAGCCTATGTTAATTTCCCCTAAAATATAACTATTGAATGACACAATAATAAGCTACTAGTTTTCCATTATAGAAATGGGAATCAATTCAGTTGTTTCATGATTCAGGATTATATGTGTTACTAAGGATCAGTTCCACAGATTATCAGAAGTTGGTCAAAATCAAGAGCAAAAGGCACAAAGCAGTCACCATTTCATACCACAGCACACTTATTACAAAGACAATAAAATATGAAATCCTGTGTTGTGCTTTCAGGACAGTAAGGAATTTTCCTGCATTAAACAGAAGATCTTAGATTGTATTACTGCATGGCATTTAACAGATGAACTGCCTATCTATTATGAAAGATCCATTCTCAACATAAAAATAGAGGAATTACTATCAGAAGGATCAGAACATACCATTACTATGCAAGAGAGCCCTCGTGTGCTCGAACCAATAATTATTCCCTCATCCTAATGATCTAAGAAGCTCTAGTTAAATTCTTTTTACCTTCTCAGGATCACAAGAAGCTTATTCAACAGGTCAAAACAAGATTCTGAAAGAGTTGAACGACCAAACAAGAACATTCACGCATATTAGAAACCTGAAACTAGATCAAACCAAAAACTACAAGTCCAAACAAGCCCAAGGATGAAAAAAACAGGCTTTTGGCACTTTACGCCTCGAATTTTTAAATTGGCAATTTACACCCCCTAATGACAAATCTTTGGCACTTTGCACACCAAGGCTGAAATTTAAGATGTATTTAGGTCTCGGCACCCCCAAAATACTCATTTTGGTTCTTTGTAAATAGTCAAAATAAGATATTTTGGGGTGCAAAGTGTCAAAACAAGCATTTTAAGTGGTGTACGTACCTAAATACCTTCTAAATTTCAGCATTTATTTGGATGCAAAGTGTCAAAAATCTCTAATTATGGGCACAAAGTGTCAATTTTAAAAAATCACGCTGCAAAGTGACAAAATAGAGAAATTTGGATGTGCAAAGTGCCAAAAAGCCGGTGCATAAAAATGACCCGAAGATGTCGTAGGTCCAGGAGTCGACGATGCCATAGGTCATGGAGTCGACGTTGCCCTAGCTCCAGGGTCGAGGCAGAGAAGAGGAAGCTGTTTTGGATTCCTTCGCAGAAGAGTTTTGGAGAACGAAGATCGAAGAGGGATTAAAAGATCAACGGTGCGAATTGGAGAAGGCGGAGATTTTCGTCGAGCCGGCGGTGCGATATGGGGAAGAGGACCAGGAACACGTAGAACCCTAGCTTGCCGGCATGTGTAGAGGCAGAGAGGGCGATCGGTGGAGGACACGAGCAGCGACGGGGAGGCAGGCCGAGGGAGAGAGTGATCTAGGGTGTAGTGCAGAAAATATTTGCCGTGTCCAATATTAAGTAACCGTGACAAATATTTAAGTATTAGCCACGGGTTTTGCTTAGGAAGTTGTTAAGGGCATTGCAGTTTTGGCTAGGTGCACCATACTTTTTTCTAATTTTTTACGTCCTTTTGAATTACATCTTGTACATAATTATTTTAGAAAAAGTGTTCAACACGAAAGTTGTAGATCTCGTTTCCTAAAAATTCATGTACACTGCGTATTTCTAGAAAGACGCGAAATCTGGATGTATTTCCAAAGTACGCATTGTACATGCATTTTTAGGAAAAGTGTTCAACACAAAAGTTGTAGATCTCGTCGAAATCTACAACTTTCGTGTTGAATATTTTTCCTAAAAATGCATGTGCAAGACGTATTTCTAAAAGGCTCGAAAAATTTTGAGAAAATACGATGCACCTAGTCAAAACTGCGGTGCCCTTAACAACCCCCTTTTGCTTATGGTAGATAGGGTTGTTCACAAATCGAATCAAATCGTATATATATTCAATCGAATTCAAATTTCATATATAATGCAGAGATTCGGATTCGGATTCGGATTCGTTCGAATATTCAGGTTCGGATTCGAATTCAAATTTGATATGAAATGTTTGATTCAAATTTGGTTCGAATTAAGATTTGAATTCGGATTCGAACACGGATTCGAATTCGAATTCGAATTTTTCTATTAGGAATAATTAAATATATAATTTTATTAAATATATATAATTTTATTAAATATATATAATTTTATTTAAGTAATTTTACTATTCGCGAATACTTCAAATAGGGATAAAATTATTCGGATTCTGATTCGAAAATTATTCGAATCCGAATTTGGATTCGAATCTGAAAATTATGAATATTTATGGAATTTTCACGAATCGAAACTCGAATTATTCACGAACTATATTATTTGTTAACAGCCCTAATGGTAGATAACATTTAAATATTAGCCACATTCACATAACTATTAAATACGGTTTTAAATCTTGAAAAACAAAGTGTACCTAAAAATTATTTCTCCCGTTCAACCTCTTAAATTTATTTTCTTAGTGAATCTTTTAAATATACTTTCTAGTACAATCTCTTAAATTTTTCTTCTCATATATATATATATATATATATATATATATATATATATATATATATATATATATATATATATATATATATATATATATATATATATATATATATATATATATATATATATATATATATCTTTTTAATTAATGTTCATATTAGGTATAAATTCTAGTTCCACCATTATCATGATCCGGACTGATAATAATTAAAGGGTAAAAAACGCACACAACTAACAAATAAGCTCAAACTTATGAGAAGAATACTAATATTTTCTTTAAAGTAACAAACTGTGCTCATGGAGTGAGAGAGGATCCAGATGCCCAACAATCATAAATAATCATTTGTCAAGCTTCTGTTTGGGAATCTGGCCCGATGACACGTCGGGGAGGAGAGAGGAAACGATCGTCCGCAACGGTCGAATGGTGTTTGGGCCCAGTGGCGAAACTAGAATATTTCTTCTACCCGGGCACCAATAGAAATTGAAGTACATAAATAATAATACTTTTAAACATCAATTTTAAACCACAAATTTCATAAAGTGAGGCTATGAAATAATATTATAAGAGGTTAGAAACTTACAAGTGATCTAAGGGTCTGTTTGGCTCGGCTGCAGAGATGGGAGAATCAGTGGTGGGAAGCAGTGTTGAGAAAATCTGCTGTTTTGCAGAATGGTGGGAAAATCTGTGAAACTGTTTGGAAGTACAGATTTCTTAGTGTTGTTCAGAAATAGAAAATTGTTTCAACTGTTTGGAAGAAACAGTGGTGGGAAAAGCTGTTTGGAATTTTTTTCATAAAGTTGAAAAGAAATTTAAAATGATAATATTGATAATCAAAATACATTTGTCCTCAAATATGACCAAAATACATTTGCACATCACAACCTTCTATGAGTTTTGAATTTGATCTGCTATGAAATCTCGTAACGCTGCCATAACAGTTGACCCAGACCCTTCGGTGTTAATAGGATCTATGTTAGGATCAGCATTACTTAGGTTTTCCCATGTTCTATGCTCGTAAGCTTCTGGATATACCAAATTTTCATCTTCATCGCATGGACCAAACTCTAGATCAACACGTGAAGGGTGTCGTCGTATGTAGTTGTGTAGAGCCATTGTTGCCACCACAATTACACATTGCTTTGAGAATTTGTACGGTGGCATCCCTCGTAGGATACTCCATCTTTTTTTCCACACTCCAAATGTTCTTTCAATTACACTTCGAAGCGAAGAATGAGTTTTATTGAACATTTCACGCCGTCCTTCGATTGGTCTTTCACCTCTTGCAAAATCTGGCAAGTGATACCTCGTTTCGGGATATGGCTTCAGTAATCCATTTTGTAATGGATAACCCGCATCTACTAGATAATATTTTCCTGCATTAAACAAATAGATTGCAATTCGTATATATTTTTACATAACAGTTTGCAAATTAGAAATTTCATGAAGTCTCACCTTGAGGTGGATATGAGAAGTTACATCGTAGATCCCTATATGCGCGTTGAAATATGCGACTATCATGAGCAGAGCCTTCCCATCCAGGTACCATATAGGTGGAACACATGTTGAAATCACAGATAGCCATTACATTCTGAGTTGGAGTACCATGTCGGCCAATATATGGCACTTGTTGGTGCACAGGAATACATGCATCAACATGTGTACCATCGATCGCTCCAATACAGTCGCGAAAAAATGGCATATAACGTTCATCATGCAAAATATGAGATGGAATCGCTCTAAATAATCTGTCTTCCGGAGCAATAACTTTCAAAGATAAACTAGTAGTTGCTTTAAGACCCATAGAGAAAAACCTACTAATTGTTTCAGTTGAGTGCTGAAACCTCTCTGTTGTCACTCGAATCGGCTCATTGTGTGCTAAAATATATAAAGTAACTGTCAACACCTCCCGTGATGGTGTTCGTTGTGAGCCTTTAAATCCATGTGATCGCTCCAATACTTCTAACAAGTCAAAAAAGATCTCTTTGGACATACGAAACATGTTATGAAAGCGCACTGGATGACCAGAAATTAGGTCACATAACCATTTATGGCCTGTTTGTTTTGATGTCATGCACGGTATCTTGTCGCCACATAATGGAACATATTCGTGAATCAAACAAATCGATGAAGCAAGTATATTTGCATGACATACATAATGTTTCTGTCTATCCAATTGATGAGTCAGCATTAAATCATATTCTTCATCTTCAGATAACTTTGGCTCAGTTGGCTCAGACATTTTCACCAAACTGGGTATAGAAAAGTTCTAAGATAAGCAAAATCAATAAACAACATATATGTAGTTCTAATAAAACAAGATCCAAAATCATGACAACCTGAATTCAATACAACGAACACATAGGTCTAAAATAAGATGCAAACATCCAAAATAAAGTATCTCATAACATAGGTCCAAAATAAGATGCAAACCAGTGTTCCAAATTATAATGCATCACAACATAGTTCTAAAATACATGCCAAAAAAGTTCTAAACCCGAGTACTCTCAATGCTTTGAGTGTACCGATTCTTCAACCAAGTTACCCTTTTATGTGTTGGTAGTTTTAAAAACATGGCTCGGTTCACGGTAGACAAGAAATACACGGTGGCAAAGTCGTACAATTCTGGATCACCCGAAATCTCCGCATGCCTTTCTAGCTCTTTAACTACCTCATCGAGGAGGAAAACACTAGGAGGAAGGATTGGTGCAGACATTCTACTACCAACTGAACGTGATGATTCAACTAGATCATCCATGCGTGATAGTATTTCCTGTTTCAAGCCAGTATCTTTCTTTTTTCGTTTACCTAATGTTTTAGGTATGTTGTCCTTTATGATACTGGGAGCAATGTCATCAAGGGTAGGCACAAAGGATCCACTATTTTCAACAACATTATCTCCATTCCCGACCACTACTTCCTCATCCAAAAAAATTGAAGGCATTGACCCAGTTGCAGGAATCCAAACATTATCCCCTGAAGCAACAACCTGGCTGAACATTCTATCGAGCTCTCCTCTAACTCAGGAGCAATTCCTGAATATCGAAATTTTTTCGCCATAGGAATCATCTACATAACAACAATATTATATGTTATTATAAACAATCATTAAAATTGGACAAAACAAGCCGAGAGATAAAATATAACCTGTATTCGTTCTTGTCACCATTCATCAGAAGCATCTATTGTTTTTTTAATAGGATCTCAACCCAAGCCAGTCTCTCCTTTTTTCAGTTCCCTCCATAATTTCCACTCTCGTTTTAATTGATCACATTTGTTTTTCAACTGAGCACGATCATACAATAGGCCGGTACGTTCTTTGAATTTAGTTACCAAATTCTTCCACCCATCTTTGCTGAAGTGGGTTGTCGGTCTATTACCTAACTCAATTTCATGAATACACAGGTCACAATACAAAAGGACATGAGAGGATTCCCAGTTGGCGGAAATTCCTCCTTCCTTAGGGTTTACCCATAATCTATGCACATACAAAAAAAACAGATGATATACATTAGTGGGCAAACAGCAGTGAATCTACCATCATGGATCAAAAAACCATACACATATTATAAAATACTAGCTTTAAAATATCTCAACATATTACAAAATAGAGATATACATTAGTGAACAAACAGCAGTTAATGTAGAGATAAAACCATACACATATTGGAAATTGTTAGATTTGTAATACAATAAAGTGTTGATGACATGTCTCTCTTTAATTAGCTCTAATCCCTTTAATTATGTTGTTGTGAAGTGTTAGAAGTCTTTAGGAAGAAATCGAAGAGCACATTAATTTAAAATCAAACACATCACAAAGATGTATGGCATATGCATAATCGCGGAACCCTAACATAAAGCGAAAAAGAAATGAACATAAAGCGAAAAAGAAATGGTCGTCCTTCATCTCAGTCATACAATGAGTGTATAGTTGTTGTCAGCTTCTTCAATGTCTCTAATTTGCTCTTACATTTTCCCCCACAAATGTTTACTTATCTTGAAAGTGTTAAAAAGAAACTTCATTTTGGTATATCAATGACAGCTATTCAGATATTTCTTACAGTTTATTGTTGAGTAGTTCTAATTTGTTGAGGAAATTTGTAATGCTGTTAATTTTATCTCTTTCACCTAGCTCTGCAAGAAAATGTTGGACACACCTATTTTAGTAAAAAGGAAAAAAGTATTTAGCTCATCAAGAACATGTTTTCTTGTTCTTTTTTGCCTGCATAACTCATCCAAATTGCTCTCGTAAAATTTAATTGATTAACTGCTGCCCAATTCTTCAATTGCTTTTGCTCAGGGATGACCACAACGACCAAAAACAATTCAAAATTGTTATCCGAAATGAACATAAAGCGAAAAAGAAATGAAATACCATGGATCTACAATAAACAGCAAGAGAATATTCCGAAATGAACAAAAGTGGGAAAGGGAAGGAAATACCACGGAGAAGGAGAAGCTAGCCGCTTGGTAGAGCCGTCGACGACCACCGTACACAAGCCGAGCGTGAAGAGAGTGCGTCGGGCTCCGTCGAGGTGGGCGCATGACACAGCACCGGGCTTCGTCGGCGATATCGGAGAAGGCCGCCGGGGATGTTATCGTGCGCGAGAGGAATAAATCGTGGAACCCTAACAGGCGGAGCGCTATCGGGAGCTATCGGGAGGAAGAAATCGCGAAGCGCTATCGGGAGCTATCGGGAAAGCGATTTGTAATCGCGCGTGGGAGAGCACGACCGGAATAGAACTAAAATCGCGCATAAAATCAAAATCTATTTAGCCACCGCCCCTTTGAAAAACTTGTTTGGCGCGACTTTTCAGAAATCTCCAGTAGAAAGCACCAAAAATGCCGAGCCAAACAGACCCTAAGACTTGCATTTATATTGATTGTTGCTTCCTTATGGGAGTATATGCTTACATAATTGAGAGAATGACTAACAATTTTACAATCTAAATAAACAAGAGAATAAGAGATTCAAATCATACTCTAATAACAAAATAAAACAACACAAAATCAATAATGCAAAAGTAGGATGTTGAATTAATAGAATGAAGAATCATACCTCATGGCCAATTGCAGATTGTCGTTGTTACCAAATGCATAAGTTTATTGAGGCATTTCATCAAACATTTGGCGAGCATGAAACGTTATAAATTTTTAAAATGGAGTAAATTAAATTCTAAAGATGATCCTTTCCGCTGTGCAAAGCAAGAGACTCACATAATTACTATTGTCATCTTCTTTCAGTATGCTCTTAAACATTTCAACTATAGATGGGCATTTTTATCGCGTGCAACTAAACAAAGCATAACAAGTTCCGGAGGTGAAATGATAGGGCATCGCCTGTCACAATCACCAGGGATCTGTTAGTTGGAGAAGAACAACTGAGAAAATGAGAAGAATAGTAAAGAAGCTTGCTACAAGGAACTAGAAATGGGAAATGGTTGTCCCTCATTGTGGAAGAGAGGAAATGACTCGATCTGGATGAAGGAGAAGAAGAGGATGCGGGATTCGCAGCTGCACAAATGGAAAGAGGTGGGGAAGCTTGGGCAGATTGGAACAGGAAGTGATCAGAACGATCAAAGACTCAGTTGGTAGCCGGAAATCAAAACGACGGAAGTTTAGGGTTCAGCGGCAGGGTGGTGGAAGCCGAAAACTCACTTTCAGCCGGAAACTTGCAGCCGCTCTCGATCAAGGATGGCAAGCTCCTCACTTTCAGCAGCAGAGATAGGGGAGAGGACCGAAGCGCCCCTATTTCTTTCGCCAAAATACACCCGGGCACGTGCCCGGGTGTGTCTGGGCATAGGCCCGCCCCTGTTTGGGTCGTCAGTCACAAAACACCCGATTTGCCCCTCTTTCACGCCAGCCATCCTCAGTTGAAGCTCCTAGCTAGTAGCTTGCCAAACAGCCTTCCTGGCCGGAATGACGTCCCATCGGAATCCCAAACACAGCCTAAGAAATCTTTTTCCATGGATTGCACTCACAAGTATTATTAACTGCCTACTTATTATTGAGTGGGATAGTTATACTAATATAATAATAAGACTTGTGATACTCGTGAATAAAATAAGGCGATTGTTATGGGCAAACAGAAAATGGATACGTGCAAATCAATTTTACGTGCAGACCAAAATATTATAAGTGCAGATCAAATTATTACGTGCAAACCGAAATTAAAATTTAAAATTAATCTTGTTAATTGATCAAAACTTGAAATAAAGCTACAAAAAATATCTATTAAATTTTTTTTTAGCTTAATGATGAAAGTACTAAAAAAATGTAACATTAAACTTTGAATTACAAATTATAACAAAATTGAAATTTTTTTTAAATCATCATGTAAGTCTTCTTCTTGTTCCAACTTTAGCTTGAATTCTTGTATTTGTCAAACAAATGTATCAAATTTTTAAGATTCATCATACAATGTAAGTTAATTGAATATGTGGCTACCTTATAGTACTTGTAGTCCCAAATTAGCGAAGAAAAAAACATGTTTTATTTCAAGTTTAATAAAATGTATTAGTAAACTCATTTTGATACCTGTAAAATGTATATTTGTTAGTGAACAGCATCAAACAAAATGAAGTCATAAAATTTTACATTTTTGAATTTAATGGTTATCATTGCTCAGCAATCTCTTCATATTATCTCCTCCAAATCGAGATCGTTGAAGAAAGTGGACAATCATCCCTCATCTTTAGTTGTACGAAATGATTTTCATGAATGAATCTCATGAATAGTGTTCTTCGAACAGCTGAAGGCAGTGAAATCAATGGTAAGAAAGTGAAAGACTGAAACATGCTGAAGTGGACTACTGCAATATTATAGTATGAAGCAATAATCAATCTCATATCAGACATAGTCATCACTTCAGCCCAACTTTGGCTATTGACAGCCCGGCAAAATAACAAAAAACAGGCATATAATGGCCGCTAATAGCAGCCCAAAACATGGAACACGCGTCTTTTGAAAAACGCTCTACTATATGACATTTTTAGAAAAAGTGTTCAACATGAAAGTTGTAGATCTCGACGAGTTTTACAACTTTTATGTTTAACATTTTTTCAAAAAATATCATATAGTAGGTCTATTTTCAAAAGACGCGAAATCCGGGCGGAATTATGCGAGTTCCGCCCGGATTCCGCGTCTTTTGAAAATAAGTCTGCTATATGATATTTTTAGAAAAAGTATTCAACATTTTTTCTAAAAATGTATTTTAAAAACTTAACTTTGGGCTGTCAATATCCATCGGACTGCTTATAGCTATTTTTTGGGCTGCTATTATTTTTGGTCTTCCAATAATCATATAGGGGCTGCCAATATAAACGCTCTAAAATAATCACAAGATATTTTTTAAAGCTCATTTTTATGTACAAACCAGTTTTGGTTATGTACAAACCGCTCTTTCAAAAAAATTGTCAGAACAGCTAGGTGCAGACCAACCCTTTACGAATTCACAAATATTTATGATTTTTAATTTGATTTGTACTTAACCTAATTTGCAAATAGCCGAACTTTATTTGCATATAACAGCATCCTTTTTAAAATATGTATATATATTTTTTGAAGATCGCAATCTACCAATTAAATAAGGCGATTCGAGAGCTGTGTCAGCAACGCTTTTATTTGCTCAATCAAATCATCAGCCCCATTAATTCTTGTTATGACTAATGTCTCCCATTACTCACTCTCAATCCCAATAATAAATTCATATACATCCCCACCTGATTAACACTTCTCAACCAAGCGGGGAAAAAATATTCGCCAACAACTTAATAAATTATTATTAATAATAAAATATATACAAACCATCTGACCCCATCCACTATAAATTTATGTGCACCCCATTTTGTTAGGCGCTCTGCTATGTGTGCATTATTTTTGGGTTTAGGCACATCATGTAAGAAAGGGGCGTGTGGAAGCTTCACTAGTATCAGGATCCGGATTCTCTGGAGTTCGGGCGGGAACTTCAGGGTGAAGTTCAATCCAACGGCGCGAAATCCTTCCACTCCTTCAGTCCAACGGCTAGACTTCTCGCACGCTAAAAGAAAAGTTAAAATATTTAAAAAATGTAAAATACTCGTCCGTTCGATTTCAATTGTACGAGCGAGATCGTGTTAAATCCACCCTGGAGTTCCCGCACGAACGCCAGAGAATCCGGATTCCTAGTATCCACGCCATGATGGAAGTTTCACTCTTCCTTCTTTCTTTGATTAACTCAATTTGACCTGCATATAAAATTTTTGTTGTGCCCGTAATATTGGTGTGCACAAAGCCAATTATTTTGTTAGAAATAGCAATAGCTTTGGTATTCATGTATAAAACAAGGACCCTTGGGGTCTACATATAGGAGAAAAGGAGAAGGAGAAAACACCACAGGCGGTGTGAGACTAAACCTAAAACAATAAAGAATGGTTTTACAATATATAATATTAACACGCCCTCTCAAAGTCACGGTGGATCATGAACCGAGAGTTTGCTAATAAGATAACGGAATCTTGCAGTTGTGAGAGACTTGGTGAGGAAGTCTGCAACTTGTTCTTCAGAGGTAATGAACGGTAGAGAGATGATGTTGGCGAGGAATTCCTGACGAGTAAAGTGACAATCGATCTCAATGTGTTTTGTCCGTTCATGGAACACCGGATTGGAGACGATTTGAATGGCGCTTCGATTGTCACAAAATAGGGGAGTGGGGCCTGTTATCTGGACACCAAGGTCGCAAAGAAGACGACGAAGCCAGACTATTTCAGCAGTGGTGGAAGCCATGGCACGATACTCAGCCTCCGTGCTGGAGCGCGCAATGGATTCCTGTTTCTTACTACGCCAGGAGATCAGAGAGTCGCCCAGAAAAACACAGAACCCAGTAGTGGAGCGACGAGTGGTGGCATCCCCCGCCCAGTCAGCATCCGAAAATGCGCGGAGGGTGAGTGGCGAAGTGGCAGAGAGAAATAACGAGCGACCGACAGAGCCGCGAAGGTAGCGGAGTATCCGGAGGACCGCGACATAGTGAGCAGAGCGAGGAGCTTGAACAATTGACTGACGAAGCTAACAACGTAAGCAATGTCCGGTCGAGTCATGGTGAGATAGACCAGCATCCCGACGAGGCGCCGATAGCGGGAGGCATCGGCCAGCGGTTCCCCATCTGTAGGAAGGAGTTTCAGATTTAGCTCAATGGGGGTGTCAACAGTGCGGGTGTCAGTGAGAGCGGCCACAGAGAGAATATCGGAGATGTATTTTTGCTGAGACACCAGAATCCCGCGTTTGGAGCGGGCAATCTCTAACCCAAGGAAGTAGCGAAGGGGGCCCATATCCTTCATCTCAAACTGACTGCGGAGGTGTTGCTGAAGAGCGGCAATGGTGACGTAATCATCTCCAGTGATAATCATGTCGTCAACATACAAGAGCAGGATGGCGCAGCCCTGAGCGGAGGTGCGGGTAAATAGGGCATGATCAGTCTGGCGTTCAATGAAACCAGCCTTGAGAACTGCAGTGCGGAAGCGCTCAAACCAGGCACGAGGAGCCTGTTTGAGGCCATAGATGGCCCGGCGGAGGTGGCAGACATGGCCAGGGTGTGCAGAGAGACCCGGGGGAGGTGCCATGTAGACAACTTCAGTGAGATCGCCATGAAGAAAGGCATTGGTGACATCCATCTGATGGAGGGGCCAATTGCGGGCAGCTGCGACCGCAAGTAAGGTGCGGACGGAGGTCATCCGGGCAACCGGGGCAAAGGTTTCGTCATAATCGATGCCATGTTCCTGGGAAAACCCGCGAGCAACCAAGCGGGCTTTATGACGCTCAATAGAACCGTCCGGACGAGTCTTAACTTTGAAAATTCATTTGCAGCTGATAGGAGTAACACCGGGAGGACACGGAACAAGATCCCAAGTACGAGTCCGGCTAAAGGCTTGAAGTTCAAGCGCCATGGCCTGTTGCCATTCGAGTTGGCCAACTGCCTCTTGGTATGACTGGGGCTCCCGGTGGGCGTGGAGAGCGGTGAGGAAGGCCTGAAAACCAGGGGAATAGGAGGTAGCCGCGGTGAGAGCAGAAGGGGGGTCGTAGCGAGCAGGGTGGATGGCGATGGCGAGCAGGATTACGGCGAGGAGGAGCAGGATCCACGGTGGCAGGGGCGGACGGAGCGTCAGACAGAGCCGTATCAGGAGCAGGAGCAGGAGGAGGAGGTGTGGGCGTGGGAGGAGGAGCCGATGTGGAAGGAGGGACCTCGGGCAAGGACGAGGTGGGGAGAGGGGAGGATTGACAAGGGGAGTCCGGGGGCGAGTTGGTATAGAAGGAAGAAGCGGAAGAGAAAGCGGTGGAGCAATGGAGGGTGGGGAGGTGAGGTGTGCCGGTGGGGAAGAGAAGAACATGTCATGTTTGACGAAGGAGACATGTCGAGAGATGCGAATGCGACGAGCCACCGGATCGTAGCAACGATAGCCTTGTGGTGGGGGCTAAGACCGAGGTGAACACAACGAGTGGAGCGAGCGGAGAGTTTGTTACGTTCAGTAGGAGGAAGGAGAACGAAGCAGGTGCACCCAAATGTGCGGAGAGATGCATACTGCGGCGGGCGGGAGTGAAGGCGTTCATAAGGAGTGACGCCAGAGAGGGTCGTGGAAGGAGTGATGTTGATGAGGTGAACAGCGGTGAGAACGGCTTCGGCCCAGAAGGAGGGAGGAGCGGAGGCAGAGATGAGGAGAGTACGAGCTGTTTCGATGATGTGGCGATGTTTGCGTTCAGCAACCCCATTTTGTTCATGGGTGTGCGGGCAAGATTGTTGGTGGAGGGTGCCATGCGAGTGGAGGAAACCGCAGGGTAAGGGAATCAGAGAGTCCAGTTCGTGCCAGTAGGCACTCATCATAGTGAAGAAGTCCTGAATGGAGCGACCGTCTTGGCGGGCAGCCTGAGAATCGCAGATAAGACGGTGACGCCGAGCTCCACCACGGGGAACGAAGCGGTCACGGAGATATTCCCACATGGCACGTACGGAAGGAAGGCGGCCGATAGACGTGAGAAGCGGGCGAGCGACGGACTCCAGGAGGTAAGCCCGGATAGCATGATCGCGCCGGTGCCAAAGAGTGAAGGCATCGGGAGAGGCGGCGTCGACAGAAGGTGTGGCGGAACCGGTTGCGGTGGCGGGCTTGGCGGCAGGGGTAGGAGGCGCACCGATGATGTGATCCCAAAGATCACGGGAGGAGAGATCGGCCTCAACGGTAAGGGCCCAGTCAGGCCAGTCGCTAGTGCCGGCGAGCTGGAAGGACGTGGCCTTCAGCGGAGGCGAGATCAGAGGAGCAGCCATGGAGTCGCAAAGAAGTGGTGGAAAGCGAGCTAAGCAGAGGCGGACGGGCGGGCTGGGGGAAGCGGACTGGCGGACTGAGCAGAGGCGGACTGGCGGGCTGGGGGAAGCGGACTGGCGGACTGCGGAGAGGCGGACTGGCGGGCTTGGGGAAGCGGACTGGTGGACTGTGGTTGCGAGCTTGTGGCGGACTGGCGGACTGGCGGACTGGCGGACGGCGGAGAGGCGGACTGGTGGGCTGGGGGAAGCGGACTGGCGGACTGGGGTTGCGAGCTGGTGGCGGACTGGCGGACGGGCGGGCTGGGGCGGACTGGGTGAAGCGGACTGGGGTTGCGAGCTGGCGGACTGGGGTGCGAAGGGGGTGGACTGGTGGGCTGGAGGGGGCGGACGGGTGGGCTGGAGTGGCGAGCTGAGGGGCGGACTGGCGGACAGGGGTGCGAGCGGTGGGCAGACTGGCGGGCTGGCGGACTGGCGGACGGGCGGACTGGCTGGCGAGCTGGGGGCGGACGGGCGGGCTGGGGAGGTGGCGGACTGCTGGGGAGGTGGCGACTGAGTGGTAAGGCGAGCGGACTGAGCGGGCAGTAGGGACAGACGGGAGGACTGAGGTGCACGACGGACTGGCTGGCAGAGGCGCGAGCAAAGAGGCGAGCGCGAAAAATTAAACCCGCTCTGATATCATGTTAGAAATAGCAATAGCTTTGGTATTCATGTATAAAACAAGGACCCTTGGGGTCTACATATAGGAGAAAAGGAGAAGGAGAAAACACCACAGGCGGTGTGGGACTAAACCTAAAACAATAAAGAATGCTTTTACAATATATAATATTAACATATTTTATGCATATAACAACACGCTTTTTATGGGGGTACGTGCATTTTCACGTCATTATGAATGCTTCCCTGTGTTCTTAGAATAAAATAATAATGATGCTAGTTTATGTTGATTAAAGCTCTGTTTGACACAGCTTATGTTGATGAATAATCTTTATTCAAAACGCAAACACTGCTTTTCAGTTGTTTATTTGTGATGTTTATAGAAAAGCACTTATTTTAAAATTGATAATAAATTGATTTTTCATAAGCTATCCGGGACCAACTTATGACTTCTCATAAGCTTTTATCTCTTAAGAAAACTCAAAGTTGATTTTGTTGCCCACACGTGATTTCGTCGTTTTGCTGCGATTTTTTTACCAGAACACGTTTTTTCGCCCGGGCGCGTATTTTTCGCACGAGCGTGATTTTTTCCCCCGGACGAGATTTTTTCGCGCGGGCGAGAATTTTCCGTCCGGCCGCAAATTATACGCTCGGGCGCATTTTTTCCATCCGGGCGTGATTTTTTCGCTCGGGCGTGATTTTTTCGCTTGGGCGCAAATTTTTTGCCCGTGCACGGATTTGACGCCCAGACGCGAAATTTTCGCCGGGGCGAGAATTTTTTCGCCAAGACGTGATTTTCCCTCCCGAGGGCAATTTATCTTCCTGGGCGCGAATTTTTCGCACGGGAGCTATTTTTTCGCCATGATACGATTTCTTCGCCCGACAGTAATATTTTCGACTGAGAACAATTTTTTTCACCCGTATAAGAATTTTTTGCTCGCGAGCGATTTTTTCGGTCGGACGAGATTTTTTGCTGCAGAACGCATTTTTTCGCTGCAGATTGCATTTTTTCGCTTCCGTGCAAAAATATTGCGTTCGGGCAAAAATATCACCCCCGGGCGAAAAATTCGGGCACGGTGGGGGGGGGGGGGGGGGGGGGGGGGGGGGGGGGGGGGGGGGGGGGGGGGGGCGCCGGGTTCCACTCCGGTATGAGGAAAAAGGGGGGGGGGGGGGGAGGGAAGAGAGAAAAAGGGGGGAGGAGAAGGAAAGGGGGAGAGAGGGAGAAAGAGAAAAAGGAAGAAAAAATAAAGAGGGGGAGGAAACTTTATATTACCGAGTTTAATTCCCTGAGTTTAATTTCCTTGACGTAAACCAAAGATTAGAATTTGTTAGGTGTGAGAAAACTACAAACAAAGTGTGTGATGCAAGGCGAACATCAAGCTTAGGTGTAAATTAAGGTAATTGTTACATGCAAACCGGCTTTGGATACGTGCAAATGAATTTTGTTTGGACCAAAAACTTATAAGTGCACTATCTAAAAAATGAATTGCACATAACAAATTGATTTCCATGCACATAACATTTACCTAAATTAATTAATCAATATTACATTTACTTTCACTCTCCTGTTGTACATTTCTCATTCACTCTCTTTTATATTTAGGTGATAATATAGTTAACTTAGGAGCCAATACATTTTGATGACTACAATTCAATCTATATAAATTAAAAGCAGAAAAATGTTATGGTAACTGGTAAGAGTGTCGCGGCCACATGGGACCGAGTCCACTGACCCTATGCAGCATAGTCATATTTATTAATATTAAAAACTTGCCTCTTCTGTCCATAAGCATGTGGCTCAGAATTCTCTCCACTTAGGACCTCAGGTTCATAGTAAGGATGCATTTTCATTTGATCTAATGAAATAAATTTTTTTGATTAAATAAAAAATATAAAAGAATGAGATTAATGAGCACATCGGATCAGTAAGAAATTGATCTGAACCGTGAAATGAACACCATCTATTTCACTCCAATTGAAGAGAATTCTTTTTCCAAGCAACCTCGGGGTGCCGTTTTTTTTGCTCCGGTGAGTTTTGACAAAAGCAGTCATAAAATATATGTTTGACACAACAACGGTTATGCCCGCCTTCAAAAACAAAAAAAAAAACAAGTTTTGAACATAAAAATTGGAAGAAAATCCTTAGACGAGGTCGGGCGTTCATGAACAAGGCTTCATAATTACCACATTTGTAACGGCCGCCGCCACACCAATTGGAGCCTCACTTTTCTCCTTCTTCACTTTACCTTTCTACCACTATCACCCTGATTATCATCAAGGCCACCCACAATGGAACCCAATACTAACAAGTGCTTCAAGGAACAATCACACGACCTAACACTTTCTACAAATCCTTTATATATAAAACATTTTCTAAAGTAAACTACTTGCTCGGGTTAAAAAGAATATTCAGCGAGTGGCTATCTCATATACAAATATGTACTGTATATAAAAAAAATCATCCATATCCAATCATCTATGCAAATACAAAGACACGCTTGCATGAAATACTAAGACACCCTGCCGGAAAAAAATAAGGTGATTGTTAAGGGAAAACCTATTTTAAATATGCCCGCAGATCTATTTTGAGTGCAATTAAAAAAAATTGAAGGACAAACTAATCTATTACGTGCCGACAAAATTTAATTCATTCAAATAGCTTAACTTCAAAGGTCAACAAAATTTAAAAAATAAAAGCTGGACTCGTGACAAAAAAAACGTAAAGATATGAGGTACCTTAATACAAAATTTTGGTGCATTGTTCATAGAGATTTTGGGAATGATCTATTTCAAATTGCAGATGCCTTTCAAGAGATTAAGGCTCCATTTGGGAGGACTTATTTTCACCAGTCAAGCGGTGACGACCGCATGTGTACCGGTACACCGTACATGCGGTCATCACCGCTTGACCGGTGAAAATAAATCCCCCCAAACGGAGCAAAAGAGTCATGGCAATGAGAATTTTCAGAAAACAACTCAAAAAAAAACACAAGCACAACAATCAATATATATATATGAAAACATGGAGAAACCCAGAGAGTTGAATTATTAGTAGTATAGCAAACATCCAAGTTCGACATTTATTCTGGTTGTCCTAGATATCAGAAAACCGCCGCCCCAACAACGATACGGCCGGAGGACACACGCAACAATAAAATACATATATGGGCAGGAATATAGCACGGATAGTTCTTATAAATAGACGGTTGACCTCCTAAGCAGCATTCACCGGAAGAACCGAGCTACTCAGAAACCATGAATCTTGATTTGCTCCTTCACAATGCCAGCCTGCACATACAAACACCAGAAGAACAGATAAATAATCATAAATATATGCCCATCAAAACCATGAGAAATTATATGAGTGTAAAGTACCTGGATGAGGAAGGTGGACACATTCTTCCTTTGGTCACCTTGGAGTTGAATGACCTGCAGAAGACGCTATTGAAGAGGAGTTGAATGACATATGCGGTGAGAACTTGGGAGAAAAATCATGAACGAAGGATACCTGACCAAGCTCTGGATCCTCGACAACAGTACCATTGCAGCAAAATTCTTTCTTCAAGTCTTTAAGGATCTTGGTTTTACTAAATGCTTTCTTCAGGCCCTGCACTGTGGTCAGGCTCTTCCTCCCATTACGCTGCTGAACGCGAATGTGCACGTACTCCTTTGACCCAGCACCAGCATTGTCCGCATTAGCCTCGACAAATGGATCTGAAGGCAGAACATTTACACTCCTAAGGCAATGGTTTAACTTCTAAACACTGGCTAGGATTTCTGCACCTATAGAGTGACAGTGAATGCAAGTATGACCTATGCAACAAGGGGACCAGGTAGACGAGCAAAAAGTGCAAGCAAGCAGAGCCACCTCAATAAGCCTAGTGAGATTAAAAGAAGGAAAATTCAAATAATTGAGAAAAAAAATTCTTAAGATGGAAATGAAACCAAAAGCCAAGTATTGTCTACCTGCTATCAGCCCTTTTTCTTGTTATCATCCTTGACCTTTTGCTTGAGCTGCCCATCAGATCGGGCTCGAAACTGGTTCATCCCCAATACCCGCGCGACTCGCGCCCAGTACAAGAAACGTCTGGCCAGACTCTTCCAAGACGTTTGATCACCAGTCGATGATTTCACATGGGAGCGCTCTCCTGGGCTGGTCAGCAAGTAATTGAGCAGCTCCTTCTCCGCTTGGGAAAACGGCTCCCCTGCAGATGGGGAAGGAACGGTGGCCGCCAATATCTGATCCAAAGTAGGCAACTGATGATCGACCATGAATGGCGGACGCAAACCAATCTCGCTGACAACAGACGTGTTGGCCACAACAGGTTCCACCGCCGTCGTAATGACTGTAGAAGAGGTCGGTTGACTTGAATTCCGGGTGGTCGGAGATGCAGCTGGAACTGATGGTTCGGCCGATGTTGACGACGAAATATTTAGGAAGCCCGGATCGTCGTGCTGTTGGGCAGCCTCGGAATGCAATTGCAAACGAGAATGACAACTTGGTCGTGCTGATGTGGTTGATGACACACGCTTCTTAAGGCGTGCAAGATACTCCCAACGATTCTGGATCTCCTTGTGGGTCATCTCGACCAAATCATCATGACGGGAAGCAATGCGGGCGTACGCGGGGGCGATCACTTTGGTCCAATGAATGTTGCCGGCATGTCCATCATCAATCTCTTGCTGAACTAGTCGATCAATGATATCGTCTGATGACCCTTCAATGAGTTGTTCGGGCGCAGATTGCAGATCCGATACACGGGGTTGATGTAAACTGTGACTGGCGTCGGTTGCCAATGTGACGATTCGAGTTGTAGTCGTCATCACGGTCTCTTCCAACTGCACAATGTTGAAACTGTCAACAGGGGGCGACCGCAATGGAGCAATCACTGACGTGGCTTGACTCAGGGCAGTAATGATGCTGCGTTTGGGCGCTGCTCGTTGAATGGGCAATCTGAATCGGGCCTGGGCAACCATATCCTCCAAGTGTTGTTTTAGGACCTGTTCCGATTTCGGCCGAATGAACCGTTTGAAAGCGAAATTGGTGCTACGCAGAGCCGAGAGTAGAACAGACCAGATTCGGTGCAATTGTGGAAGATGCAAAGATTCAACAGGGAAATCCTTCAGATCCTGAAGTTCATCGGGTAGAAGAAATTTGATTGCAATCATTCGGAGCAAGCGACGCTCCAAGGGGTTGATCATTGGTGAAGTGCTCATGACAGCTTCTCATAGATTAAGCCCTTGTAATGCCGACTGACGTTCATTGTCCGATGCGTTGAGGCTGGATATTTTTTGTGGTGACTTGATGAAGAGCTGCACTCATGCGATGTTGGTCCTGGCTTGCGGCGCTTGCGATTGGACTGAATGGAATGAGGCATGTTGCTGAATTTGACGCCAGACTCAGAGCCAATCAACGGAGCAGCGTCGTCAGCATGGTTCAGATCACCATCGTCCCGCGGTGCATCATTATCTTCTTCAACGATACGATGATCATCGTGAGCCCGCTCGACAACAGCAGCGACAACATCAAGGGCATCGTGCACAATCGCATCGAACGTGTGACTCGACCAAATTGCATTATCGGCGATTGATTCTGCGATCACTCCAAGCGATTTCAGTTGCCCTGCAGGAATTTCGGGCAATTGAGGAAGGGATTGTCCAAACGCTGTCGTCAATCCAAATTCGTCGTTGCAATCATCAATCGAGAGAGGTAATAAGTGAAACATCGTCGACAGAGACATAGGCGAGGGAGTGATGCCATCAGTCGGAAACAGTGCGAGATATTGAGTGAGAATGATATGCATCCCAGAGATTGGCAAATACGCCCAGCGAGGATCAAATTGGAGTTCACCTCGAAAGTTGATTTGAGCGACAACGGCATGTAGCAGCAAGTTCCCTCCTTCCAGGGATATGGTCTCCGGGCAAATAGCTCGTCCATGACGCCACAAGTTTTCATTCTTCCCTGATCCACGGCGCAGACTCGAACGAAAGAAGCGATCCACGACGGTAGTCAACGCGGATGTGGGCGGCGTTAAGCAATTTCTGATGTGTTTTTTCTGTGTCTCGTGGCAAGCGAGAAGTTTGCTCGTCACGATGCGCTTGGATGGGGGCACATCATTCTCGATTTCCCACTTTTTAATGCGATCCAACAGTGCATCCAATTCAGCCTCAATGATGGAGCCTTCCCGCATCGGAGCTTGTCCAGTGCCAACAATGATTTCGGCCACGACAGACATGAATTGTTCATGCCGAGCACGATCCGTGCTGTTCGAATTGTCCCGGTACCTTGTGATCAGGTGATGATTATCGAGGAGAACAATGATGTTCTCAAACTCTTCCAGCCATTCTCGATCATCGCAACACTTGTCCAGGTACATGATGAGCAGCGAAGTATCAATACCGTAAGTGTTGTACCGTCTAAGCAAACCCCGACAAACTGATCGACGTTCCGCATTGCCCGTTGTGCTTGTGAATTGATGGGAGAGGATTTGTTGGCGCTCGTTCATGACGGAGTGCAATCCAGCAACGGGGGCGAATTTCCTGCCGTTGAACTCATCTGTTAATTTCATGCGTCCCGGCACGTTGTGATGATGGTCGGCCGAGAGATGAGTCCCGGTGATGGCGCCTTCCATTCGGTTGAAGAACGGGAGTTGGCGAGCAATGCAGTCGTTGACCAGGCCTGTCAGCGTCGATTCCACTGGACCGAGAGTGCCAATGTACCCGTTGCAATGCTGAAAGAACGACGGAAAATCGGGAAACACTGTCAGATCCTGAGACGATGACGATTGCCAGAGTACGACATCCCGAGCGCGCATTTCCAAATACCACGACACGTGACCACGATATAGCGCGGCTTGACGCATGTATCGAGTCGTTCGGGCACAACGAATCACCTTGGCGGCATCAGCACTGCCAGAACGGGACGTGTACAAGTCGTATGCCATTTAAACAAGACCGACGTCGTGCGCGCTCTGTTCAAACAGCTGCACGGGATAGTTAAGGATGATAGGCGCCGGGATCAATTTCTCTGTTTTGGCCTCATCCATTACATGGAACGTGGTACCACAACCGCCTGAGTTCTTCGACTTCTTGCACACGTATCGAGCACAGATAGCAAATACGGTGGTGTCGATGCAATCGATGATTCACGGGGCACTAAATTGCTTGCGAAAAAGAAAGCCTATTTTGTTGCAAGACGGACATGCACCCGCTGTCACGTTGACGTTGTACTGTCGTTCCGGATCGATCACGAACAACGGTTTCAGAAGATAAGCGTTCAGGTCGGGGCGCTTGCTCCACAGTGGCACATGCGGATCAATTCGGATAGGAGGGCGCAGGCCATCCTCGATCAGTTGTAGTTGGATCTTGATCCAATCCTCCTGAATCTTGTTCAACGTGCCAGATTGCTTGCCACAAACACACGGCTCGCTAGTAGGGCGGTCGAATGCTGACGAATAGAATGGCGGAGTTTGGGTCGGAATCGAATCCGATGGAATTTCAGGGCAGCGACGGACGAGGGTCTCCTCCGATCGCTGTGTTTTCGCAATGTCCCGCAGCACAAGATCGATACCGTTCATTGTCGATGATGACTCGAGGATGAAGACCAAAGTGTTGATCAAGCCCGAGGCCCTGAAGTATATGCAATAATGCAATTTAAATTAGATGAAATATCATTATATACCACTATAAATAACAAAGATTTTTTATGATCAATTAATGTATAACACATTCAGGATAACTTATAACTTTATAGAGATCGAAAAACATCATTTTATAACACAGTAAAAAAACAAATTGCGAAGATTCTTATAGAAATTTCAATGAAAGTAATTAACACATTTATAATTGTAGTTGTTTCAATGAAAGTAACTTAAATGGAAGCCATCAACGATTTGATTGCAATCAATTTGCTCGGTTACATGAGTGAATAAATCGATGAGGAATTGAATGTAAGTATGATATAATAACAATGTGATAAACTTTGAAACACTAATATTAGCTAATGAACCAGTACATCTCAATCATAAATAGGCAAAGATGTCAAATTTTAGGTATTAGTTTGCATTTAATAGGCTTGAGCGCATCACACAAAATTAGCAAATTCTCAATGCTAAAGCACATAAAAACTTATATACACCACCATCATATAACAACTCAACCGAGATGACATTTGATGACTGTAATCATAGCAAACACCATTATAATGAAGTATGCAAAGACAAACCTTTTTTCCAAACTCTTTTTCTCATATGAACACATGTAAATTTAAAATCAAAGCAAATCATATGAACACCTATATTAATTCAATATTTGCAGCAGGTCAACATTTACCAAAGTTTTGAAATCATTACAGAAATTGCAGCAGTTCTTAGATGTTGTTGCACTATGCTGCTACATGTGCTATAGCAATATTAGCATATCCAAAATGCAAAATGGCCTAATACAAAATTTGAAAGAAGAGATTGATTTCATTCAAACATCACAACAAATTCAAATGTCCAAAAAACTTCTCAGAAATATGTCCACATGTATTTTACTTTTCACGAGTCTGATAAGCTTTGAAGGCATGATTAACATTTCTAATTCAAGGCTTGCTAACTAACCAAATTAATGCAAATAAAGGGAAAAAAGCTTATACAAGAGAAATGAAAACATAAGATACGTAAAAGAAATGAAAATTGGCACGGGCGTTTTGGAAGGTAAACTTTATTTAACAACAATAGATCTGATTTTCAACTGGAGGAAGGTGGAGAGAATTGCTTACAAAGGAGCTTGGATCTGTGGGTCGATCTGCTGTATAAACGAGAAAGGAGGAAGGACGACAAGGAATCGACGATGACCTAGCACAAAATTGGAAAACATCAGTAAAACAACATCCAGCGTTGAGACGCACATCAAACATTTTTAGAAGTCAATATTTCACCAATATTAGTATAGAATTTGTTTTGTTATTTACACTATCACGTACGTTTGAGTTATTCATATGTTGCTTGATTATTTCTATAAACTACGGTTTCTCTCAAACAGAAAGATGAATAAAATTTATAGAAAATTTATGTCTTGTCATGCCAACATCTTACACTTCTTTAACCCAAAGATGATGTACAAATAGAATCCATCCAAAATAGTAATTAACCATCAAAAAATAAGTTCATGATTGTCGGTAGAAATTAAAGAAGAAAGCGATGATTAAAGCGAGACAAATTAGAAAAATCTTCCACCATTAAGCTTTGGCAAATTCAATCGGAATATGCAACAAACACAACATAGGAAAGGGGAAGATCATAGTATGCAGCAAAAACAAAATCAGAAAATTGGAGAGAGGAGTAAACACACCGATTATTTCAAGCTATTGCGAAGTTGGAGTTGACGATGCCCTGAGAGAGTGGAGAGTCGACGATGCCTTGAGGGAGTGTAGAGTCGACGATGCCCTGAGGGAGTTGAGAGTCGACGATCCGCTGCAGCAAATACAAAATCAGAGGCGACCTAGAAATCCAAGACAAAAGTCAAAAACGAAATCAAAAATGAAAATCAGAAATCACAAAAAACATCAGGCTTATCGCCTCGCGAAATCAATGGTGTGCAGCCTAGATCTAAATTTCAGGCTTACCCTAAGCGAGAAGTCGGCGTGGAGAACCCAGGACCAGGGGTAGCGCCGGCTGGAAGCAAGGAAAACCCAGGGATGGCTCCCGATCCGCCGGAGTGTCACTGAAACAACCCGAATCCGAGGCAGGAGGGGGTCGCCGGAGTCATAGGATGGCTCTGGTAGCAGAAACGGCTGTCGGCGGAGCTTCCCTGGAGTATTCCGTCGTAGTGGCTGGAAGATGGAAGGCTGTCGTGGCTTCAGGCGGCGGGAAACAGGGATAGAGATAGGTGGCTGCGACGTGAGCCTGCCGCCGGGAAGAACGATCGCTTCCGTCCGGGAGAGAGGAGATCGACGAGCTAGGGCAGCGCCGGGAGAAGAGGAGAGGAGTTGTCGGCTTCCGTCCGGGAGAAGAGCTGAGAAAATCGGGAAGGAAAATCGAAATTTCAGTCCGATATTAATGAACGAAGGGGGTAAACTCGGAATCGCATAAAATCAGTCAAATTCAGTTAACAGGAGTGAGGCATAACAATTCACAACATCACACGTGGTCATGCATTCACGAACAACGGTTCATAATCACAATTCACAACATCACACGTTCTGTTATTCATGCACACACCAAATTAAATGGACATAACAATTGTTTGATTTGTGGACATAACACAATTCAAATGATCCAATATTAATGCTTAGGAGTGTGCAAAATCATTCAACTGTAATGCTTAGGGGTGTCCAAACCACAACCAATAAGTTTCAAACGGTTCCAAAATTTCTAAACACTATCTGGACCGAAGCGAATCAGAATTGAACTGTAATTTGAAGTGCTTCATGATTTAAAATTCATTCCAAATCTGCTGCAGCTAATCTAGTATTCGAATTCTCGTGAATCTGTGGTTGATTTAAATCCGTACCTCTGTTTCACTTCCACATCTCATGAATGTTCAATGCATACACGCTAAATAGAAAATTTATTTCAAAAAAATTACTCCAGATCGGAGCAAGGAGGATCTAATAGAGATTAGTGAAAACTCTAGAAATATTGTTGAGACTACAGATCGGCAAGCAGACTATGAAAATTGTGTATAACAGCTAGCAGATTGTCGAGTCCAGCGAATTACAGATCCCGATCAAGGATGAGAGAAATACCAAATCAAATCAAAACAGAAAGCAAATCCGTATCAAGAGAGAAAGAGATCGAGTGAGAGAGGACCATGAGAATTCGGAATGCAGGGCGAGGAAAATAGTGAACACTGCGGCGTACAGGCGCAGATCTGGACGGAAACACAGCCACCGAGCAGGGGGAAGCCGGAGGCAGCAGCGGTGGCTTCTGGATTGCGCGCGACGGGCTGTTGCGGGGTCGTCGATGGCTTCCGTCGAGCAGGGAGCGAAAACGCGGGAGGTGCGGGTGCTAGGGCGGACTGGATATCGGAAGAGAAGATGTGCGGGAGTGAAAACCGATCGGGGGTTATGTTTTTTTTACTCACAGGCGATGTGGAAGGTAGAAGAAGCAAGCGCCGGAAGTCGTCGCTCCAGAAGTCGCGTGCCTCGTCGCCGTCGCAGTCCGTCGCGTGAGAGGAATGCGATTTCTCGTTCGTCGCCTGCGAAGGAGTTGCAGGAAGGATATCGGGGGAGTAATGGCTCGCGAACGGGACGGGAGAAGGTTTCACGATTTTTTAACGCACAACGGGGTATTTCCGGAATCGCCTAATTTCAGTCCGATTCAGTCGGACTGAAGTGAGGCCCGACCGGGGGGGGATTTGCCCCTGGCGGGAAATTTGTTCCCGAGCGGAAAATTCGCGCCCGGGCGGAACATTCGCGCCAGGGCGGAAAATTCGCGCGCGGTTGGAAAATTCGCGTCCCGGCTGAAAATTCGCGTCCCGGCTGAAAATTCGCGCCCGAGCGGAAGATTCGCGCCCTGGAGGAAGATTCCCGCTCGGGCGGCAGATTCCCGTCCGGGCGGAAGATCCCCCCCCCCCCCCCGGGCGGAAGATTCGCGCCCGGGCGGAAAATTCATGTTGGGCAAAAAACGCTTTTGTGCAAAAAATCACACATGGGTGAAATAAGCGCGCCCCGACAAAAAAATTGCGCCCAGACGACAAATTCGATCCCGAGTGATAAATTTGCGTCCGGGCAAAAAAACCACGTCAGAGCGAAAGATCCGCGCACAGGTGAAAAACCGCGTCTGGGAGAAAAAAAACCGCGTCCGGGGGAAATATTTGCGCTAGGACGAAAAAATCATTGTCGGAAAAAAATCACACACGTGTGAAAATTTCGCACTCAGACAAAAAAACGTGCCTGAGTGAAAAAATCATGTATGGATAGAAAAAAACATATCCAAATGAACAGACTTTTATGAATGAATGAAAGTTTAGATAAACACTTATGGACAAACTATCCAAACAGTCTACTGTTTATTCATCTTTGTTTTTGTAAAATCTCTATTCAATCATCAATTTTCAATTAGCAGCTTATTCATTATCATAAGTTGTCCCAAACATAGGGTCTGTTTGAGAGAGCTCTGGCGGCTGGAGGAGCTCTTTCCCAGCCGCCAGAGCTGTTATTGCCTCTGTTTGGGACATCTCTTTAATGAAATCGCATTTCGAAGAGCAACTCCCAGAGCTCTTTTCTGGAAGCAGCCTCCACCCCGCGTTCAGCGGTCGACAAATCGCGCCTGAAATTTCACTAAAATCTCGCGCATCCCATCCTGTCGTTTTTCTCCCGTGCGCCGTCCCCGTCGTTATTCTCCCGTGTGTCGTCGGTTGGATCGAGAACAAAGCGTAGTGGATCGCCTGGACGGACTACCTCCTGCAGTCGCCACCCTTCGATCTTCTTCCCTTATTGCTGCCGACGGATGAAAACAGGTAGGGATTGGGGCTCGGGTGGCTATCAGAGCAGCCATTGCAGAGCTTGGTAGAGCTCTCACTTGCCGAACCTTCCTTTTTGTCGAGATCTAAGATCCCTCTGTTGTGGACAAGTGAAGATCCCTCTGTTATCTAGGGTTTGAGTTGAGGCTGTGTTGCCCATCCTTGTCGAACTACTATTTCTTCTCTGTTTGGCGTCGATTCCTTCTCTGTTTAGCTAAATATCAAACGTTTTTCTTGTCATCGTCGGCAAATTTGCGGACAAGCGAAGTTTCTCCTTCTTCTCCGTTCATAGTGTGTAAGGTGACCATTCTAATCCTTATTTATTCACGTGCGTGCAGCAGAAAATCCTGATTTTATAGGCCTCGTTTGTCTCTTTTGTGTGCAGATCTATTTTCATAGAATCTCACAAATAACAGAACCATCCGGGTTGCTTAACTTTAATAATTTCAACTTATCATGAATGCCCTTTGAGCTAAACAAAATTTGGATTGAAGATGCTGTGAACATAACTATCTTTCTTAGAACGCTCATTTGATTTGTTCCAAAGGAAGGAAGGAGGAATCATAGCGAGTTGGGTGTTAGGAGAAGTGATGTTATTTTGTGATCTCTACATAAAAGAGATTGGTTTGGGGAATCAGCCCACCACCCACTTTAGCAAAGATGGGTCGAAACAGCTTCCAAAAGTTGTTTCTCCAAACAGCTAAAAATAGAAAATCGCTCTTCAAAGCGCACTGCTGCACAAAACACCCAAACACTCTGCAGCTTTTCAAAACTGCTCCCCAAAGATCTATTTTAAAACAGCTCTATCTGGACAGCAGCTTTTCAATCCGCCATAGTTGTCCCAAACAGAGCCATAGCCTAAGGGTCTGCTTGAGACAGCTCTGGCGGATGGAAAAGCTGATGTTCAGATAGAGTTTTTTATATAGATCTTTTTGAGAAGCAATATTGAAAAAGCTGCATACTGTTTGGATTGTCTGTGCAAAAGTGTTATTCGAATATAGATTTTTTCAATTGAAACCGTTTGGTAAAACAGCTTTTCAGGAGCAATTTTTTTAAAACAAAAATATTTAAATATATATTATTCTTAGGAAATAATTAAACATATAATAAAACTTAAATGTTTTATATAGCTCACGAAATGAAAATAAATGTTAACAATTGCTGTATATTGCTTTCTCCATTCATTTTGGTTCATATGTGCGATAAAAAATTGATCTTAATCAAACTTTTGAATATGATGACTTTTAATTTTTTTTATAAAAAAACACAAAAAAATTTATCTGCGAGCATTGTATAATTCTTCAGCAATACTATCTCGTACTGCAGACATATGATCAGCTCCCCCAACATCAAACATATAAGTTTCAATACATTTCTCTGCTGCAGGGTATTCATCCTCTGATAGTAAGAATGAAGACTGATTAGCATCGCAAGCATTAAATTCTGGGTCCCAGCGAGATTGAAGTTTACGAATGAAGTTATGCAATGCCATAGTCGCTAACACTATCGAACGTTGTTTCTTGAAACTGTACTGTGATATTTTTTGAAGAATATGCCACTTTTTCTTCCAAACTCCAAATGTACGCTCTATAACACTTCGAAGAGATGAATGTGCTTTATTAAAATGTTCATGTCTGCCTTGAACAGGACAATTCCCACGAGCAAAATTTGCCAAATAATATCTTGTATCTGGATATGGTTTTAAATAGCCCGTCTTTAATAGATATCCGGCATCCACTACGTAATATTTACCTATAATGATTTTAAATGTTATACATGTAAACATTATGTACAATTATATAAAAAAGTATGAATAGTTATTCAATAATTTATCTTGTGAGGGATGTTGAAAATGAAGTCTATCGTCAGTCAATGCGCGTGCGAAGATTCGACTGTCATGTGCGGATCCTTCCCATACAGCAAGTGCAAAAGTAAAGCACATATTAAAATCGCAAACAACCATCACATTTTGCGTTGTGGTGTCACGTCATCCAATAAATTTAGCTTGATCTTCAACGGGTACCCCACATCAACATGTGTACCATCAATTGCACCAACGCAATCCTTAAAAAGCATGTAACTAGCATCATACCTTATTTCTATAAGTATATCTCTGAATTGACGATCAATTGGTTTTATAATCTCAATTGACAGTTTGAGTAATGCATTAAGAACTAGTGCAAAATATCTACTTATAGTTTCAGTCGAGTGTTGGAATCGCTCTTTTGTTAATCTCATCGAGCCTCTATTTGCTAAAATGAACAATGTAATTCCTAGGACTTCTCGTGAAGTTGTGCGTTGTGATCCTTGTAACTCGTGATCTTGTTCGAGCTTGTGAAGTAAATCAATAAATATACGCTTAGACATTCTAAATGCATCATGAATCCTATCTGGATGCCCTTCAAGTAACTCTTTTACCCATTTCTCACCAGTCTGAGTAGACGTCATGCATGGTCTTGTCTCGCGTATGCAATTATTTATCGCGGCAATAGTTGAAATAATTACATTGCAGTACTCAATGTATTGCACCCGTTCTGGAGAAAGACATGTGGATTCTTCTGAATTTTCATTGACAGAGACATCTGCTTCCATTACCTAAGCTGTCAACATAAAACACACATTATATGCATGCTTATTTCATTAGAATTATAAAAAAGAAAGTCATGTGCTTATATAAGAAGAGCCTCATCTAACCAACTAACCAAATATGAGTGCATAAAAAACGTAGAGTTTCAGGTAAAAGAGCCTTAGAATTTGGCACAATAATCCTTACAATATAAGATAAAGACCTAATATAGCATGCCAGAAAGATATTTTTGCATGTTTGAAAAAAGAAAGTTTAGATAAAAACTACGCATAACATTTCCAAACAAATGAACTAGCATGACAGTTTAATTAACAATTATAAAAAGCATAGAGTTGGCAATGATATTGTCTCCAACAAAACAAGTAAATCAAAGACATAGAGTTTGTGACAAAACACTTTAGAAAACATTCGTCTAAAAATATATCATTGTGTCATGTTCTCATAAGCATTTTTTATCCACCAAACACGCATATCGTCTGGAATGCTCATGAAAATCTCTCTGTTATTCTTATCCCTGATGTAGTTCACAACAAAGTAGTATAGATCAAGGTTAGAATGTATATCTGGAATACTGGAGATCAACTTTACTGTCTCCTTGATTGTGATAACGGGTGGAGGCTTCACTGCAAGTGCAGCTTCACATAACTCAGTTATGTAAAAATTAGCCAATCCTTTATTCTTCCTCATTCTTCTTCTTTTATTCGAAGAAGTGGAGGCATTGCCAATGTTGGTGGATGTATTTCCTCCTATCTCTTTAGGATAACATCGTTGAACCTCCAAGTTATATTCTGCATTATCTTCTTGTGCATCTATGTGCTCCATATTAGGTGGTACACTACCAATTGATGGTGCCCAAGAATCTTCACCTGTTGCGACAACTTGGCTAAACATAATATCAAGTTTCTCCTCTAACTCAGGAGAAATACCACTATATCGAAATTTTTTGGCTGCGGGAACAACCTATATATAATAAATAAAACAATATTAAAAAAAAATTGTCGGCGGCCGAGGGGGTGGCCCCGGCAACAGCTCCCCTTGGCCGTCGGCCGCGGCCGAGCGAGCAGCCGCGAGGGCCGTTCCACCTCGGCCGTCGACCGCAGTCGAGAGAGCGGCCGTGCGGGCGGCTCTCCCTCGGCCGCGGCTGTGCAAGCGGCTGCTCGGTGGCTGCTCCCCCTCGGCCCCCGGCCACGGCCGAGAGGGAAGCCTCACGGGCCGCTCTCCCTCGGCCGTCGGCCGCGGCCGAGCTAGCGGTCGCATCGGCTGTAGTATAGGGAGCAGCTGCGCGGGCCGATCTCTCCCTCAGCTGCCGGCGCACCGTCGAGGAAATGGCCGCGCCGCTTGCTCCTCCTCGGCCGTCGTCGGCGATCCTCTCATAGCAGGCGAATTCGGCAGCAAGTTCGCCGACCGAGCCGCACTCAAGCCGCACCCGAGCCGCATATGATCCACGTTCGAGATACCTGACAAAGCCCAACCGCTCAGTTTTCAAGTGACCTCCGCAACCGCAAACCCAAGTACTCCGCTCTCACACCCAGGCCAGTAGAACGCCCAGTGAAACCCATCGTCGCAAGGCGCGATTTATAACAAACTCCCTGTGCGTCGGCCTGTCGTCCATCGTATGCTAAGTGTTCTCTTACCCCAAAATTGTAATAAGAGCCGGTTTATCGCCCTCGATTCAACAAACACATTGTAATAGCCAGGAAATAGTGGACTTTGACCAGCACAGTTCCGATCACTTGATTTTTTTACCCGGTTGAGGGGTTTTTCCGCATTAAAACTTTGTGTGTTCGATCGATCTACTTCATTAACTGTGTGTGCGCTCGACTGTTCCGAGAGCTAAGGAGATCCAGGTTATTTCGGTCTGATCGGGACGTTGAGTTAGACCACAATAGTTTGGCGACGTCTGTGGGAAGCGAGTTCCCAGCATCCTCAGAAGACAATGCCCTTAACACAGCGGTACTAGTGAGTACAGACTATGGTAAGAGAAGTTGCATGCACTGCAGAAGGGACGACACTCGGGGTCAGGTTGGTCTAGTTCCCCCTCACCTGCAGGTCATCATACCTGAAGAATTACCCCCTATGCGGATGTCCAAGGCCACAAAGCCCGTTCATACGGAAGACCTGAAGCCCAAAGTCACTACAATTGCCCTGAAGTAGCGGGCCTCGATGAGAGGCTCACGCACGAAGAAGTTCTCAACTTAATCACAGAAGAGCATGAGCGAGCCAAGCGACGTGCCACTTCAGTCAGCCGCCCCACCACCATTCCTCGCCATTTGCAACTGAGATCCTGACACATCCAATTCCCTATGGTTTTAAGCTCCCAAAGATTGAGGCATTCGACAGAGTAGACGACCCATCAGAGCATGTCAGACACTTTGTAATCATGATGCAACTGTGCAATATTTCTGATCCTCTATTGTGTCAAGCAGTTCCAGTGACCCTAAAAGGGCAGGCTCACGCCTGGTTCCTTTCCTTGAAAGAAAAAGAGAAAGACTTTCGCAGAATTATCACAACAATTCACGGACTAATTCATTGTCAGTCGTAGAATAGTTAAAGATTCTTCTCACTTATCTGGGATCCGCCAAAGTGAACGAGAAACCCTCAGAGATTTTTTCGGTCATTTCACTACAGAAGCACGATTGATACCGGGCATCAACCCCGAGCTCTTACGAGGCTTCCTTTTAGGGTAACTCCACCCCGATAGCTTCTATTCATCATTAATGAAAGAAACAACATCAAGTTATCATGATCTAATAAGATGAGTCAAAGCCCAGATTGCAACCGATGAAGCAATTGAAACACATCAAAAACTATTCGATAAAGGCATAAAAGGAGAATGGAGTAAGAAGATTCATTAGACCTAGGGAAGAACAATGAATGTCGCGGCAACCCACGACCTCATCATCACCTGAAATGCACCCCCCTCAATACCTCCAGAACAAATGTGATTTACGCAATCCAAGGCAGCGAGGCTCTCCGCAAGCCCAGACCCCTCCCTAAAAATGCAGGGGACCAAACAAAGTACTGTGAGTTCCACCATGGACGAGGACATGATACGGAAGATTGCTCAAAGCTTAAGGAGTAGATCAAGTATCTCATCAAATAAGGATGATGTTATCATATCAAGTAACTGCCTCCTGAGCAGCCACCAGGACTCTTGCCGCAAAAGATAAAAGATTAAGGACGATGCCATCATATCAAGTAAAGTCGCAAATGCGCTACATAAAGTCGCCAAAATTTGATAACAAGTGTTAGGTCCATTGATCACAATGTTTCAGATTTGTAAAAGTCAAACAAGTCAATAATATACACATAGATATATTTGATACATGCTTTAAGTTCAATGTGTGAAGGATGTTCTTTGTCAAATGATTAAACAGGTTGTCTAAGTGATAGTGATAGGTGGACACAAGGAAGACTGCTGGGAAGACAAAAATTTGTCTAAGTTCACAGACATTGAGTGAAAGAAGTTCACTCAACGCCAGATGTCAAGAAGCACTGAGTAAAGCATGGGCAGCCAAAGCCTGACTGTTGACAAAGCAGAATTTTGGTTAAGTCCACAGGCGTTGAGTGAAGACAGTTCACTCAACGCCATATAACAAGAGGCATCGAGTAAAGCTTAGACAGTCAAAGCTTCAGCATTGACAAAGAAGAAATCTATCTAAGTCTAGAAGCGTCGAGTGAGGACAGCTCACTCGACGCTTGAAGAAATAAGCGTCGAGTAAAGCTCTATGTTGTCAAAGCCAGATAAATTGAGAAGAAATCTGGTTAAGTCCAGAAGCGTTGAGTGAGCCAGTTCACTCAACGCCAAGCTCAGAAAGCGTCGACAGAACAAGCTTCAGTCAAAGCCTCAGAAGTTGTAAACAGAAAATCTGTTCAAGTCCAAATGCATTGAGTGAGGACAGTTCACTCAACGCCAACTCAACAAAAAAAATTAACTAAATACAGAAGCGTTGAGTGAAGACAGTTCACTCAATGTCTAAAGAAGAAAGCGTCGACAAAATAGAGTGATGTCAAAGCTTAAGAAGAAGTGGACATAAAATCTGTTTAAGTCCAGAAGCGTTGAGTGGAGGCAGTTCACTCAACGTCGGCTTAACAAGAAATTCTACCTCGACATTCGGAAACATACAACTAAACATGGGTTCGATCGGGGCCCCACAACATACAGACGCCACAACTTAAGCATTATATGATGATATAAACTACCTAAACTCAAAACTCAGAATACAACAGCAAAAACATACAACTAAACAGAAAGTTATCCACTAATCCAAGAGTATCAAAATGGCCTTAAAGCTTTACACATCATAAGTCCAAAAACAGAATGACAATAATATCAAACATCAACGTGCATAAACACTCCTAGGCTACCTCGACATTCAAGCAGAAAATATAGATCATGGAGTGTTAGAAAGCAGTAAAAAGAGAGAACAAGCAGAATAACTTTTGAATAATTGAAATTTTATTATCCAAAAAATGATCTATTACAAAGGTATGCCCTCCCTTATATAGAATGGAGGAGAGAAGAGAGAATACAAATAAGAGATGTGGGACTAAAAAATACAAGTTAAGCGGACTGTACAAGGTAAAACCGCACAAGCCGAAGAGTCAAGCCGCCAGACCGCGCGGTCTCCAACCCGCCAAGACAGACCGCCCGGTCTCCAACTTTAACACTCCCCCTCAAGCTGGAGCATATATATCAACCATGCCCAGCTTGTCGCAAACATGCAGAAACGAGGCGGAAACTGGCTTGGTGAAGATGTCAGCCAGCTCTTTATCAGACGTGACAAAAGGAGTGCAAATCTGTTCTTTTAAAATCTCTTCACGAATGAAATGGCAGTCGACCTCAATGTGCTTGGTTCTTTCATGGAATACCGGATTTTTGGAGATGTATATGGCGGCCTTGTTATCACAGAACACAGGTAGAGGATGGTTGTACACCTCTCCTAAGTCTAGCATGAGAGCCCGCAGCCATTTTAATTCACAAGTGGTTGACGTCATACTGCGATACTCAGCTTCTGCACTGGACCTGGAGACAACAGACTGCTTCTTGCTCTTCCAGCTCACCAGATTTCCCCCAACAAATGTGCAAAATCCTGAGGTTGACTTGCGATCCCCTTTGTCATCAGCATAACTTGCATCTGAGTAGGCTTCAATCCTCAGATGACCATTCTTCTGAAAAAGTAGGCCTTTCCCAGGCGCTGCTTTGACATACTCCAAGATCCGCAAGGCGGACTGTAGATGACACTCCCTAGGCGCTTGCATGAACTGACTCACCTTACCTACAACATAGGAAATGTCGGGTCTGGTCACTGTGAGGTATATGAGCTTACCAACCAGACGCCTGTACCGCGAACTATCTGAAAGAGGAGGCGAATCATCTGTCCAGGTTTTGTCCTCCCCAGTAGCCATGGGGCATCGGGCAGGTTTTGCTCCAGTCAATCCTGCCTCTTTTAGAAGATCAAGGGCATACTTACGCTGAGAGAGAACTAAGGAGTCGGGCTTCCGAGAGATTTCGATCCCCAGGAAGTACTTTGGAGAGCCCATATCTTTAGTGATGAGATGTTGGCGAAGATGTCGCTTTGTCAGGGCTACCCCTTCCTGGTCATCGCCGGTGAGAAGAATATCATCGACATACACAGCCAGAACAACCAGCCCAGAAGGAGTTTTACGAATAAAGAGAGAGTGATCAGCAGAGCTTCGCACAAAACCAACAGTCGCCACAATGCCGCTGAACTTGTCAAACCAAGCTCGAGGACTCTGCTTGAGGCCATAAATTGCCTTCTGCAACCGGCATACCCGTGTCTCCCCTGAGCAACATACCCAGGAGGTTGCTCCATGTAAACGGCCTCGTGAAGGTCACCATAAAGGAAGGCATTCTTGACGTCCAGCTGAGAGATCGGCCAATCTCGATTGACGGCCACAGAGAGAAGGACCCGGATAGTGCTGAGACGAGCCACGGGGGAGAAGGTGTCAAAGTAATCAACCCCATAAGTCTGAGTAAAGCCCTTAGCAACCAGGCGAGCCTTATAGCGATCCACAGTGCCGTCGGGGCCAAATTTGACCACAAAGACCCAGCGACAGCCAACAACATCAGTACCAAAGGGAGGGGGAACAAGAGTCCATGTACCCCGCTCCGTGAGGGTCGCCATTTCCTCATCCATGGCCAGCTTCCAATGGGGAATCGCAAGGGCTTCCTGATAGGAACGAGGCGTGGCAGTAGCAGAGATAGCCATCGCAAAGGCCCGGCGAGAAGGTGTAAGACGATCATAGGAAACAACAGCAGCCAGGGGTGAAGGGTACATGTCCGCACCCCTTTTCGAAGCGCCACAGGGAGATCCAGGTCGGCAGCCCCCTCGGGATCCGGAGCGTCCGTGGCAGAGAGAGCTGGCCCGGGAGAAGAGAGCGACGGCGGCGTAGAGGGTGGAGAGGGAGGTGGAGAAGGGGGGGAGAGAGGAGGAGCGAGAGGAGGAGACGGAGAGGGAGGAGGAGGGGGTATCGCGGTAGGAGATAAGGGAACAAAGGGAATAGTAGGAGAGTCAGAAGGTGGGGAAGGAGAGGAGGAGGGAGCCGAGAAGTAGGAGGCATTCTCGAAGAAGGTAACGTCAGCAGAGACGAACTGCTGACGAAGAACAGGGTTAAAGCAACAATAGCCTTTCTGAGTGGTGGAGTACCCCAGAAAGACACATTTGGTGGAGCGGGGGGAAAGCTTGTCACGGGTGGCAGATGGCGTATGGACAAAGGCAGTGCAGCCAAAGATGCGGAGAGGGAGAGGAAAGGGCTCCTTGTCCGGATAGAGAATGGAGAAGGGTGTTTTCCCGCGGAGAAGGGTGGATGGAAGACGATTGATGAGGTAGCAGACAAGGAGAACGGCATAGCCCCAATACGAGCGAGGGACATGCATCTGGGTCATTAAAGTGCGTGCCACATCGAGGAGGTGACGGTTTTTGCGTTCCGCCACCCCATTTTGTTGGGAGGTGTAAACACAGCTAGTCTGATGAATAATGTCATGTTGCACACAAAAAGAAGTAAAAGCATGACTTAGATATTCTTTAGCATTATCAGAACGAAGAGTTTTAATACAAAGATTGAACTGATTTTTAATCAACTGATAAAAGGATATCCATACATCTAAAAGTTCAGAGCGATCTCGGAGGAGATACACCCAAGTACAACGAGAAAAATCATCTATAAAGGTTACAAAATAAGAACTACCCCGACCAATGGTGAGGGTAGGAGCAGGTCCCCAGATATCAGAGTGGACAAGATCAAAAGGACGAGTAGAGCCCCGTCCGAGCTTTGGCGGGAAGGAGGAACGGTGATGCTTGCCGAGTTGACAGGCGTCGCATTGGAGAGGAGCACTGGATGGAAGGAGGTGCGGCAGAAGCTGATGTAGTATACGGGGAGGAGGATGACCGAGACGGAGATGCCACTGCAGAAGATCCGTACAGGAAGAGGAGAAGGCAGATAAGGCGGAAACATTGTCGAGGAAGTAGAGGCCGCCGCTCTCAGTCCCAGTAGCAATCGTCCGGTGGGAGCTCGGATCCTGAAAAGAACAAGAAGTTGGTGTAAAGGTCACAGAACACTGAAGCTGTTTACATAAAGAGGTAACAGACAACAGATTGCACGGAAACTTGGGCACATAGAGAGTGTCCGCTAGGCTTAGTGAGGGAGTAACATGAACCACACCCGTCCCATGAACCGGGGAGGGATAACCATCCGCAATTAGGACCGGGGGCAACCGATCATGATGTTCGAGCAAGGAGAAGCACTGAGGGTTGCCCGTCATGTGATTAGTGGCACCAGAGTCGATAAGCCATTTACCTTGAGTCACCACGTGGGCACTACCTGAAGAAGTCACAACAGAGGCAGATGGCTTGGATGAGTCACCGGAGGGGCGAAGATGAGGATGCTTTGTCCAGCAGCGTTCGAAAGTATGGCCGGTGCGGCCACAATGAGAACAGATGTAGCGGGAAGAAGCACGGCCGCCGGTCTGATGACCGCGACTACCAGAGCCACTGCGCTGAGCCTGATGAGAATAGTGGTCCGGTGGGGGAGAAGGAGCGGGCAATAGCGGGCGCTGAAGCAGAGAGGTAACAGCAGCGATGCGGGCAGCGGTGGCATCTAAAGTGGGAGATTCAGCCTCACCCAGAATTTGCTGGCGGATCATGTCATAAGTATCGGGAAGCCGGAGCAGATAACACACGACCAGAAGCTCCTGGAAGTGCTTGTGTTGTTGAGCCAAATCCGCAGAAAAAGGACGATTCTGAAGAATCTCAGCCCCAAGAGCCTGGACCTGTTGGTAGGCAGCAGCAGGAGACAAGGTGGGACGGGCAAAGAGGTCCGCATACAACGTATAGATGCGGGAAGTCTGAGCCCCTTTGGAGTACAAAGCGGCAAGATGAAGCCAAGCGGCCTTGACCGTCTCATCATGACGTATGACGGGAAGGCACTCATCAGAAAGACTGTTCGCAAGCCAAGTACGCACAAGCGCGTCACTGGCATCCCAGTCATCAAAGAGAGGTGAAGTGATAGGAGGTGGGTCATCAACGAGGTGGTGGCGTTTGCGTTGTGAGCGAAGAAGAAAGGTGAAAGAGACGCTCCAATCCGGGTAGTTGGAGCCAACAAGTTTGGAAACGGTCCCAAGGTTCCCGGAAGGAGTAGGGGGAAGAGGTGGAGCCGGATTGGCAACAGGGGTGGTGGCAGTAGAGGCATCAGAAAAAGCCATAGCAGCGGGAAACAAGGGAAGCCGGGCGGTTAGGATACAACCCGCACGGATAGGAAGAAAAGCTGCAGCGGTCTCGAGGGTAGAAACCAGCGGCCAGAAAAGCCACGACCAAACCGCAGACGCAAGCAGAGGGGAAGAAGTCGAGCGGCTAGAGGACAAGCCGCACGAACAGGAGCAGGGACAAAAAACAGGTCGCTGCGATAGGAGGCGGCGGGTAGGTAACAATCCGCGCAAAGAAAGAAGGGCGGCAGCGGTCTCAAGGGACTAAATCCAGCGGCCAGAAAGGCCACGACCTAGCTGCAGACACAAGCAGAGGGGAAGAGGGCGAACGGCTAGAGGACAGGCCGTGCGAACAGAAGAGGGCGACCGGCTAGAGAACAGGCCGGGCGAGCAGAAGGAGGCGAACGGCTAGAGAATAGGCCGCGCGAATAGAAAGCAAACCGGCACAACAAGCCGGGCAGACAGCAAGACACAGAATCAGGAGGAGTAGATCGAGTCCTCTGATACCATGTTAGAAAGCAGTAAAAAGAGAGAACAAGCAGAATAACTTTTGAATAATTGAAATTTTATTATCCAAAAAATGATCTATTACAAAGGTATGCCCTCCCTTATATAGAATGGAGGAGAGAAGAGAGAATACAAATAAGAGATGTGGGACTAAAAAATACAAGTTAAGCGGACTGTACAAGGTAAAACCGCACAAGCCGAAGAGTCAAGCCGCCAGACCGCGCGGTCTCCAACCCGCCAAGACAGACCGTCCGGTCTCCAACTTTAACATGGAGCAAAACATTCAAAAAGACATAATCTAAAAAACATAAAAATCACTTCATGAGGTTTAGGCCTTTTTTGGTCGGCGAGTTTGCTCCCGCTTGCGATCCTTGCCCTGTAAAAATTGGTGGTAACGTGGGTCAGTAAAGGCTGACTTCAACTGTGTAACCAACATATATCCTCCCGGCCATCCCTAGCGGACCCCGTGGTACACCATCACCCTGCAGGTCAGCACTTCATATGCAATGTACATAAACATGTAAAGCTATACAACAGGTTTGGATGTCTCATACAACAAACATGTTTCTAAGTTGAGGATGCAATATAAAGGGGCCTACAATGCAGCATGAATGAAATCATGTGTTTCACCCAAGGCACCCTAACGCATATGCTTCTAACACATCATCAATCGCGTACTTCCAATTTCTCTATCGGCATTCAAGCCGTAAACACAAGGGTACTTACAATTTCCCCTAACAGCATACAAGCCGCCACACGGAACTCTTGCCTAAGCCCTACCCGCTCGTGGGTATCAAAACCCGGGCTTGTCTGCAAGCTCTGACTTCTTGCGTCAGGATTCCGCCACACAAGAAACCGATTCTAAGAACCCTTGCTGGATCCCACCAGCTTATGGGCTTCATTGTTCGGGCTTGTCCTAAGCTTGACATTCTCGTCAATTTCACAGAATAAGACTTGTCTCGTCAGGACACTCTCCACACATGACTTGCATGTCACGGGCTAGCCAGCTGACCACGGAGATGAAGTCAAGCCTTCACACATCACAACCCATAGCCTTCCCACCCTAACCTAGCTTTCGTACTGTAATGTTCCCATGCTCCAAGGAAACCATTTACCGTCACAACGGAGCTAACCTTATCCAGTTTCGACTACACATACTTGCGTGAAATAAGGGGGACATACATCACAAACGACATCTCGCCGCAACAGATTTTAGCAAAAGCCTTAAGGCTCGATATGCAACATCACCGAGTGGGACTAACGGTCGCGACCACGGCTTCACCCACAATGCCTAATCCACTAACGGAGCAGATTTCTAATGCAATATCATGTCGGGGACGAACTCAATCGACCCGGTGGCTCCTCTTGAACCAAGGCGACCCGAACCCCTCTCATTTGAGAGATCCGGTGCCTAAAATGCTTGAAAGAAAACAAAAAGGAAATGGATGTCATACATGCATCCTAAAACTGGGAGAAGAAATGTTGTTACCTTATGACTCCTCTTTCTAGCCATGAAATCCTTGCCTTGCACTGATTAAAACAAGCACCCTCACCTCCTCTCCACGGATCCGGCCTTGAACGATGATCGGAGCTTCGAAGCTTCGTTAATGGTGGAAGAAAGCTCTCTTCCTTCTCCTAACTCTCTCTCTCTCTCTCAGACCCTAAGTCAACTCCAAAATGAGGAGAAATGAGGGAGAAATCCCGCTCAGCCCTTCTTAAGCCCTTTGGGCGGAAGATCGTGGGCCCTTAGATCAGATTTGATGTGAAATCGGGCGGCTATGAAGCCAATCGAGGGAATAACCACCTTAACTCATCACTCGATAAACGGTCTTTCCACTCGATATTTTCCGTTTGTCGACCTATCCGTTCGACGTTCGTCGAACCCGAGAACGTCTTTCGACATTCGTCGAACTCGAGAATCCGTTCGACGTTCGTCGACCTATCCTTTCGATGTTCGTCGAACCCGAGAATGCCTTTCCACATTCGTCGAACTCGAGAATTCGTTCGACATTCGTCGACCTATCCATTCGACGTTCGTCGAACCAGAGAATGCCTTTCGACATTCGTTGAACTCGAGAATCTGTTCGACGTTCGTCGACCTATCCATTCGACGTTCGCTTCTAGAAATTCAAGGTCTGGAAAATAGGGGTGTTACAAACCCCGTATCTGGCGAATGGTGTCAGCAAGGGTTGGTCCAGCCATTTTGGCGCAGTCCAAGTTCCCGGCGAGTCAGAAGGGGGCCGAGTATCTTTGGGGATGCCCGACTCGCCTGAGTTGAGGGTAGCATAGAAGGGGCGAGTGGAGCAGGCGGGCTCGCACTCTCCCCTGGCATTTCGGCAGGTAGCCAGCGAGTGGGGCAGGTCGGGCCCGCACTCGCCCTAGCCCTCGAGGAGGTAGCGAGTGCCAGCCTCATCAGGCACTCACCCCCCCCCCCCCCCAAGCGAGTGGAATTTTGTGGACCACTCGTCCAGTGATGTATTCTTGCCATTCTACTCCTGTTGGCCTGCCCGTAGCTGTTTGGAATAATGGAGATATGTTATTTGCAGACTGTTTTCAAAAAACTATAAATAGATCCAAGAGGGTACCTCAGAAGGCATGCTTACTTGTGCACTGGTCTTCTTGCGCTTTCTGAGGTATCCTAACCTCAGCACTTGACTAAGGAGGGGAAGCACTCTAAGATCTTCCGGGTGTGTGGTGGGACCTCCGTGCTAGAGCCTTAAGTCTGTTCCTTATGTTAAGTCCTTAGTTGTTTGGCTTGCGAGAGAGAAGTAAGTGTGCGATCACCCATTCCCCAAGGGTCGAACTCCACAGAGATCGATTTTCGGTTTAAACACTGAGTGAAGGCTATTCACTCAACGCCTATGATGAATCTTCTATTTTTGACTAAGTCTACAGGTGATGACGTCAGCAGAATTTCAAATTGTTTTGAGAAGTCTACAGTACACAACAAACGGCGCCGCATGCCTACTGTACAACATTTACTGATAAAGCTAAGTTGATGTCAACAACTATTGCTTGTCATGAGGCTCAAAGAGCTATTGGACGGTGAAAGATAAAAAGTGACAGATCAGAAAAGATAAAATTAACTTTTGGAAAAGCTCTGCACTTCGCCTTCTTCCTCTTGACATTGTTGCAGAGCCGGAAGAACAAGTTCAAACTTCTGATCTAAGAGTTCAAACAAGTTAGTTGTTGTTATTCTCACCTTCAACAACAAGTTCAGAGAAACATCTCTGAGAAAGAAGAAGAAACAAGGCCAAACCCTAGCTGCAGCTGATCTTGAAGTTGATAGAAATTAGTTGTTGTCATTCTCACCTGCAACAACAAGTTTAGAGAAATTATCTGAGAAAGAAGGAGCAACAAGGGCTAACCCTAGCTGCAGCCACTTCACAGTTCAAGCAGATTCTCCCTGAAGAATATTTTCTAGAGCTGTGAACAAGAAGATTGGACTGAGAAACTTCAGTTCAGAAGAAGGTAGACACAGAGAAAATCTATTTAGTGTCTAGTCATCATCAACAAACCTCTCTTTGCAGGATCCTTTGAATCTGAGTGTAAGTCTACTTTATTAAGGCTGAGTGTATGATCTTTTGTACATCTGAGGTAGGATCCCTGTGTGGATCTAAGGTAGGGCTTGTGAGCCTGAGCTGTAGGACTTGTGCTCAAGTCTGAGGTAGGATCCTGGACTGGATCTAAGTTGTAGGGCAGCTTGCCTGAGGTAGGATCTGTTTCAGATCTGACGTAGAAGAGTATTCCTCTCTGAGTTTTAGGGCTATCCTCTTAGCCTGAGTGTACGACTATTAACTTAGTCTGAGGTAGGTGATTTTTGGATCACTAAGCTGTAGGAGCAAATCTTGCTCTAAGTTATAAGGCTTTATGCCTGAGGTAGGTCTTGGAGGAGACTGAGAGATCTGTGTTGTAAGCTCTTTGGAGCCGAGTTTGGGGAAGTTGTCTTGTCTAACAAACAGTTAGAAAGGTGAGAGAGATAGTGTATGTACCCATAATCTGGGGAACCAGTATAAAATTCTTGTGTGTTATGTGTGATTGTATTGAAAGCTAAACTACCTTAAAATACAACTCACCTAAAACAAAAAAAGCATTAAAAAGCCTAGAATCTATTCACCCCCACCCTCTTGGTAGGCCTGTAAGCCAAAACCAACCGAACCATAAAACCAAACTGAACCAAACCAAATCATACGGTTTGGTTCGGTTTCAGCAGGCCGTGGTTCAGTTACGGTTTTGATTTTAAAAAAAACCATACGGTTCGGTTCGGTTTATGATTTTTTGTGGCAAATCGATCCGAGTCGAAACAAACTGAACCGTTATATATAAAACATTTAATTTATTAATTAAATTTCATTAAACCATACGTTTAATCATAAAGCAGGTATTTCTCTTATATATTTTAAGTTTTAGGTTTTTTTGTTTTGATTAAGCATCTAAGTTGTTGTTGATCTCTAGTCTAGATATTTCTCTAATATAGATTGTTCTCCAAACAAACAATGCTGATGAATATTTCATTTTTTATTCATTTGATTTTGGAGTCCTGAAATGGTTAGGTGATAAGAATTGTGTTCAGACAGCACTATCATGTTAGGTGGTTGAGCATCATTCATTGCACCATCCCTGATTTCTATCTATAAATTTTTAGGCTTTATCACATTATTTAAACCACCAAAACCGAACCGAACCGAACCGAACCATTCAGTTTGGTTCAGTTCGGTTTCAGTGTTTGAGCGGTTCGGTTCAGTTCAAAATTTTTGGAACCACATAGGGATGATTCAGTGTGCGGTTTTGTTTACAAGCCGAACCAAACCAAATCGTTACAGCCCTACCTCTAGGTGTTAACTACTCTTGAAACTAAAGATTTTCAACATGTATGCACCAGACATAGCAAAAAGCAAAAGACAAACATATAACAGACTCAACCAAATAAAACACACTAATATAGGAATATAACGCCGCTACACATCAGCCGCGTCAACATCGGAACCCTCATCGCCTGATATATTGTCAGAACTAAAGATGGATATGTCACATCCTAAGATCCTGCCAACCAGACGAAAACCCTTCGAAGCTCCACGCCTAATTGTCAGTTCACGAACGTCCTCTATCTGAAGCTCCACCTCCTTGGTCCAGATCTCATCACGAACCTCGTCGCTAATCAGACAACGATCCCTCATATAATCTAAAGACTTCATGTACTCCACAAGTCCGGCAGCCTTCAACTCTATCACGCAGTCATCCGAAGATAACGTCTCCACTTGGACCTTCGCCACACGAAGCTTTGTCTTTGTCTCTAAACGGTAAGTCTCCTCCTGGGCACACTTCAGCATTTGTGCAGTTCTTTCCACCAAAGATTTATCCACCTCCAAATAAGCCCGAGTCTCTTCCAATTCCACCTTCAGCTCCAACCCGATCTGTCAAAATCGAGAAATGTTCAGATCATGATCATCTCTCAGAGTAGCAAGCGAGCTCATCGCCGTCCGAAACTTCTCCTAAAGAGCTAGATACTCATCCTTCAAGCTCATGTAATGATCATCCTAAGTAACAGCAATCTGAGTCTGGGCCTCGATCTACAAGGAAGAGATGGAGAAAAAAATAGCACAAGCACAACAATGAAGGAGAACCAGAAATAATTAAACTTATTTACCACTTCATTCATCGCCTTCAAAGAAGAAGACAACTTTGGAGTAGCCGCCTCCGCAGGAGGAGCCCAGGGGGCAGAAAATCCGAGCACCTGTACCTTGAGAGTTGGACCGCCACGACCACCAGAAGGAGTGATGCCACCCAGAGAAACCTAACAAGACGCCGCGCTATCATCACCACGAGGAACTACAATAGTCATTCTCTCCCGAGCACAATCCAAAGATGTCTCAGTAATCCGCCGAGAGTCTGAAGAAATCTCGCACCGCAACAAGCATTTCTCTTCCACAAATGAGGAAATACTGAACAGCCGGTTCGCCAACTTACGGGGATCTAAATATCCTAACACTGAGGAAAACTCCCACTCTTTTCCCTTTTGGCGGCAACGATCAGACAATACATTCCATAGCTCTGGCAAGCCTCAAGAGTTCTTGACATAACCAAACAAAGTATTTTCGCGACGACGGTCCGTCCGAATCTCGAAATCAAGCTAGCTCTTATTGCTATGAATTTCAACACGCTCACCACCATCAGAGCGAATGTTGCACCAATCCCGGAAGCAGTCCAAAGTGAGTTTCCCGTCATGTTCACAAAAGAAGACAACCAATCCCATGAGACGTACTACCCCAAAGGGAGTAAACTGGGAAATCGGTATGCCGCAAAATTTCATAATCTCGATCACTTCCTCACATGGGGGGAATCGGAAACCCGATCTCAAAGTTGTCTCGCAGATCGTCAACCAACCGCGAGGAGGATTTTGAACTCTCTTCGACATGCAATTTCTTCACTTCAAGGTCGGCAGACAGACCGAACCTTCTCCTCCAAATCACAACCTGATCATCGGTAAGGGAAGAACGCAGACGCATCGGTCTTGCAGTACGGTTTGAACCCTGGAATAAACAGCAAGATCGGTCTTAGATAAAAAATCTACAAATAAAAATTTTACGCCCCCCCCCCCCCCCCCCGTCACGCGCATAAAAGCACGTCGCACGTTAAAATCAAAACCATACAACACACCCAAATACGCATAAACATTGGGGCGCGCAATCATGCAAGCCCCGCACACATTCAGGAGCGCACGCCCATGCCCGCGCTCCCGCGCGCAGTCAAGCCCGCGCAAGGTCAGGCCCGAGCGCGGCCATACGCGTGCGCGCACAGTCAGGCGTGCGCACCGCGCGCAATCAAGCATGGTCCGGCTCGTGCGCGTGCCCGCGCACACTCACTCATGGCCAAGACAGCGCACCCGCGCGTGACCAGGCGCACACAAGACAACGCGCGCAAGCCGATGTGCATGCACCGCACACTCACCCCCGACCTTAGGTGCGCCAGCTACCTTCTGCGGGCGCGTTCGTCGCCTCTCCTTCTCCTCCCTAGCATATTCTAAGATTTTTTTACCAGAGTTTGCAGGACGCCGCTACCCGCCATCCCAAGCCCTTCACCATTCGCCATCGTCACCACTGTGAAAAATGAGCAAAGGGAAGATCCTTGTTTTTATTCAATCGAGCCGGTCTCTTACAGCAAGGATCTGGGGGGCAATTGTTAGGAATGAGATCCATCTCTATAATGATGGGTGTGCACATAACCACACCCTCCATGATTTCCCCCCAAAAATAGTGGGATCATGATTTTGACCGCACGCATGATCACCGCACCCGATCCCCCCGCGTACCGATCACATCCCGCATAACGGATAAATCGCCGCGGATGTCGCCTCGTCGGCGTCTGGTGGTCGGCCTCCTCCCCGGGCGTCGGCTGCTCTTTCCTATCGTCCCTCCGGGCGCCGGCGCGCGGCCGAAGGGAGGCCCCAGTAATCTCTCCACCCTCGGCCTCCAGCCGCCGGCCCAGCGAGTGGCCACGAGGACCGTTCCCCCTCGACAGCCGGCCGTGGCCAAGAGAGCGGTCACGCGGGCGGCTCTTCCTCGGCCGCCGGCCACGACCGAGAGGACGGCAACATGGGTCGCTCTCCCTCAGCTGCCGGCCGCGGCCGAGCAAGCGGTCACGCCGGCCGTAGTCGAGAGAGCGGCCGCGCGGGCCGCTCTCTCCCTCGGCCGCCGGCGCGCGGCCGAGGAAACGGCCGCTCCGCCCACTCCTCCTTGGCCGTCGTCGGCGGTCCTCCCCTCGTCGGCGAATTTGGCGGCAAGTTCGCCGGCCGGCCATGGAGTTCCACCCCAGCCGTCCGATCATTTGGGGTCGCTCCCCGCTGTTCGATTCGCATGTAACCGCTCACTAACCACTGGGTTAGTGGGAGAATTTTGTTAACAATTTAATTATTTATTTAGAATGCAAATAGCGGAATTAATTATCATAAATGTGCACCCCTAAAATATAGGAAAGATATTAATCTCGGGTGGTTATGGTGTGCGGATAGCCGCGTAACCACCATAACCATCCTCTGGAGTCTATAAAAGGAACCTTAGGACTCCGCATTTCTGACCTTTTTTCCTCCGAGTTTTCTTCTTCCCCGGGTCGGAGCTTTGCCAAATTTCTCCTACGAGCAGCATTCGAGCCACACCTGAGCCGTGTACAAGCCATGTTTGAGACACTTGACGAAGCCCAATCGCTCAGTTTCCAAGTGACCTCCGCAACCACAAACTCAAGTGCTCCGCTCCCTTGCTCGGAGCCAGCATAAGACCCAGTGAAACCCGCCGTAGCAAGGTGCGATTTTGCAACCAACTCCGGGTGCGTCGGTCTGTCGGCCACCGTGTGCTAAGTGTTCTCTCACCCCAAAATTGTAACGAGATGCGGTCTGTCTCACTCGATTCAACAAACACATTATAACGGTAAGGAAATAGTGGACTTTGACCGACAGAGATTCTGTCACGTGATTTTTACCCAGTTGAGAGATTTTCCCACGTTAAAACTTCGTATGTACCATCGATCTACTTCATTGACTATGTGCGCGCTCGACCGTTCCAAGAGCTAAGGCGGTCGAAGTTATTCCGGTGCGACCGAGACGTGGAGTTAGACCGCAACATCTATGCACAAAAAGATTCTCTCCAAGAGGATACTTTTGTGCATGAATGTTATAAAATGTAAACTTATAGGAGAGATTTTTGTAATTTCAAAAACAAGAGGGGCACATACGACATGAGAATGTTTTGGTGATTATTCCACGAATGTGGTGTGTTAGAAAAAAGATCATATAGTTGTCTTTCAAGTGGGCCAGAAATATTAACCACCACCTTCCTATGAATATTTTGATTTTAAAATCTAAAATAATTATTGCTTTGCGAAAACTAATTCATTTTACATGGAACAATGATCTACTGAGATTTATGCATTAGTGGAATGGCGGAGTTCAAGTTCTGAATAGGAGTGTAATCCGAAGACCACCTCATAAATCAGAATAGAAATTTTTTCAAAGTCAAAACCTCCTTTAGTCAGACCTTCTTGAAATCCTCATTGAAAGCCCACTACGCAATAAGCAAGGGCAAGGCAGATATGCAGCATCCTCCGAGGGAGAGAAACACTTCAATAACATCTTTGCACAAGGAACAATCTACTGAAATATCTCCATAAAAAACACGAAAACTAAGAGACGCTGGGAACAATAGTGGCGGAGCACGTAGAAGGATTCAAAAGACTGGCACTACTCTCTGACGAAAACCCAATCAATCTGGAGTGAAAATGACACAGAAGAAAAGGAATTCTGAAAAAAGACCAACGCATTTTTAATTTACTTAATCCAATAGTTGTTTGGATGCTCTAGATTAATCAAGCAAATGAACATGATGTGATTTACGTGGTCTGGCGATGAGTGTCTACGTCCACAAGGAGTAGCTATGCACTTTCACCGGTGGGGGAGATAAAAGAGAGGTCAATATATATTACAACTCCATACAAAATAAGAACTCTAACCTCTAATATTTATAGGGAAAATTATTACAAGCCCAAAAGGTTAAAATGTTCTCTTAAACTAACAATTTTCACCTCATCTCTTTTTTGAAACAAACAAATATAAGATGACAAAATAAACATCAACACCAAATTGACTGCACAAAGATGGTTGTCTATGTACCCTCCGCTTATTGGATTAAGCTATGCATACTTCTTCAAAAGTGCCCCTTAAGGCTCTCACCTCTGAGCTCGAACATTTACCAAACATTTGCAATATGTAAACTTATGGACTTGAAGCACCTTCGCGAGCATGTTTGATGAAGTCTCCATGATATCAATCTTCTTCAAAAAAAACCTCGTCTACCTCGATCAAGTCTCGAACAAAATGGTACCTTACATCAATATGCATGGCATGAGCATGATCCACTGGATTTGTCACCAAGAAAATCACATGTTGACTGTCATAGAAGATATTTTAAGCCTTATGCTTCACACCCGGATCATCCAATAGGCCATGCATATAGATGACCTTCTTTGTAGCTTTTGTCATTGCATTGTATCCAACCACTATTATAGATAAAGCCAATGTCAACTGCAGAGTCGACCTCCAACTTACTAGATCTCATGTCAATGTGAATAAATATCTGGTTGTAGACCTACGCCTATTTATATTACATGTTTAGTCTGGATCAGTGTAGCCCATATACAATCCAACACTGGACTGCTTCATCTCATACAATAAGCTAACATCAACTATACATTTGAGATTCCTCAAAATTCACTTAACTGCCTACCAATAACCCTGGCCTGGATTATGCATAAATGTGATCACATGTTAATAGCTTGTTTAATGTATGACCTTGTACAAATCGTAAGATACATCAAAATGCTTACTGTAGTTGCATTCAAAACTAGCTTATTCCCTTCCTCTCTTAGTTACCTTTAGGACATAAGTTAGCACTTAATTGAAAATGTGTTGCTAATGATAGACTTACTATATTTGTAGTGTCATCAATATCAAATCACTCCAACACCTTCTCAATGTATGCTCTTTGAGTGAGTCAAACTTTTCCAGCTTCCTTGTCCCTACACATTTCTATCTTGAGAATTTTGCAAGTCTCACCTAACTCCTTCATCTCAAACTGCTTTGAGAGATGCATCGCCACTCTATTATTCTTTGTCTGACTTGAAGCGGCAATCAACAAATCATCAACATACTATAGGAGATAAATGAACTCACCAGTAGCTAATTTTTAAAAATATGCGCAATGATCATACTGACTCTGTATGTACTTCTATCCAAATATAAACTGATCACAAACTTTTTGTACCATTGTCTCGGTTACTGCTTCAAATCATAAAGTAACTTTTATAATTTGTACACCAACTCACTCTGAGCTACATATCCAGGTGGTTGTTTCATATATATCTTCTCTTGTAAACCTTCGTAGAAGAATGTAGCATTCACGTCAAGTTGCTCCAAAATCAAATCATACTGCGTTACTAAAGCCAAGAGAACATGAATCGACGAATGCTTAATAATTGGTGAAAATACCTAATCATAATCAATGCTTTCACGCTGAGCAAAGCCTTTGGACCAATCTTGTCTTGCGACACACATCAACAATACCAAAAGATAACTTCACTGCACTAAATTGCACCCAATTTTTTTTTCTTGGAGGTAACTTTACTAATCTCTAAATAGTATTTTTATTGAGAGAATACATCTCTTCATCCATCACGCCCTCTAAAATATGCTTCAGAGCTATCTACAGCCTCCTTGAAGTGACTAGGACTTCATTCTTAGATGTTGAAAGTGTAAATGTAATATGATCCCTCAACCAAGCTAATTTCAGAATATTCTATTTGCTGGTCTAGCTCCTAGCAATAGAATCATGAACATCATGACTCTTTGCCTCTACTTTTTTCATCTCTTGATCATCGATATTTATTACTTTAGCAACAGTCTCATCATATATCTCTTGAGATCTGCGAGGAATTGGTGGAACAAATGAAGTCTCTTCAAACTCCTTATGAACAATAGTAGAGATCGTCTTGAAACTCTCCACCCGCTCTGAGCCCCGAGACTTCAACAAACTCACCTCATTAAAAGTAGCATCCCTGCTAATAAGAATCTTTCTCTCTACGTGATCATACAATTTGTAACCCTTAACTCCACGTCTGAACCCAATGAAGATTGCGCTCTTTACGCGTGATTCCAATTTATCATTCTTCACATAATAATAAGTTGGACACTCAAACACTTTCATATGTACATAATCTCAAGCAGGATAATACGACTGCATCTTCTTTGGTGTCTTCTTTCTAATAGTTGCAGAAGGCAGACGGTTCACAAAATGACAAGTATACTCAAGAGCTTCAGCCTAAAAAATTTTGTCTAAGCACTCTGGCACCCCGTTCTGTTGTCGCGTCTCCCTGACAATGAAGCAATGCTCTATGCCTGATCTCTAACATTCTTACAAAAGCTAATTCGATGTATATTTGCCTCGATTATCTAATCTAACATATCTAAATTTTTTATCAGTTTGAGCCTCGATCCACTTCTTACAATTCACAAATATTTCAAGAACACCGCTCTTATACTTTATGGTATATACTCATATATTTCTAGAATAATCATTTATAAAGGAGACAAAGTATCATCGCCTGCTAAAAGATGACATCTTCGTCGGGCTTCAAACATTTGTATGAACATACTCTAAAATAACCTTTGTATTGCGGACGATAGTGCTAAAATAGACTCATGTCTTCTTGTCAAGCACATGACGCTCACAGAACTCCAATTTACAATTTTTGCTCGTTTAATTAATTCTTGTCTTGATAAAGCTTGGAGGGAAGTCTCTCCAACATGAGCCAATTTTATACGTCATAAAGTAGTTATATACAAAGAATCAACAGCAACGACCATAGTCCCAGTAACTATACTCCCTTAAAGATATATAGGTTGTGGTGTCGAACTCCACTCGTGAAAACCAAAGCTTTATGACTGATCAATAGAACTCATGCCCCGATCACTACCTTATAGTCCTTGTCTCCTAAAGACCCAACAAATAACAAATTCTTCCAGATATCTGAAATATGTCTGACCTCGGTCAACTCTCTCACTACACTGTCATGCATCTGAACTTGAATACTCTCATCATGAATAGTACGACAAGCATGATCATTGTTCATAGTAATAACACTAGTATCCAAAGACTTGTAAGTACAAAACCACTCTTGATTGAGACAAATATGATATGTAACACTCGTGTTCAGAATCCAACATGAATCAGAATCCAACATGAATCTGAATCCAACATAAATCATCAGTAAATAATTACTATGGAGTGGCATAGAGAGAAACATCATACTCACCAGCACTAGTAATCTCCCGAGTAATATGAGTTTTTGCTTCTGAGGAACATCCCTTATTTTTCTCTTTAAAGTCTGGCAATTCTTCTTCTAGTGACTCATCTCCAAACAGAATGTGTAATGATTGCACACAAGACTGCGACCACGTGAATTGTTACACATATGAGTATCATTATTACTCTTCTTGTGTCAATCTTCTTTTTCTTAGATACGTTCCGATGAGGCACAAGTGCTTCGGCCGACTCCGCCTTCAATGACTTTTTATCCCGTTGACGGAACTCGTGATTTAGTAATGTTGTAGACACCTCACTATACTTCAAAGACCTCATTCACATGAATGAGATACATAGTGAAGTTCTCATACTCAACTAAAAAAGAATTCAATAAAACTAGTGTCTTGTCTCCATCGCCAATATTTTGTCCAAATTCTACAAATCTGTTAACAATTTCGTAAGCTTATTCAAATGTTAATCAATTGAGACTCCAAATGATCTAAAATAAGCATTAAAATTCGAGTAATACTGCAATTTATATCTTCCTTTTGAATTATTTTTACCTTTAAAAATATTGAGAAAGTTTATAAAATTTGAGTATTTAACATAATACATTCCATCAAAAATGATTGGACTAAAAGATAGACAAACTTTAGGCTAGCAAATCTGAGGACTACAGACCTATGGCTTATGCACTACCATCTATAAAATAATAGCCAAAATTATCGTCAATAGAATGAGGCCCTTTCTGCAAAAATTAATTGAACCATCAACCGTATTTGTGCAGGGGAGATTATGTACTTTGGGACAATTGCACCAATGAGAAGCCTGCAAAGGAGGTGGGGCCCGCGCATTTATGGCTTGTGCCATACACTTTTGCGCGGGGCCCGCGCATTTTGGGGCTTCTCATTGGCTCTCTAGATCATGCTCATGGTTAGACTACGGACCCAAAAATTTTTCCAATAGAATGAGGCCCCTTCTGCAAAAATTAATTTAACATAATATATTCCATCAACCGTATTTGTGCAGGGGAGATTTCGTACTTTCTGACAATTGCATCATTGCGCACGACATTATAGACGGAATGCGCAGCACTAAGTATGCGTTTGGCGCGGCTTATCGCAGCATATTTGCTCCGGTGAGATTGGACAAAAACGTCATTGTCATAGAATGTATGTTTGATATAAAAAATGTTACCACTATAACAAAAAAAAACTAGTTTGGGACATAAAATTTTGATATGACAATGACATTTTTGTTCATGCTCACCGGAGCAAATAAGCCACCATAAGTAGCGCCAAACACAACATAAGAGTAAGGCAGGTTACATGGCATTAAAAATTGACATAGAAAACGCATTTGATAGAATGCAATGAAGTTTTGTACATGGCACCCACCCTCTTGGCCTTCAGGTTCCCTCCAAGATGGATAAAGCTAATAATGGAATGCATTTCCCTTCCCAGATTTGGCCTTCTTGTGAATGGGGTAGGTTGCATTAGATCAACCCATCTTGTGGCCTGAGATAAGGGGCTGCCTGCCCCTTGTCTCCATCTCTCTTTATATAATGCTCGGAATTCCTCTCATTGCTTGTGAATCAAAACCCACATCCTGGGCTTGGCATAAAGGTTTGAGTATCCACATCAAAGACGTCGCACTTATTATTTGTTGATACTTTATTTTTTGGCACGATCTTCTGGGATGTCCTCCAAAATTACTGCAATCTCTCGGGACATGTTGTTAATTTGAGTAAATCAAACATTATGTTCAGGCTAAAGATGCGCAGCATCACACGAGAACAACTCTGCTACTGGAACTCGGACACAATGAGGTGAAGGTTGTGTTTGACACGGCTTATCGTAACTTATTTGCTCCTGTGAGATTGGTCAAAATTGTCATTGTCATATCAAAATCTTATGTCACAAACTAGTTTCTTTTTTGTAACATTTGTCATATCAAACATACATTCTATGACAATGACAATTTTGTCCTCACCGGAAGAAATAAGCTACGATAAGCTGCGCCAAACGCAGCCGAAAGCTCGCACTTATATTGGCATAAAGCTACGGAAGTCTGGAAAGTTGCAGATTTGAAAGGGGAAACTAGATCTGATATACTTTAGAGGGGGGGTGAATAGAGTATATGGTGCTTTTTAAAACATAAGGAAAACTTTTGCAAAGCTTTACAACAATTGTTGTAATGAGTGTAAGCAGGGAAGCAGAAATAAAATAAACCACAAAACTAAGCTATGCAGAAACTAAACACAAGAAAATCTAGGCCAGAAACAAAAGGAAAACATGCACAACCAGATGACACAAGGAAATATAGTGGTTCCCCAACTTGGGTACATCCACTCTTCTACCACACTAGGTAGGAATCCACTGCAGGATGAGTTGATCAGGTGTCCTGGGCACCAATGAGCTTTTGATAAGGTGCTCAAAAACCAAATCAGATTTTTTGATCAGGTGTCTTGCCACCAATGAGCTTTTGACAAGGTGCTCAAAAACCAGATTCAAACTTTTGAAGGGAGTTTGAAAAACCCTTTACAGAATGGGGTTGAGAGAGTGATGGCAGTCTTCTCTTTCTCAAGCAACTGAGAAGACTATGTGGATTCAGTGATGTTGTCAAAGCTCCCCCTGAGTCCTTGAAATCTTCAGGAAGATGAGCTTTGCTGAGGGTGATAGGCCTTCAAAGATAGATCTCCAGCAGAAGATGATTTCAGCAAGCTGAAATGTTGAGTGTCTGGAGTCTTGAGATGATATTGGCCTTGAACACTTGAGAGCTGAAGAGATCTGAAAAATGTTTGAAAGCTTGATCTCTTTTTGATGAGTGTTCTTCTGAATTCTTGTTGACAGAAGATTGAGAGAGTCTCTGTGTATTGAGTTGTGTCCTATTCTTGTCTCTCTATTCTCTTGTTCTTGTCTGTCTTCTTGTCTGATTCAAAAACATTCTCTCTTTTATTCTCTGAGTCTGAATAGAAAATGTTCTGTCAAAGATAGTCGTTGGTCTGAATTAATTACAGCCTTAATTGCATAAAATGTTCTGAAGGAAAGTCCACTGAATTATTCCTTGAAAAATCCCTTGAAACTTGCTCCAGAAGTAAATGAAAATGGCTGGCAGATCTTCTGAATTAAATGCAGAATAACTTCTATCTGATTTGAATTTGAATTCTGAAGATAACTGAAATCGTCGAACTGAGCTCTGCTATCGTCGAGCTGAGCTCAGCGAACTGGAAAATGCAAGCAGCAAAGAAATCGTCGATCTGAGCTCAAAGATCGTCGAACTGAGCTCAGAGATAAGGATCCAGTGCAGAGTCAAAATCGTCGACCTGAGCTCAGCGATCGTCGAATGGAGTTCGACGATATTGAGACGTTGAGCTCAGCGATCGTCGAATGGAGCTCGACGATCTGTCAATAGTTGAGCTAGACGATCGTCGACCGGAGTTCGACGAAGCGTCGTGCTGAGCTCGACGATTTGGACTTGGTTTCCAGAAAAACTTGGGTCTTCAGGGCAGCTTCCAAACCTAGACTCCTGATCCCTTAGACTCAATTCTAATTGACCTATTATCTATACAGAAGGTCAAAGCACAGATTCCTAGGGACATAGTGATCCTGACCCAAATTAGTAATAGGGTGTTCCAACAATCTCCCCCTATTTGGGTTAGGAAAACTATTTACAGACTTTGAAAATCAAACAACATCATACAGTCAGAAAAACATAAAAACAACAATAACAAGACACAGAGCAGAACCATCACAGAGATATATATATTTAGGTGATATCCAGATAGCAGTTAGAAGAACCAAAAGTTGTCACCTTACAGAGTTACTCCTTTTCTTTGCCTTTTACCATTTTAATTTCTCTGTTGGGATCTAAAGCTTGTTATTTGGATCTGGTATCATCAGCTGCACCCAAATAAATTTGCTTTGAAGCCCTGGGAACCACTGCAGCTGGATGCAACTCCATGTACCTGTCTGCATCAAAAAATTTGCTGGAGGCATATCTCTCTAATTCTTTCTGTCTTTGTTCTGACATGGTAGATATGTTGGAAGTGTCTAGCCCTTGTTCTTTTGCTTTCTTTATCTGATCTAAAGCAGCCAGCTCTTTCATTCTTGCAGTCCAAGCCATAGGATTTTTCTCAGGGTCCTCAAATAGAACAGGTGGCTCATACCTGTTGGAAGTAGTATCTTGAGGAGTCCTGGCAGTTACAGTATCTTTGAGCTTGTAGGGAAAAGGACCAGAAGATGTGTCTGATGGAACATGTCCTCCCCTAGAATGAGGATGCTGCCTGGAGTGTCCTTTAGAGTAAACCTGAGTTTCTCTTTGGTTTCCCCTATATCCTCCCCTTCTAGAGTAAGACCCCCTAGACTGGCTTTCCCTTTGATAAGTTCTTGCATGAGGTTGGTAGGGAGCCTGGCTTCTAGCAGGGCCTGATCTTGCAGAGCTGCCACCTGCACCTGCATCAGGTGGAGGTGGTGGAGGAGGATGAGGGTGCTTGAACTGAGTGGAATCTTTTTCATATTTCCTCTTCTTCTTCATAGCTTTTAACTGGTTCTTAGAGAATTGCATCCAATGCTCAGTGATTGGGCAATTATGCAGAATATAGTATGGAACATCATTGTCATCTCTAACCTTGGCAGGAGGAACTCTCTTCAAGGCCTTACTTCTTGCCTTTCTTTTCTTTGCAATTGTGGCAGATGAGTCATCAGAAGCAGTAGCATAATCCTCAGATTCAGAACTTTGTTCATCATATAAAGCATCAATCTTCTTCATCAAATTTTCTTTTAACTGAACAGCAGTTGATGGGGCAACAGAAACAGCAGATGTAACAGATACAGAAGCAGCAGATGTTACAACAAATACAGGAGCAGCAGTAGTTACAACAGAAACAGCTTCAGAAACAGCACTAGCAACTTCAGGAGAGACAGCAGCAGCTTTAGAGACAACAACTTCTACAGCAGGCTCAAAATCAACAGCCTCTGTCATCAAAAGATCTTGGGAGGAGAGCTCAACAGAAACAATTGCTTCAGCAGCAGCAGCAGCAGTCACTGAATGAATAAAGGCAGAAATAATACTGGGGTCACAGCAAGAGAAGGGCACTAGAGCCTTGGACATATCTTCAGAGGGCTGGACAGCCATGGGCTGTGGGAGGCAGCAGTAGTAAGCAGTATCAAAAGTAGATAGCAGAGACCTTAGGTCTATTGTTATGACTGGAATAGCAGCAGTAGCAGAAGCAGAAGCAGCAGCAGTAGTAGTAGCATGAGAGACAACAGCAGGAGGAGCAGCAGCAGCAACAACAGCATGGAAGCTGGCTTCATAGGGCATCTCCCCCTGCCTGGATGCAGAGACCTGTGCATCAAGGCACACTGCTGGGGGTGCTGCTATAGGAGTAAGGAAAGAGGACAGCCTGGCAGAGAGAGCTGCCACTGATTGTTGTAGAGGAGCTAAAGAGGCCTCCATGAGAAGGGAGAGCCTAGGTGCAAGGAGCTCATACAACTGATCAGCAAGGGCTGGGAGATCTACATGCTCAAGGGGAGCAGAGGTAGAGGGTACAGGAATGGCTGATGGAGCTGGAGGAGGAGAGCTGAAGGGTGGAATGAAAGGTTCAGGAGAGGGGATGGTAGAGATGGAGGATAATGGGATGGAGATGGAGGGAGTGAAGGTGGGTTGATCAATAATTTGGTGGAGGAGGTCTTGGAAAGTGGTGGAGGAGGATGGTAATTCTGGAGGAGAGGAGGGGGAATCATCCATATAGGATTCATCCAGAAGTGTGAAGGAGGGAATTGATGGAGATAGGGTGACATCTGGAGGTGGATAGGAGAATAGGGGGTGGAAGAGGTCTGCTGGTGGGGATGAGATTGTTGTTGGAGATGGAGTAGATGTTGGAGATGGGCTGGAAATAGTAATAGGAGAGGAAGCTGGAGTGGTGGATGGAATGGGTAAGGTTGAACTTGGAGGAGGGGAAGCAGCAGCACTAGCAGCAGGCAGGTCTTCTGCAGGGGCAGAGACCTGTGGTGGAGTGACTCTTAGAGTCCTGGTGCCTGAAGGGCAAGAAGAAGAGGGCCTGCTGGGCTTGGAGATTTGCCTGTCCCATTTCCCAAAAAAGGCACAGGTGAGTCTCTTGGAGGCATTGATGTGCACTCCAGAGGAGACTAGCAGTGTAGGACACTTAGCCTGGAGGAAGATTCCCAGTATTCTTCCATAATTCACAAAAGTCTTGTTTATCTTTTTCTTCAACAAATCAAAAAATACTTCTCCCCAATTCAAGCTTTTTCTATCCACCAGAGCTCCCATGAGGCAGAGCTGATATCTGGAGATGGTGTCATGAGCAGAATGCTTGGCCAAGAGAACCTTGCCTACTACATCAGCCAGAAACCTGTATTCCATAGACAGGTTCCTTTTAAACAGCTTGCTAGGGTTCCCCTCAGGATGACCCATCCTGGCAAGAATATCAGAGAACTCATCTCCAGAGAGTTCAGCAGAATCTTCACCATTTCTTAAACCAAAAACCTCTGTGAGTGCTGTTGGGGTCAGAGGTACCTGGGTGCCACCAATAGAACCAACTATGGTATTGTTGTCAAGGTTGTGGGCAGTATATACCCATTCTTTAATCTCATCAGATGCAAGTTTAATTCTAGTTGTCATCAGGGCAGACAGTTGCTGATCTTTGAATAAGGTGAGAATGTCTTGGAAGATTTGTTCGGTTGTGTTGAAGGAATCGAAATCGATGTCAAAGCCTGCATCAAATTTCATTGCAGCGAGCACAGCAACTGAAACGGCCATGGTACCTGCAAAAAATCAACAGACAAAACGACCAAGTGTAGAACTGCTTGGAGGGAAGAAAAGTTTGCAGAGAAATTGAAAGCGCAAGAGAGAACGACGACGAAAAAAGAGTTTTATATTAGGGTTCGACACAGAAAAGGAAAGATCGTTGAACTCAGTTCGACGATCGAGGCTTCTAAAGGAATCTGAAGAGACTCCAAAATCGTCGATCTCCGTTCGACGATCTGGAAAGGCGTCGAGCTCCGTTCGACGATCGTTCAGGGAACAAAATCGTCGAGCGCCGTTCGACGATCGTTGACCGAAGGAGACAGTTCATGCTGTCTGAGGGGCGCTGAACTCAGTTCGACGATTCTGGAAATCGTCGAACTCCGTTCGACGATCTGTGGGGAAATCGTCGAGCGCAGTTCAGAGATCAGAGAAATCCTAGACACTAAGGAAAATCAGAATTTTGCCTAGTCTTGGTCCATTTTTAGCTTTCAAAATCTTGGGGATTATTTAAGACTTCCTCCATCTAACATTCCTAACTGATTTAGGAAGAAAGTATGTTTCTTTTCATCCAAAGGCTTGGTGAAAATATCTCCCCTTTGTAAATCAGTTGGGATATACTGCAATTCAATTTTGTTCTTTTCAACATTATCCCTTAAGAAATGATGCCTAATCTCTATATGTTTTGTCCTACTATGGAGGACTGGATTTTGAGCTATGGAGATAGCACTTGTATTGTCACAAAAGATTTTTGACTTCTCTAAGTTGTAACCATAGTCTAGGAGTTGATTTTGAATCCACAGTATTTGTGAACAACAACTGCCTGCAGCCATATATTCAGCTTCAGCAGTTGAAGTTGACACAGATGTTTGTTTCTTGCAAAACCAAGAGACAAGTCTATCACCAAGGAACTGACAAGTTCCACTGGTGCTTTTCCTGTCAATTCTGCATCCAGCATAATCAGCATCAGAGAATCCAGTTAACTCAAATGCTGAATCTTTTGGATACCAGAGACCTAGATTTGGACAACTTTTAACATACCTGAGAATCCTCTTTACTAATGTGAGGTGTGACTCTCTAGGGCTAACTTGGAATCTAGCACATATGCATGTAGCAAACATTATATCTGGTCTACTAGCTGTAAGGTACAGTAAAAAGCCAATCATTGCTCTATATGTTGTCTGATCAACAGGTTTCCCATGTTCATCAGCATCCAATACAGCATTGGTAGGCATGGGTGTTTTCATGCAAGATGCCTCAGACATGCCAAATTTCTTAACCAGCTCATTAGCATATTTGGTTTGAGAAATAAAGATGCCTTCAGCATGTTGTTTGACTTGCAATCCTAGGAAGAAGGATAGCTCACTCATGCTACTCATCTCAAATTTAGAATGCATTAGGTTAGAAAACCTTCTGCACAATTTTGAGTCAGTAGAACCAAAAATGATATCGTCTACATAGATTTGTACTAGTAGGGTATGAGACTTATGGGTTCTAATAAAAAGAGTTTGGTCTACTCTACCCCTTATAAAACCATTTTCCAAGAGAAAGCATGCTAGGGTCTCATACCATGCTCTAGGAGCTTGCTTGAGACCATATAATGCTTTATTTAGTCTAAAAACAAAATCAGGATGAGTTGGAGAGATAAAACCTGGAGGTTGTCTGACATAGACTTCCTCTTTGATGTCTCCATTTAAGAAGGCACTCTTGACATCCATCTGATAAACCTTGAAGCCTTTGTGAGCTGCATAAGCTAGAAAAATCCTGATGGCTTCCAATCTTGCAACAGGTGCAAAGGTCTGGTCGTAGTCAATTCCTTCTTCTTGAGAGTATCCTTGGGCAACTAGCCTTGCCTTGTTCCTTATTATTACTCCTTGATCATCCAGTTTGTTTCTGAATACCCATTTTGTTCCAACAATGGAATGATCCTTAGGCTTGGGCACTAGTTCTCATACTTTGTTCCTCTCAAATTGATGCAACTCCTCTTGCATGACAATGATCCAGTGTGGATCTTGCTCTGCATCTTGAATGGACTGAGGTTCAATTTGAGAAAGAAAGCAGGTGTGCAACAGGTTTTGATTGACCTGATTTCTGGTTTGCACACCAGCTGAGATTTCTCCAATTATTTGGGTAATTGGATGGTCTCTTGATGTTACTAAATCAACAGGGGGTGTTGATTGTTCACCAACCTGTGTTGTTGTTTCCTCTTGTGGTACAACAACTGGCTTTTCAGGTTGTGCTTCAATATGTTGAGCATTGCTTTCATCTTCACTGCTTTCATCCTCTTGAGCAACCTGTAGCTTGTTCATATCTTCAACTAGAGAGTGTTCCTGCACAGGTTCTATGGTAGAAGAGATCTTCTCCTTGAAAGACATGTTAGTTTCATCAAAAGAAACATGAACAGATTCCTCAATTTTTAATGATGATTTATTATAAATCCTATAGGCCTTGCTGATCATGGAGTATCCCAGAAACACTCCTTCATCAGCTTTGGCTTGAAATTTTGCTAGATGTTTCTTATCATTATTGTGAATATAGCAAATGCAACCAAAAATTTTGAAATAGTCAACTTTAGGTTTCTTTCCTTTGAGTAATTCATAGGGAGTCTTTCCCTTCAGTTTATGTATCAGACTCCTGTTCAGCACATAGTTGGAGGTGTTCACTGCCTCTGCCCAAAAGGATAGAGGTAAATGAGCATCTGACAACAATGTAGTGGCAGATTCAATAAGGGTTCTATTTTTCCTTTCAGCTACCCCATTTTGTTGAGGAGTTCTAGGAGCTGAGAAAGTATGCCTGATCCCTTCACTCTGGCAGAACTCTTGCATAAGAAGAGAATCAAACTCTGTCCCATGATCACTTCTGATCAGGGCAATGTGAGTATTGAACTCAATCTTTACACATTTGAGAAACTCTGTCAGACACTTAAAGTTATCAGACTTCTTCCTTAGAAAGAACACCCAAGTGAATCTAGAGAAGTCATCTACAATCACCAAAGTGTAGGATTTCCCTCCTAGGCTTTGTACTGTGATGGGTCCAAATAGATCCATGTGTAACAGATACAATATCCTAGGTGAATCACTCTTATTAAGTGACTTAAAACTGTTTTTAGTTTGCTTGCCTAATTGACAAGCCTTGCAGAGTCCTTCCTTCTTGTAGGGGCCAGAAGGTAGTCCTCTAACAAGGTTGTCCTTGGATAGCCTAGCAATGGTTCTAAGGTTTAGGTGTCCTAATCTCTTATGCCATAAAACATTTAGTCTACAAACTGAGTTGAATAAACAGATATCTATAGTAGTTGAAAGAAAGTCTACTAGGTAGATGTCACCCTTCCTTTTACCTGTCAACACAGTTGTGTTGTCCTCTGACTTGATTTTGCATGAAGTTTTGCTAAAGTTCACCTGGTAGCCTTCATCACATAGCTGACTGATGCTGATTAGGTTGTGCTTCAGTCCTTCCACATATGCTACCTTCTTGAAGGTTACAGAACCAATCTGGACTGCTCCATACCTTTAGTTTGTCCAAAGTTGGAATCACCAAAGATAACTTTGGGTCCAAGCTTGGCTCTAAAGGAATTGAGGTTCTCCTTGTTCCCTGTCATGTGCTTGGAGCACCCACTATCCAAATACCATTGCTGGTTAGATGTTGGATAGGTCTTCACCTGCACATAAAGCAATTCACTTGTTTTTGACCCAGTTTACCTTGGGCCTAGGTTGATAACCTTTAAATTCAGAAATGAAAGATATCCCTGGCTGACTCTTATATCCTTCAGGATGATATCTCCTTGGAGGTATAATCCATTCAGTATAAGGGTTGAAGGTTTGGGATGAAGAACCCTTAGGATTCAATTTTGACTTGCCTTTGGAAAAATTTCCAGAGCTTTGACCTCTGTTCGACGATCGTGGAGCTGCGTTCGACGATCGTGGGTCCGATCGTCGAGCTCCGTTCGACGGTCGACTATGGCTGAGGTCAGGTATATGGATCGTCGAGCAGCGTTCGACGATCTCTGCTGAGATCGTCGATCAGCGTTCGACGATATTTCCTGAGATCGTCGAGCTGCGTTCGGCGATCGTCGATCTTCATTCGGCGATCGTCGATCTTCGTTCGACGATTTGTGCTGGACTTTGGTTTTCTGAGGCAGATCAGAATTTTTCCTGGCAACCTCTACAACTCCCTTTCCTTTGTCAGAAATGAACTTGATAGGGGTTGTTAGAACAATAGGTTGGCTAGATGAGGCACCCAAGCCCAGTGTACTGTTGAATCTTGAGTTCACTGTGCTTGTGATGTCCATCAGCTTGATGCTTCTCCCATTGAGAGATTCCTCAAGCTTCTTGGCCTCAGAGAGCTCACTCTTCAGTGAAGCTATCTGTTCCCTATAGTTCTCCAACTCCTGAGAGAGTTTGAGGTTTTCTGATTTTAAACCACTTTGTTCAGATAATTGATTTCTGAGAGAGATGATCTCTTTCTCAGACTTTAGCAGGTCTAAACATAGTGCTTTAAATTCAACTTTGAAATCTTCTGAAGTGAAATCAAAAGAGCTGATTACCTGATCTTCCTCAGGCTGAGTCTCTGAGTCTGACTCTGACTCCTCTTCCTCTGAGTTGTGTTGTGAGGCATTGATTGCCATCATGCAGAATTCTTTTTCCTCTGCATCATCCTCATCATCACTTGAGCTGGAAGAGGCTTCTGACTCCTCTTCTGTATCACTCCAGGATTCAACAACAAATCCTTTCCTTGTGTGCTTATTTTTGCTGGAAGAAGGTTTGTTATTTCCATGCCTATTGGAGTCCTTCTCCTTTCTTCTTTCTTTTCTTTCCCTTCTGTCCTTGTTCTTATTCTCTGGACAGTCAGGAACTATGTGTCCCTGGTTTCCTGCAACCAAAGCAAATGATATCTTTGTTATTGCCAATGGACTTGTCATACCTTGGCTTGTCTTGCTCCTTGTATGATCTTCTTCTGAAGTCCTTCCTGGCCATCTTATAGAATCTTTTGGCCAACAGGCTGAGAAGTTCATCATTGCTTGTGGCCTTTTCTTCAGGCAGATCCTCAGCTGCCTTGAATGCAATAGTCTTCTCCTTTCTTGTGGCTGGAGAAGCAGCCTTTTGTTCTTCTTCTCTGTTCTTGATGAGTAGCTCATAAGATTTGAGCTTACCCAACAAGGCTTCAGTGGTAATCTCATTTAGGCTTCCGGCATCTTTAATTGGCCAGATTCTTGAATCCCAAGTGCTGGGGAAGCACATTAGGATCTTGTCATTGAGTTCTGTCAGTGAGATTTCTTTGTCTAATGTCCTCAGTTCACTGACAATTAGACTTAATCTATTGTACATGTCTCCCACTGACTCAGTTTCTCCCTTCTTGAAGTTCTCATATTGGGAGATGAGATGAGATCTTCTGTCCTTTCTCTCATCAGCTGAGCCAGAGACAATTTCTGAAAGCTTGTCCCAGATCTCCTTGGCTGAATTACATTCAGCTACCTTCTGAAAAATGTCATCTGACATTGTCTGAGCTAGAATGTTCATTGCCTTGACATCAGTCACTTTCCACTTTTTGATGTCAGCATCTGTTCCTGATGGGGGTGGAACAGCATTAGTGCTTGTGCTCTCTGGAGGTCTTGGACACACTGTTAAGACAGAATTAAAAATATCTTCGTCAATAGAGTTCATGTATAATCTAATCCTTGCTTTCCAAAGTGCAAACTTTGACAGATTGCACACTGGAGGTCTGGTGCTAGCATAATCTTTGTTCTGGGCCATGATTTGTGCAAGCTAAATCTAATAGTAGAAAACAAAAGAAGGATCTAGTTTGGGATCTTTGGGGTTCAGGTGTTAGCCTGTACAACCAAACAGATATGGTATGTTTAACCAACCTGCCTCTGATACCAATTGAAAGGGGAAACTAGATCTGATATACTCTAGAGGGGGGGTGAATAGAGTATATGGTGCTTTTTAAAACATAAGGAAAAACTTTTGCAAAGCTTTACAACAATTGTTGTAATGAGTGTAAGCAGGGAAGCAGAAATAAAATAAACCACAAAACTAAGCTATGCAGAAACTAAACACAAGAAAATCTAGGCCAGAAACAAAAGGAAAACATGCACAACCAGATGACACAAGGAAATATAGTGGTTCCCCAACTTGGGTACATCCACTCTTCTACTATCCTAGGTAGGAATCCACTGCAGGATGAGTTGATCAGGTGTCCTGGGCACCAATGAGCTTTTGATAAGGTGCTCAAAAACCAAATCAGATTTTTTGATCAGGTGTCTTGCCACCAATGAGCTTTTGACAAGGTGCTCAAAAACCAGATTCAAACTTTTGAAGGGAGTTTGAAAAACCCTTTACAGAATGGGGTTGAGAGAGTGATGGCAGTCTTCTCTTTCTCAAGCAACTGAGAAGACTATGTGGATTCAGTGATGTTGTCAAAGCTCCCCCTGAGTCCTTGAAATCTTCAGGAAGATGAGCTTTGCTGAGGGTGATAGGCCTTCAAAGATAGATCTCCAGCAGAAGATGATTTCAGCAAGCTGAAATGTTGAGTGTCTGGAGTCTTGAGATGATATTGGCCTTGAACACTTGAGAGCTGAAGAGATCTGAAAAATGTTTGAAAGCTTGATCTCTTTTTGATGAGTGTTCTTCTGAATTCTTGTTGACAGAAGATTGAGAGAGTCTCTGTGTATTGAGTTGTGTCCTATTCTTGTCTCTCTATTCTCTTGTTCTTGTCTGTCTTCTTGTCTGATTCAAAAACATTCTCTCTTTTATTCTCTGAGTCTGAATAGAAAATGCTCTGTCAAAGATAGCCGTTGGTCTGAATTAATTACAGCCTTAATTGCATAAAATGTTCTGAAGGAAAGTCCACTGAATTATTCCTTGAAAAATCCCTTGAAACTTGCTCTAGAAGTAAATGAAAATGGCCGGCAGATCTTCTGAATTAAATGCAGAATAACTTCTATCTGATTTGAATTTGAATTCTGAAGATAACTGAAATCGTCGAACTGAGCTCTGCTATCGTCGAGCTGAGCTCAGCGAACTGGAAAATGCAAGCAACAAAGAAATCGTCGATCTGAGCTCAAAGATCGTCGAACTGAGCTCAGAGATAAGGATCCAGTGCAGAGTCAAAATCGTCGACCTGAGCTCAGCGATCGTCGAATGGAGTTCGACGATATTGAGACGTTGAGCTCAGCGATCGTCGAATGGAGCTCGACGATCTGTCAATAGTTGAGCTAGACGATCGTCGACCGGAGTTCGACGAAGCGTCGTGCTGAGCTCGACGATTTGGACTTGGTTTCCAGAAAAACTTGGGTCTTCAGGGCAGCTTCCAAACCTAGACTCCTGATCCCTTAGACTCAATTCTAATTGACCTATTATCTATACAGAAGGTCAAAGCACAGATTCCTAGGGACATAGTGATCCTGACCCAAATTAGTAATAGGGTGTTCCAACAAGATTTTTTTTTATTATGGCACAGTAATAAACCAAATAAATGCAAAGATTGGTGTTAATTTGGGGTTCGTGATTTCTCTCTGTGTGCACCAAAAGATAATGGTGGTCTCGTCATCAAGAACTTGACGATTTGGCGGCACACTGTAATGGGAAAAATAACATCAATTGCGCTGTCGAAAATATACGCTCTCTTCCTCAGGAATATGCGAGCAACATGCATAGGCTGGTTTGGCCCAAACAGAGTCGACGAGGATGAAAGCAAAAGCAATTAATAATCTTGAATGTCACAAAACACACTTTGTTGCCAGTTGGATTATTTGAAAAAGTAAAGGGCACCAAGGTGCTCTCAAAACACACCAAGGTGTAGAAGTGGAAATCTGAACCGCCATCAATGGTCAAACTGATCCTTTCATCTCCTGGAGGCTTAGCTTTATTTCTCTGCATTGAAAATGTATCCGGAGTTAGTACTCCATTTAATAAAAAAATCCCTACCTGTTATCTGCTTTAATTAATGCTTTGTAGCCGGCACCAAGAGGCTATATAACCTCCATATGAAGTGTTGTAACTGGTGTGAGAAATATATTATAAAATTTGAATGTCTTTTTTTGTGTTACATCTAAGTCTTCCCATTGTCCATGTCTTTATCTTCCACCTGTAAAAGTTAAACTAAAATCAAAGTAAAAGAGAGATTATTTCTATCAGTGGTATCAGAGAAGCCTTTTTTTCTTTCCCGTGTGATCTGTTTTTTTATGGCCTCATCATCTACCATCTCATTCTCACCCCTTTATACCCATTCCACCATTCTCATCTTTATTGGAGAACTATATGATTTTTGGAGTGACAAAATGGAGACTTTGCTAAGGTCTCAAGATCTTTGGAACATAGTCAAAGATGGCCCCCAGCCTATTGTTCAGGCTGCAACTGGTGGAACTGGAGGAGATAGACCCACCTTCAGCAAAGAAGAACTACAAAAGGATCCCCTTGCTCTGCACCTTTTACAACAAGGGATTACACCAACAATATATCCCAGAATTATGGGATCAAAATCTGCTCAAGAAGCGTGGCAAAGACTCGAAGCTGAGTACAAGGGATCTTGAAAGGTAATCAAACTCAAACTATATTCTCTAAGGCGTAGTTTTGATTTACTCACCATGCTGGAAACTGAAACTGTGCAAGAGTTTTTTGCTAAAGTAATTAGTATTGTCAATCAAATTAGAATCCTTGGGGGGGGGGGGGGGGTAATAAAAGAACAACAGATAGTTGAAAAGATATTACGATCCCTTCCAAACTCACATAAACATATTGTCTCAACCATATTAGAAGCCCACGACCTTGAAAAGCTCACTGTTATTGGCCTCATGGCCTCCCTACAAACCCATCAAGCCATGCTGAACCAGCTCTAGAAAAGGCCTTTCAAACTCAGACAAATGTTCAAAAGAAACAAGAAGTAGAGAAGACGAAGAAAAATGATGCAAACAAAAACTACAAAAGCCCACAAAACTCCAACAACTCTGGACATGACAAGTATTTTAACAATAATCCCAAGTGCATTATATGTAAGAAACAGAATCACGAATCCAAAGACTGCTTCTGGAGATGCAAACTGTGCAAAGTTCCAAATCACTCTGCTGACCGTTGTTGGCATAAAGGAAAAGAAGAAGTTAAGGTGTCAGACACACAAACTGAGGAGTATTTATTCACCTGTAACACAACCGACGGGTCAGCACACCCATCTGTATGGTATATTGACAGTGGTTGCTCCAACCATATGGTAAACAATAGGGACTACTTCACAAATTTTGATGAAGACTGGAAATCAGAAGTAGTTCTAGGAGATGGAAAAAAGAAGAGGATTGAAGGAAAAGGGACCATTGCACTAATCACACCGCAAGGGGCCACTAAACTCATCTCCAATGTTCAATTTGTGCCAACCCTCTCACAAAACCTATTGAGTGTAGGACAACTGATGAACAAGGGCTTTAAAGTCATCTTTAATTTAAGAAGTCGTGACATCATTGAACCAAAGTGTAATACAATAGTTGCCTCAGCCAACATGAGTGACAACAATATCTTTAACCTCATTTTGAAATCGGGCACCCACCTACATCAGGCAAGTGTTGCCACTGATCCCCTGTCCAATCATACTTCCTCCCTCTGGCATCATAGACTTGGTCATATTTGTTACCAATCCATTCAGAAAATACAAACTGGAAAACTTGTTGAAGGACTACCAAAGAAACAACTAAAACCCCAAACTTGCTCTGCCTGTGCAAAAGAAAAAACCCATAGAAATCCCTTTCCAAGAGTATCTCTTCGCAGAAGCTCTGCCCCCCTTGATCTACTTCACTTAGATTTATGGGGACCAGCTCCTGTTATTTCTCTTGGAGGAAAAAAAAGCAATACATACTAATTGTGGATGATTTCAGCAGATATATGTGGTTCTTTCACCTAGTACAAAAATCTGAAGCATATCAATACTTTCAAAACTTCAAAAATCAAGTGGAAAACCAACTAGGAAAAAAAATAAAGATTGTGAGAACAGATAAAGGAGGTGAGTTCCTTTCATCCCAATTTAACAAACTATGTGAAACTGCTGGCATTAGAAGAGAGCTCACAACCCCTCATACTCCCCAGCAAAATGGGGTAGTGGAAAGGCGCAACAGAACTATGATAGAAATGGCCAGAACCATGATGATACATGCCTCCTGCCCTAAGATGCTGTGGGGAGAAGCCACTAACACATCCATCTATATCCTAGACAGAACACCCACCAATGCACTACCCAACACAACTCCATATGAAATAATCTATAACATAAAGCCAGTTGTGACTCATCTAAGAATATTTGGTTGTGTTGCCTATGCACACAAAAGCAAAGAAGGAAGAGACAAGCTGAAAGCTAGTGCACAGAAATGTGTGTTCCTTGGCTATAGCAGTGAAAGCAAAGGATATAGATTACTTGAACCAACCAATAACAAAATAATCATCTCAAGGGATGTCACCTTTCATGAACAATCCAACTGGAATTGGGCATCAAATTCAGAAATACATCAATCCTCCCCCTTACTGTCGGTTGAGCTAAAGGTTTCCCCCAGCCCCCTCCATGACAACATGCCAATAACTGCTTCAGAACAAGAAAGCTCAGATGATGAATCATCACAGCCCATTTAAACCAGAACACTTGAAGATATATATAAGGCAACCGAGGAAGCCTGCTTTGCAACAACACCCACTACCTTTAAAGAAGCACTTGCAGAAGAAGAATGGAGAACAACCATGAAGGAGGAGCTAGATGCAATTGAAAAAAATCACACATGGTCACTAGTTGACAGACCCCCCCAACCGCAGCATAATTGGCCTCAAATGGATCTTTAAAACAAAACTCAATGAAGATGGAACTTTGCACAAATATAAAGCACGATTGGTAGCAAAAGGATTTACACAAAAACCTGGTGCTGACTTTGAAGAGACATTTGCGCCCGTAGCAAGAATGACAACAATTTGTTTGATATTAGCCTTTGTAGCACAAAATAACTTACCAATTTTTCAACTGGATGTAAAATCAGCGTTTCTTAATGGTGAAATAGCCGAAGATGTATATGTATGCCAGCCACCTGGTTTTGAAGTAAAGGAGCAGCAAGAAAAAAATTTCAAACTTCACAAAGCCCTCTACGGGTTAAAACAAGCCTCCCGTGCTTGGCACCATAATATCAATACTTATTTCATCAGTGAAAGATTTGTTCTTTTCCATAACGAACCTACCTTATACATAAAGAATGAACAACATGGAAGCATATTTGTGAGTCTATATGTAGATGATCTTGTTGTCACCGGTACCAACCTCAAACTCATTGATGAGTTCAGAGAAAAAATGAAGGAGAAATATGAAATGACAGACCTTGGACACTTGACATATTTTCTGGGGCTACAAATCAAACACCTTGGCTGCGGATTTTTGTCTCACAGGAGTTGTACACTCGATCTCTTCTAAAGAAGTTTCATATGGAGGAATGCAATTCCTCAGTTACCCTCATGTCATGCACAGAAAAGCTCACTGCTAAGAAGGAAGAACCAGCAAATAAAGAAGATTTCAGAAGTTTGATCGGCTCTCTCATATACCTGACAAACTCAAGGCCGGATATCGAAAATTCAGTCAACATCCTTGCCAGGTTCGTCAACAATCCTTCAAAAACACACTTAAATGCGGCAAAAAGAATTCTACGTTACTTGCAGGGGACGAAGACCTTTGATCTCCTCTTTAAGAAAGAAGAAAAAGGAGCACTCATGGGCTACACCGACTCAGATTGGGCTGGCAATCTGGAAGACAGGCGAAGCACAGGAGGATTTATTTTCTTCCTTGGATCCAGTCCTATCTCTTGGAAATCAAGGTAGCAACAAACCGTGGCGTTATCCACAACAAAAGCGGAGTTCATGGCTCTCAACGCTGCTGTATGCGAAGCCATCTGGCTTGACCAACTAAAGAAGGAAATTTACAAGAACGAAGAAGAAGAAGAAGAAGTTGAAGCGAAGAAGGGAGTAAAACTCATCTGCGACAACACTTCGGTCATCGCTTTGGCCAAAAACCCCATTTTTCATGCTCGCAGTAAGCATATCGACATCCGATTTCACTTCATCAGAGAGATCATCGAGAAGAAGATGATTGAGCTGGAGTACTGTCCCTCACAACTCCAGCTAGCTGATATAGTGACCAAGCCATTACCAAGACATCGGTTTATAGAGTTGCGGGAAAGGTTTGGAGTAAAGAACGGTCCAGATTTAGAGGGGGTGTAGAAGTGGAAATCTGAACCGTCATCAATGGTCAAACTGATCATTTCATCTCCTGGAGGCTTAGCTTTATTTCTCTGCATCGAAAATGTATCCGGAGTTAGTACTCCGTTTAATAAAAAAATCCCTACCTGTTATCTGGTTTAATTAATGCTTTGTATCCGGCACCAAGAGGCTATATAACCTCCATATGAAATGTTGTAACCGGTGTGAGAAATATATTATAAAATTTGAATGTTTTTTTTTGTGTTACATCTAAGTCTTCCCCTTGTCCATGTCTTTATCTTCCACCTGTAAAAGTTAAACTAAAACCAAAGTAAAAGAGAGATTATTTCTATCACAAGGTGCCCAGCTCAGCATTTGTTAGAGAGGGGAAGCTCTCATTGATATTCCGGGTGTGTGGCGGGACCTGTATACTGCAGACCGGGGTCTGTCTATTAGTTCCAAGCAACTGGTCAGGTGCTCTTGCCTGAGAGAAGTAGGTGCAAGCTACCCCAATTGGATCCGAACTCCACAAGAAGCTGAGTTTTGGTTTCAACAGATCTGGACCGTGAAATGGAGAAGATCTTTGCACAGCCCGCTGCCATCGTCATAAACACTATCTTGGATGCATCTCATGGGAACAGGAGTGTCCAGAGTAACCTACAATCTAGTTGGACCAAAAATTGTGGACATAAGTTCAAACAAAGCTGTACATTGAATCTTTAAAAAGGCATGATTTGGAAAATTTTCATAAAAAGAGAAATGCTTGTAGCCCAAAATTCCTTCAACAACTTCTCTTTTGACTCTTCTCCTATGTAATCCTCCACCTATCATAATTTATAGGCAAAATTTTTAGGTCCGAAGCTCAAACCGTCCATGACCAATGAAAAACGCTCAATGAAGCCAGCTCGGCCTCACCTGCAAAAAAGTGCATGCCAGACTTTCTACAATTTGAAGAGCAGAGATTTCGTGGAGACATCTGGAGCGGTCCGAAACCCAAAAAAATTCAGGTTGGGGACAGGACCCAAGAATTTTCCAATTTAAAGGCACTGGCCACCTTTCATGAAAAAAGACAGGAGACTAAAGATCCCTCAAACAGGTAGCCAGAGGATAGAACTAGTGGCTTAAGTGAGTTGGGGGCAGTAATTTAATAAGATTCCACAGCTTTGATTCCTTTTACTGTTTCTTTGTTATATTATATATAGGGCTAATAAACTTTATCTAAAATGAGCATTAAATATAGTCTCCTGATTGAATACCGGCATACCGCTAATAATATTTATTCATTACCGGCAATGACATGTCATATCAAAGAGATTATCATGATCCTAAACCCATTATGAAATAAGAGGATTTTTTAAGCTAATTCAAAACCCGGGCCACTTAGTGGATGACACATAGGATGCCACTATGTCCCACCCAATCTCATTCTCATCAAAGCTCTGTACACACGATTACCGATAGCCGGTCACTGCTCCTTCTGGTTCCACCGGCTCATTACCGGACCGGCCAGTCTCCTCTAGTACGGCGCAGCCGGCGCTCTTTTGAATCGTCTGAAACAGGCATTGCCGGCAGGTTGGGCAGGTGGGCCGGGCCACGAGCCATCTATCGACGCAGAGCACGTGGAAGCCGTGGCCGCACGTGGGGAGCACCCGAACCCGCTCTCCCGGCCCGATCTCCGCCAGGCAGATGGCGCACTCCGAGCCGGACATCCCTAGCTTGAGACCGCTCGCGAAGACGACGACGGGGAGTTTTCCGATAGCCCGTCGGCGAGCGGAGGCACCGGCGAGAAGGATTGGAACGGGAGGATCCCGTCGGGCGGAGAAGTGGAGGAGGCAGCGGACTAAGTAGTTGAGGCCGAGGGCGCAGATGAGGGCGCAGAGGAGAACGGCGAGGATCATGGCCACGTTGACGTCGAAATTGGTGGAAGTGGGGATCGATTTGCTGGGGATTGCGGCGGATTCGGAAGGGGTGATGGCGGGCTGAAGGAGGAGGCGGCGGGAGGAGATCGCCATGGAATTACAGTAGCTGTTCGGAGTTTGACTCTAGATTTTTATAGACAGACAGCAGAGTGCCGAAGTGCAGCTTTTACAGTGCAGTGCGAACTCAAAAGATGGGGTCCGGGGGCTAAAGTGCAGGAAATCGGATGATGAGAGCAGCTGCACTTTATCGTGCAGTGTGATCTAATGGATGCGAGTGCGCTGAGATGCGTGCACTTCTCAGCACACATATCTCAAAGCAATGCGCGAGAGATCAAAGCGTGTACGTATCACCGCGCGAGCTGAGATGCACTCGCAGCCGTCAGATCTCACACACTGCACGGTAAAGTGCATTTCCTGCACTGCACTGCCCCCAGACCCCAAAGGATGCCCGTAAATCTCAGCTTGCTTTGAGATGTGAGCACATATCACAGCTTGCTTTGAGATGCGCGTGAGCTCGTTTTGTGATGTGCGCATACATCCACATCCGTTGGATGTCGAACTGCACGGTAAACTGCAACGGGGGATTTGCAATGTGGACTGCCGGAGAAATTATTCGGTCTGGAGGCTAGCCCAAGCTCTGGCATCCTGGATATGATTTGATATTGACATTTTGCACCTCTCAATTACTCTATTTTGACTTTTTGCGCTCTGAATTTTTTAAGTTAGCATTTCGTACCTCCCGAATTACAGATTTTTGACATTTTGCATCACAAGGTTGAAATTTTAGGAGTACTTATGACTGGGCACTGCCCAAAATCATTCACATTTATGTTCAAAACAAGTAATCTTTTTTTAATCCCATCATAATCGTTGTTGTTGGGGATGACCCCAATTTTATAGAAATCAGGTGTGCACATAACCGCACACCCATAATTTCCATCATAAAGAAAGTGGGATCATGGGATCGATCGCACACGCGATCACCGCGCCTGATCCCCCGCGCGCCGATCCCACTACGCGAAATGGGCAAACCGCCGCGAGCCCCACCTCGTCGGCGGCGGGCGGCCGACCCCTCCCCGGACGTCGGTCGCCCGCCCTCTCTCGCCACGACAAGGCCAAGGGGGCGACCGCCCCCTTCCCCGGCCGCCGGCGCGGCCCGGGGGGGGGGGGGGGGGGGCCTTCCCCGACCACCGGCGCGACCAAGGGGGCGGCCGCCCGGGCCGCCCCTTCCCCGGCCGCCGGAACGGCCAAGAGGGCGGCCGCCCGGGCCGCCCCCTTCCCCGTCCCCGGCGCGGCCAAGGGGGTGGCCGCCCGGGCCTCCCCCTTCCCCGGCCGCCAGTGCGGCCAAGGGGGAGGCCGCACGGGCCACCCCATTTCGCGGCCGCCGGCGCGGCCTGTAACATCCCATTTCCAACTAGACCCCTAAGAGTGGTTTTGGCCATGACTAGGTCATGACAAAACCCTGGGAAGCCAGAAATGGGCCAAGAGATAGGAGGCCAAGGTAGGGATCACCATGGTCTGCAGGTAGTAGAATTCTGAACAATAGTTTAGGATGACAATGGGGCTTCACCATGACCCCAAGACCCTATCACAACACTCCCAAACATTTTGGGAGACCCATTAGAGCCAAAAGGACCCATTAGGGCCAACCCAAGAGGCCCAGTTGACCAAGGTCAACCCTAGCCCTACATAGGTCAACCTAGCCCACTTAGGGCCAATAGACCCACTCCTAGTCTAGAGGACCCCACCTATGCCCTCCTAACCCTAAAGTGAGGACAATGGGTCACTAAGGACACATTGGGGTCAGCCCTAGAGGCCAGGTTGACCCAGGTCAACTCAAGCCCTAATCTGGTCAAAGTACCCCTACTAAGGGTATGTGACCTCCAAAGTACAGGGCAACCCCATATAACTCTACCTAGACCCTAAGGGAAGTCAATGGGTCACCAAGGATCCATAGGGGTGGACCCTAATGGTCATGTTGACCCAGGTCAACTCTAGCTCTAAATGGTCAAAGTGACCTTACCAAGGGTCAAGTGACCTTTAAGGTGCCAAGTCAACCCTACCCAGCCCTACATAGACCTTAGGGGAGGCCAATGAACCACCCAGGACCCAATGGGGTCAACCTAGATGGTCAAATTGGCCAAGTCAACCCTCATTGAGGGCCAAGTCAACTTAGCCCAAAAAGGGCTAACCCAAGCTCAAGCCACTTCTCCCTTAGGCTAAGCCCATTCCCATGATCATCATAATCCAGTGGGCTGCCTTTAGCTTGTGGGGTTGACTAGTCAACCAGAGGTGACTAGGAGAGAGAAAAAGCTCCTCTCCATGATAATGGAGGAGAGAGAAATGAGGAAGGAGAAGGGGGAAGTAAGAGGCCGGCCAAGGGAGACTAACAGCCACCCTTTATGGCTGCAATCAACTCCTCTAGGAGAGAGGAGTTGATTCCAGCCGTTTCCCGGCCACCAAGGGGTGGGTTCAGCCCCCCTCCACACAACCCGAGCCACTCCATTAATGGAGATAATGGCCATTGAAGAACCAGCCTCTCCCCTCCCCCAATTGCCATTTAAACACCATCAGGGAGCCGAGGGGATCATTTTGGAGCACTTACCTGGAGGAGACGAGCCCTTCCACCGTGCAGTTGCAGAAGCCGAGCGCCGCCGCCGTCGCCAATGGCATCCCGCCGCTCCTCTCGCATCCAGGCCGCCAGGAAGGTCCTCCTCCTCTCCTTAACTCGCGGGTAGATCCTAGGAATCCTTAGGCTAGAGTATCGGGCTCAATTGAGCCCGATCGAATCCAGGATTTCTCCTGGTTTCGGCAAGGAAAATTCTTGCTCAATCCGCCGGAAAACACCTCTCCGGCGGCGGAGCCGCCGCCTGACGACAGCCACCACCTCCACGGAGGTGTTGGTGACGGTGGCCGGCCGGGGAAGGGGCTGGATCGCCGGCGGCAGAGCTTGGAAATCGCTCCAGGCAGAACCAATCCCAGCCGTTGGCTCAGTGGGGACGATGACCAGATGCCGTCGATCTGCGCCAAGATTCGTGCGGCATCAGATCAGATACTATAGGAGTTAAATAAAATTTATTTCATTTTTGTCACACTGGATGTATTTAATGTAATTAATGTTTAAAAATACCTAGGGACCTTGGATGGAAATTTGCCCAACATGAACATTGTAGCTTAGGGTGTCTAGTTTGCAGCAAAAATTGTTGGGACCCTTTTGGGTCACTGGTTAGACCAGGGCACCCATTTTGGTGGGACATGTCCTTAGGGCTAGGCAGTCACTAAAATGAGTGCTCACTCTTCTCCCCAAGCCCAAATGGGCTGAAATTTTGGCAGAGGGTCTATCCTAGGCATACCTAGGGCCTGCCCAAAAATGGGAATTTTTGGAGAAAATATTTCTATAGTTTTGGTAAAAATTTAATAATCATTAGATAAATTAAATAGGTGCCTTAAACACATCCAAACCCTCCCAAATTTTGGTGAGTGGTCCCTGGGCTCCAATTAGGTCCCTGTATAAAATTTCAGGTAGATTGGGTGAGTTTTGGATAGGTTTTGACCCAACCCTAGTTCTACCCTATGGAGGGCATTTTGGTCAAAAGTTGCACTTTTGGTTTTAAGTGACCAAATCACCTCAACAGAGGCTGAAACTTAGGCCACTGATATGATTTAACTTTTTGCACTCACTCATGAAGTTTGGAGTGGATTGGGCTAGGGTAGCCCTAGAAGTGTAGGGTAGACCCTTTAGGGTAATTTGCTAGGGTTTGAAGAAATTGGGGTCAAAAGACCTTGGATGGGCTTGAAACTTGGGAATGATGTCCATAGGGTCACTATGGTCCTATGGTTAAAATTTTAGGGCATTTGGAAGACTTAGGACCCCTTAAATCCATAACCCTAGTTTAGGGCACTAGCTTTGAAACCATAAGAACTAATACCAAAACTATCTGAAAAGGGCTGAGATTTTGAATGGGTAGTTGCTTAGGGCATACATGTCTCTGGAAATTTTATAATAAATTTTGGATGAATATTTTTGGTACTTAATTCACAGAGTTATATTTTATAATTTCCACTTAAGAGTTTTTGCAGAGCACTATACTTGCTTAAACTTGATAAAACTTAGCCAAGGGGCTTATAATCATGTTACCCATCTCTGTAAATTTTTATGGAATTTTTGAAGAATGATATTTAGTTGTTGCTTCTTTAATTATTTAATTCCATGGAACCTTGGAAAATTTAATAATGACTTTTAGATTGTCTGAAAAATTCTAATTTCTTCTTCATGATGTTTTTAGTTCCCTATGAAGCCCTAGTAATTTTTACATAATTATTGGAGACATATATGTGGCACTTCCTTCATTATTTTTGATTTTTGGAATTATTTTAATAAATCCTTTAGAGGTCAAGAATTATCTGGAAAATTATGAAAATTAGCATCCAATGATATTTCTCTGTTATTTAGTGAATACAAATTTTAGGAGGCCATTACCTGAGAAAATCTTATGGTTCATGTTCAAATTGACTATGGCCTAGTTTTTGAGGAAAATTCAATAAATAGTAGATTAATTGGGAAAAATATGATTTTCTTAATTTAGTCTATACTTATCATAATAGACCTCTGATAATTATCATAAGGGTACTGGATGAGTATTTCATGTACTTCCCCTTTTACGGGTCACGTAGCTTAAGTGGTCTGCATATAGCAAAACTGCAGGATTTCATTTGGATTGAATTAGGGCACGTATGACGGGTCTTGATGGTTTGATGTAAGGACAAGTGGAAAGGGCTGCATCTTTGGAAGATGAGTGAGTAGGGTGTGGATTTGTCTAGGGTTTAAAGGCGTTCGGGCCCGACGAAAGATCGTCCTACCCAAGGAGAGTTGGAGTCAAATCACCCTAGGATTAGCGTATCGAAACATGAGAAAATAATGGGTAAGGGGATCAACCAATAATAAAATAAGTACCTTGCGAAAGGGAACGCTGGGCGTAATCCCAACACAGTTCCTAGTGCCCCTTGAGAGCCCTTCACAGGGAATACCGGGGGCAGTCCTGGGTTAACGTAAACTGTTTAACAAACTGAAAAGAGTAACTTAGTAATTAGGGTTGCACATTTCACAGGCACTGTTAGCACCAAAAGTCAGCTGGGAGCTTCGGCTCGGATGGTTAAAAGACGGACTCTTGGTCCGGGGAGCTTCGGCTCGGGTTTTGTTTACGCTAAATCTGCATGTGCATAAAAGGAAAATAAATTAAGGTGGTGGGTTTTCGGTATTGGAGGGTCGATGCACCGACGCCAATACGTTGACTCGGCAAGTGTGGTTAGCACTTCGCCAACAGAAGTCCGGTGCGCCAGCCGGCAAGAGTACGCAGGAGTCCGCTTCGTGCACCAAGCGTTGAGGCGTACGATAGGTCTGACCGGTAGTGCCTTACTGGTTTAGAGGTGGGCGAGGCCCAACCCACCGCTTCCGTCTGCCACTACGGAGGTATCCTGGGAGGTTACGGCTCCAGAAAGGGGGAACTAAAGGTCTGTGTGCACAGAGTCGGGTGTGTGTGTTGCACTTGCATGTCCATCATACCCACTTGCATGTCATGGCATAATCGTTACCTTTAACCTTGACACCTAAAGTATAAGTGGAATGGGACGCTTATACTTTAGGACCTGCAAAACGACCCCTTAGTCTATAAGCTTGTGTGGGCAAGTTTATAAATTAAGGTTAATTTTGATATATTTAGTTACTGCTGTTTGACCACCGACACCCCAACGTATAAATCGGTATGGGACTTTTTATACGATGGGAGCCTTGCAAAAGACCCCTTGGCCTATGTGTTTTTCCACATAAGTGAAGGTTACATTTCAGCTTACATTTTATTGTCTTTATATGCTATAGAACTTGCTAGAATAGGACCGCTGCCATCTGCTTTTGATATTCTCCACCTTCATGTCCTTCCCTTTCTTCCTCTCCGCTCGGTGCCTAGGAGCCGTGGGGGAAGGGGTGGGGGATGATAGGACTTAGTCTTTTAGACTAACGGTTTTCGAACCGCATCATTTAGGGGATCGCGGAGACCAGCATGGAGGAGCAGCCCCAGAGACCGGTGCGCTTGGAGGTGGGGCAGTCTAGCTCTGGAGTTCATACAGCCGGGACTGTGAGTCTCGACCCTGAGTAGCTTTTTCAGCTTTTGCTTCCGCATGAGTGACTTGTAGTGAGGATATGTTGTACCGGGCATAAGCCCGTATTTTTGCTACTCTGATGTTGTCTTCTGTGGACACTCCCTTCGTGGAGTTATATTTATATATGTCATGTGATTCTCTGTGGACAGATGGACTTCATTTTACTTCATTATGCTACTTTTATGTGATCGAATTGGCCGGCAGATTCGGCGCTTTGTGGTGATGACCCTTCAGGGCGTGAAGGAGTCACCGCAAAACGGCGGATCTGGGCCTAAGACCCCGGTGTCGAAAAAGAAAAAAAAAAGGGGGTCTTACAAGTGGTATCAGAGGAAACCTCGATCGAAAAGTAGCCGTCCACAACCCTGGGTCACCCCCGCGCGGGTTTAGTTTGGGGACAAACTAAGCAGCGGAAGCGGTGGTGTGCCCATATGGGGGGAATCACATATAAATTGTCCACTATCATTAGGCATTGAGTCGATTACCTACTGATGAAGTTCATTTTGCAGCCCTCAGCTCAGCCCACCCCACAAGGTGGAGCTCAGCAGATTCCAGACATTGCACCACCTCCCATGGTCCCCACACCTTTCCTCCAGTCAGACATGGGGCAGACCCTTACAGCCATCCTTGAGGCCTTCCGGGCTCAGCAAGCCCCAGCCCAGCAGCCAAACCCAGGGGCCAACTGGATGAGCACCTTCCGAGGACTCTCTCCCCCATCTTACTTGGGGACGGAGTCGGCAGTACGGACAGAGGAGTGGCTGGATGTGATGTACGAGATGTTGACGGGGATACGATGCCCCTGGGAGGAGAGGGTGGCCCTAGTGGTATCATGCTTGGAGTCACATGCCAAGCGATGGTGGAAGACGCTGTTGGACACGACTTTTGCGGATAGAGAGATTGCAGAAATCACATGGGAAGAATTCAGGGCCACGCTGCTGGAGCACTTTGTTCCTCAGTCGGCCAGGGACGAGTTGGAGGAGCGTTTCTTGCAGCTGAGGCAGGGCACCAGGACAGTGGTGGAGTACCACCGAGAGTTCGATCATTTGGCCCGATATGCGGGCTCTTATCAGCTGGATGAAGCGGGGTACGTCAAGAGGTTTTATAAGGGCCTAAAAGAGGAGTTGAGAGAGGCTTTGCTTTTTGTCTCTGACGGGCCCATCTCCCGGATTTTAGAGATGGCGAAGAGGATTGAGGCTGACTGGCACACCACTCGGGGCCGGAAACGGCAAACGGAGGACCAGGGCCGGAGGGCCCGAAATGATCAGCGGCAAGGCATCGTACCAGATGGAAGAAGGGCAGAGGAGCAGCCTCGTCAGGAGTTGAGGCAGGAGCCGAGAGAGCAGGTGGTCTTGGCCCCTCAACCTCTCCGGATCCAGGAGATGCAGAGACCCCGGGGTATGGCGTATCCCCCGCCGGAGTGCTTCCACTGTCACCAGGTGGGACACCTCCGGAGAGATTGCCCTATGAGGGGGGCACCACCTCCAGCACCACGAGGTGGCCCACCAGCCCAGCATTTCGGAGGCCGAGGACGCGGCCGAGGACGTGGTTACCAGGGAGGCGACCGCAGGCAGAATGGGGAGCAGATTTACGCTCTGGACTTAGCACAGCCCCGGAACCCGGACAGGGTTATTGCAGGTATGAGAGTAATCTTAATGTTAGAATTATTCTTTGCTCGTATTAAGCATTGATAGAACTACTATACAACCTAGGTTAGAAAACCTTACGCTAGAATTTCTTTCAAACTGATTTAGGAATGGTGATGGTGTGCGGCAAGCCTGCCCACACCCTGTTCGACACGGGGGCATCACATAACTTTGTATCGGAGGATTTCGTCAAGGACCTGGATCAGATTCGTTGCTATACAGGACTACCCAGGAGGGTGCGCCTCCCCAATGGGATGGAGATTCAGTCCACAGAAAAGTGCCTTCTGGAGGTTACCATAGGGGGGTTGACACTCGAGGCCCCGGCGACGATCTTGAGGATGCTGGACTTCGATCTCGTCTTGGGCATGACATGGCTTGTCTGGAACCATGCCCAGATTGATTGCCCGGCAGGGAGGGTCGTGCTCAGCCACGGCGATACTTATGCAACGTTCGAAGGTACTACACCGGTCTCCCGTCGCTTGCTTTCATCTATTCAGGCCGTTAAGGCCCATATGCAAGGGGACGAGGTATACCAAGTATTGTTCGAGATGACTGAGGAGAAGGACTTGGTTGCAGACATTCCGGTGGTTCGTGACTACGCCGATATTTTTCCGGATAAGCTGCCGGGACTACCTCCGCATAGGGAGAAGGACTTCCAGATTCAGCTGGTACCAGGGGCTAAGCCGGTATCCAAGGCCCCTTATCGGATGGCTCCGAAGGAGTTGGCGGAGTTTCGGACACAGTTGCAGGAGCTGGTGGAAGCAGGATTTGTTAGGCCGAGTTCCTCATCATGGGGAGCTCCTGTCCTATTCGTAAAGAAGAAGGACGGCACTTTACGCCTGTGCATCGACTATCGAGCACTAAACAGGCTGACCGTCCGAAATACCTATCCGCTCCCCAGGATAGACGAGTTGTTCGATCAGCTGGAGGGAGCCCATTACTTTTCGAAGCTGGACTTGAGATCAGGCTACTACCAGCTGCGGATCCAGGAGGAGGATATTCCGAAGACGGCCTTTAGTAGCCGATATGGATTGTATGAGTTCATCGTGATGCCCTTCGGGCTCACGAATGCTCCGTCGGCGTTTATGAGCCTCATGAACCGGGTCTTCGAGGCTTATTTGGATGTGTTCGTCATAGTGTTCATAGACGACATCCTTATCTATTCTAAGACGGAGGAGGAGCACACGCGACATCTGGCACTGACCTTGGAGAGACTGCGGGAGCATCGCCTTTATGCGAAGTTCAGCAAGTGTCAGTTCTGGTTGAAGGAGGTGGCTTTCTTAGGCCACATAATCAGCGGAGCCGGGCTGGCGGTGGACCCGGCAAAGATTCAGGCAGTCAGGGATTGGCCGCCGCTGAAGACGGCCACAGACGTGCGAAGTTTCCTGGGACTTGCCGGTTATTACCGGAAATTCGTAGAAGGATTCTCTCGAATCGCCCTCCCGCTCACATCCTTGACAAAGAAGGAGGTACCGTTCGTGTGGACCCCGCAGTGCCAGACAGCTTTCCAGGAGCTGAAGGATCGGCTGACCTCGGCTCCCATTCTTACTCTCCCCTCGGGGAGGGAGGGATTCCAGGTCTACACCGACGCATCATATCAGGGGATGGGAGCAGTACTGATGCAGAACGGACACGTCATAGCTTATGCTTCCCGCCAGCTGAAGACCCATGAGAAGAACTACCCAGTGCACGACCTGGAGATGGGGGCAGTTGTATTCGCACTAAAAATATGGCGGCACTACCTTTATGGAGTCCACTGTGACATATACTCCGATCATAAGAACCTTAAGTACGTGGACACGCAGAAGGAACTAAACATCAGGCAGAGGCGGTGGGTGGAGTTCCTTTCTGACTATCAGTATGAGATGCATTACCACCCGGGGAAGGCGAACGTGGTAGCGGATGCACTGAGTAGGAGAGCTGCCACAGCAGGAGCAGAGCCTCAGTTGATGTCTATGGAGCTGCTGCAGAGACTAGAGGACATGCACATTACTCTGGTGTCGTCTGATGATCCTGAGCTCTATGAGGAGTACTTGGCCGCGATAGGCGTTACCGATGACATCAGAGACCGGGTCAGAGAGGGACAGAGGCAGGATGCCAAGTTAGAGCCCATCTTCCGAGCTCTGGAGGCAGGCACTGCAGGGGACTACACACTGAGGGACGATCTGGTGTGCTTCAGAGGACGGGTGTATATACCGGAGGGAGGCCAGATCCGGGAGGATATTATGATGGAGGCGCACTGCAGCCGGTATTCCGTACACCCGGGGATCACAAAGATGACGGCTGATTTGAAGAAGACGATGTACTGGCCGGGCATGAAGAAGGATGTCTCACACTTCGTGACCCACTGTGAGGCATGTCAGCTAGTGAAGGCGGAGTGCAGGAACCCCGCGGGATTATTGCAGCCACTCCCGGTGCCGGAGTGGAAGTTTGATGACATAGCCATGGACTTCATACATGGGCTTCCCCGGTCTCGGACAGGGAATGACTCGATCTGGGTAATCGTCGATCGGTTGACCAAGGTGGCTCGATTTATACCGATCAGGAAGGATGATTCAGTAGGAGTACTGGTGCGGAAGTTTGTGGAGCAGTTCATTCGTTATCATGGAGTGCCCAGGACGATAGTGTCGGATCGGGATGGCAGGTTCACCTCCAGGGAGTGGAGGTCCGTGCAAGCTTACTTAGGCACGCGATTGACTTTCAGCACTGCATTCCACCCCCAGACAGACGGGCAGACAGAACGCACCAACCGGACGCTGGAGGACCTTTTGAGGCTCTGCATTTTGGACCGTGGGGAACCGTGGGAGAAACTCTTACCCCTTGTCGAGTTCTCCTATAACAACAGCCACCAGTCCAGCATCAGGATGGCACCTTACGAAGCCTTGTACGGGAGGAGATGCCGGACCCCGCTCTCATGGGTGCAGAACGAAGATCCGAAGGTATTGGGGTCAGAGTTTGTTGAAGACACCGAGGCACAAGTGAGGCTGATCAGAGACAGGATGCTCGAGGCGCAGAGTAGACAGGCCAAGTACTATGACGCCCGACATCGGCAGGTGGAGTTCCAGGTGGGGGACCGGGTGTTTCTGAAAATCCGGCCCATGCATGGAGTTTCACGGGTGCGTGGTCGGAGGAAGAAGCTCAGCCCTAGGTACATGGGCCCTTACAGGATCCTGGAGCGGATCGGACCCCTAGCCTACCGGCTGGAGTTACCACCAGAGCTAGAAGCGCTGCACGACGTCTTCCACATTTCTTCTTTGAGGAGGGCTCTACTACGCCCGGAGCAGCAGATTCTGACCACCGAAGGGCCGGTAGCTTCAGACCGGTCTGTTCATTTGGAGCCTGTGAGGATCGACGACCGAGGAGTGCGGGTCTTACGACGCAAGAGGGTCCCTCTAGTCAAGGTCCTGTGGAGGAACCACGGCCAGGAGGAGCATACCTGGGAGCCACAGGACCTGATGCGACAAAGATACCCCGAGCTATTCAGTCAGGTATACCTCTCAGACCCCTCAAGATGTTAATTTATTTTTCTGCTTAAAGTATACTAAGGGCTGCTCTAGGTAGATAGGGGCTTATCTTTGTTTATTGGGGGCTTAACTTTGTTTATTGGGATTTTGGTTCACCGTTTGGGCGAAAGGGGTCTTAGATCTAAGTTTTCCCTTAAATCAAATTTAACAAACAAGACGTCATAATGGGATGTTACAAGACTCTTTCCTTCGGTAATAAGACCCGTAGGTCCAACCTTGATTTCGGGGACGAAATCTTTGTTTTGTTTATTGGGATTTGTAACATCCCATTTCCAACTAGACCCCTAAGAGTGGTTTTGGCCATGACTAGGTCATGACAAAACCCTGGGAAGCCAGAAATGGGCCAAGAGATAGGAGGCCAAGGTAGGGATCACCATGGTCTGCAGGTAGTAGAATTCTGAACAATAGTTTAGGATGACAATGGGGCTTCACCATGACCCCAAGACCCTATCACAACACTCCCAAACATTTTGGGAGACCCATTAGAGCCAAAAGGACCCATTAGGGCCAACCCAAGAGGCCCAGTTGACCAAGGTCAACCCTAGCCCTACATAGGTCAACCTAGCCCACTTAGGGCCAATAGACCCACTCCTAGTCTAGAGGACCCCACCTATGCCCTCCTAACCCTAAAGTGAGGACAATGGGTCACTAAGGACACATTGGGGTCAGCCCTAGAGGCCAGGTTGACCCAGGTCAACTCAAGCCCTAATCTGGTCAAAGTACCCCTACTAAGGGTATGTGACCTCCAAAGTACAGGGCAACCCCATATAACTCTACCTAGACCCTAAGGGAAGTCAATGGGTCACCAAGGATCCATAGGGGTGGACCCTAATGGTCATGTTGACCCAGGTCAACTCTAGCTCTAAATGGTCAAAGTGACCTTACCAAGGGTCAAGTGACCTTTAAGGTGCCAAGTCAACCCTACCCAGCCCTACATAGACCTTAGGGGAGGCCAATGAACCACCCAGGACCCAATGGGGTCAACCTAGATGGTCAAATTGGCCAAGTCAACCCTCATTGAGGGCCAAGTCAACTTAGCCCAAAAAGGGCTAACCCAAGCTCAAGCCACTTCTCCCTTAGGCTAAGCCCATTCCCATGATCATCATAATCCAGTGGGCTGCCTTTAGCTTGTGGGGTTGACTAGTCAACCAGAGGTGACTAGGAGAGAGAAAAAGCTCCTCTCCATGATAATGGAGGAGAGAGAAATGAGGAAGGAGAAGGGGGAAGTAAGAGGCCGGCCAAGGGAGACTAACAGCCACCCTTTATGGCTGCAATCAACTCCTCTAGGAGAGAGGAGTTGATTCCAGCCGTTTCCCGGCCACCAAGGGGTGGGTTCAGCCCCCCTCCACACAACCCGAGCCACTCCATTAATGGAGATAATGGCCATTGAAGAACCAGCCTCTCCCCTCCCCCAATTGCCATTTAAACACCATCAGGGAGCCGAGGGGATCATTTTGGAGCACTTACCTGGAGGAGACGAGCCCTTCCACCGTGCAGTTGCAGAAGCCGAGCGCCGCCGCCGTCGCCAATGGCATCCCGCCGCTCCTCTCGCATCCAGGCCGCCAGGAAGGTCCTCCTCCTCTCCTTAACTCGCGGGTAGATCCTAGGAATCCTTAGGCTAGAGTATCGGGCTCAATTGAGCCCGATCGAATCCAGGATTTCTCCTGGTTTCGGCAAGGAAAATTCTTGCTCAATCCGCCGGAAAACACCTCTCCGGCGGCGGAGCCGCCGCCTGACGACAGCCACCACCTCCACGGAGGTGTTGGTGACGGTGGCCGGCCGGGGAAGGGGCTGGATCGCCGGCGGCAGAGCTTGGAAATCGCTCCAGGCAGAACCAATCCCAGCCGTTGGCTCAGTGGGGACGATGACCAGATGCCGTCGATCTGCGCCAAGATTCGTGCGGCATCAGATCAGATACTATAGGAGTTAAATAAAATTTATTTCATTTTTGTCACACTGGATGTATTTAATGTAATTAATGTTTAAAAATACCTAGGGACCTTGGATGGAAATTTGCCCAACATGAACATTGTAGCTTAGGGTGTCTAGTTTGCAGCAAAAATTGTTGGGACCCTTTTGGGTCACTGGTTAGACCAGGGCACCCATTTTGGTGGGACATGTCCTTAGGGCTAGGCAGTCACTAAAATGAGTGCCCACTCTTCTCCCCAAGCCCAAATGGGCTGAAATTTTGGCAGAGGGTCTATCCTAGGCATACCTAGGGCCTGCCCAAAAATGGGAATTTTTGGAGAAAATATTTCTATAGTTTTGGTAAAAATTTAATAATCATTAGATAAATTAAATAGGTGCCTTAAACACATCCAAACCCTCCCAAATTTTGGTGAGTGGTCCCTGGGCTCCAATTAGGTCCCTGTATAAAATTTCAGGTAGATTGGGTGAGTTTTGGATAGGTTTGACCCAACCCTAGTTCTACCCTATGGAGGGCATTTTGGTCAAAAGTTGCACTTTGGTTTTAAGTGACCAAATCACCTCAACAGAGGCTGAAACTTAGGCCACTGATATGATTTAACTTTTTGCACTCACTCATGAAGTTTGGAGTGGATTGGGCTAGGGTAGCCCTAGAAGTGTAGGGTAGACCCTTTAGGGTAATTTGCTAGGGTTTGAAGAAATTGGGGTCAAAAGACCTTGGATGGGCTTGAAACTTGGGAATGATGTCCATAGGGTCACTATGGTCCTATGGTTAAAATTTTAGGGCATTTGGAAGACTTAGGACCCCTTAAATCCATAACCCTAGTTTAGGGCACTAGCTTTGAAACCATAAGAACTAATACCAAAACTATCTGAAAAGGCTGAGATTTTGAATGGGTAGTTGCTTAGGGCATACATGTCTCTGGAAATTTTATAATAAATTTTGGATGAATATTTTTGGTACTTAATTCACAGAGTTATATTTTATAATTTCCACTTAAGAGTTTTTGCAGAGCACTATACTTGCTTAAACTTGATAAAACTTAGCCAAGGGGCTTATAATCATGTTACCCATCTCTGTAAATTTTTATGGAATTTTTGAAGAATGATATTTAGTTGTTGCTTCTTTAATTATTTAATTCCATGGAACCTTGGAAAATTTAATAATGACTTTTAGATTGTCTGAAAAATTCTAATTTCTTCTTCATGATGTTTTTAGTTCCCTATGAAGCCCTAGTAATTTTTACATAATTATTGGAGACATATATGTGGCACTTCCTTCATTATTTTTGATTTTTGGAATTATTTTAATAAATCCTTTAGAGGTCAAGAATTATCTGGAAAATTATGAAAATTAGCATCCAATGATATTTCTCTGTTATTTAGTGAATACAAATTTTAGGAGGCCATTACCTGAGAAAATCTTATGGTTCATGTTCAAATTGACTATGGCCTAGTTTTTGAGGAAAATTCAATAAATAGTAGATTAATTGGGAAAAATATGATTTTCTTAATTTAGTCTATACTTATCATAATAGACCTCTGATAATTATCATAAGGGTACTGGATGAGTATTTCATGTACTTCCCCTTTTACGGGTCACGTAGCTTAAGTGGTCTGCATATAGCAAAACTGCAGGATTTCATTTGGATTGAATTAGGGCACGTATGACGGGTCTTGATGGTTTGATGTAAGGACAAGTGGAAAGGGCTGCATCTTTGGAAGATGAGTGAGTAGGGTGTGGATTTGTCTAGGGTTTAAAGGCGTTCGGGCCCGACGAAAGATCGTCCTACCCAAGGAGAGTTGGAGTCAAATCACCCTAGGATTAGCGTATCGAAACATGAGAAAATAATGGGTAAGGGGATCAACCAATAATAAAATAAGTACCTTGCGAAAGGGAACGCTGGGCGTAATCCCAACACAGTTCCTAGTGCCCCTTGAGAGCCCTTCACAGGGAATACCGGGGGCAGTCCTGGGTTAACGTAAACTGTTTAACAAACTGAAAAGAGTAACTTAGTAATTAGGGTTGCACATTTCACAGGCACTGTTAGCACCAAAAGTCAGCTGGGAGCTTCGGCTCGGATGGTTAAAAGACGGACTCTTGGTCCGGGGAGCTTCGGCTCGGGTTTTGTTTACGCTAAATCTGCATGTGCATAAAAGGAAAATAAATTAAGGTGGTGGGTTTTCGGTATTGGAGGGTCGATGCACCGACGCCAATACGTTGACTCGGCAAGTGTGGTTAGCACTTCGCCAACAGAAGTCCGGTGCGCCAGCCGGCAAGAGTACGCAGGAGTCCGCTTCGTGCACCAAGCGTTGAGGCGTACGATAGGTCTGACCGGTAGTGCCTTACTGGTTTAGAGGTGGGCGAGGCCCAACCCACCGCTTCCGTCTGCCACTACGGAGGTATCCTGGGAGGTTACGGCTCCAGAAAGGGGGAACTAAAGGTCTGTGTGCACAGAGTCGGGTGTGTGTGTTGCACTTGCATGTCCATCATACCCACTTGCATGTCATGGCATAATCGTTACCTTTAACCTTGACACCTAAAGTATAAGTGGAATGGGACGCTTATACTTTAGGACCTGCAAAACGACCCCTTAGTCTATAAGCTTGTGTGGGCAAGTTTATAAATTAAGGTTAATTTTGATATATTTAGTTACTGCTGTTTGACCACCGACACCCCAACGTATAAATCGGTATGGGACTTTTTATACGATGGGAGCCTTGCAAAAGACCCCTTGGCCTATGTGTTTTTCCACATAAGTGAAGGTTACATTTCAGCTTACATTTTATTGTCTTTATATGCTATAGAACTTGCTAGAATAGGACCGCTGCCATCTGCTTTTGATATTCTCCACCTTCATGTCCTTCCCTTTCTTCCTCTCCGCTCGGTGCCTAGGAGCCGTGGGGGAAGGGGTGGGGGATGATAGGACTTAGTCTTTTAGACTAACGGTTTTCGAACCGCATCATTTAGGGGATCGCGGAGACCAGCATGGAGGAGCAGCCCCAGAGACCGGTGCGCTTGGAGGTGGGGCAGTCTAGCTCCGGAGTTCATACAGCCGGGACTGTGAGTCTCGACCCTGAGTAGCTTTTTCAGCTTTTGCTTCCGCATGAGTGACTTGTAGTGAGGATATGTTGTACCGGGCATAAGCCCGTATTTTTGCTACTCTGATGTTGTCTTCTGTGGACACTCCCTTCGTGGAGTTATATTTATATATGTCATGTGATTCTCTGTGGACAGATGGACTTCATTTTACTTCATTATGCTACTTTTATGTGATCGAATTGGCCGGCAGATTCGGCGCTTTGTGGTGATGACCCTTCAGGGCGTGAAGGAGTCACCGCAAAACGGCGGATCTGGGCCTAAGACCCCGGTGTCGAAAAAGAAAAAAAAAAGGGGGTCTTACACGGCCGACCCGGCCAACCCCTTTCGTGGTCGCCGGCGCGGCCAAGGGGGCGGCCGCTCGAGCCGCCCGCTTTCGTGGCCGCCGGTGCGGCCAAGGGGACGGTCGTTCGGGCCGACGGCGCGTCCAAGGGGGCAGTCGCCCAGGCCGCCCCCTCCCTTGGCCGTCGACACGCGACCAAGGGGGGCGGCCGTAACCGTCCCGGACGCCGTCGGCGGTCCTCCCCTCGCCGGCAAACTTGGCCGGAAGTTCGTCGGCCGCCCGCGAAGTTCCACACCTGCAGTCCGATCATCGGGGAACATTCCCGGCCGTCTGATTTATGCGTAACCACCCGTCAACCCGCCGCCGGGTTAGTGGAGGGATTTAATTAATATTTTATATATTTTATTTAATTGTTCTCTAAATGGTAGAATATACGCATTTAAACTATACTAAAACATTTATGAATGTGGTTATGGTGTGCGGATAGCCGCATAACCACCACCCGGAGCCTATAAAAAGAGCTTCATGCCTCCTCATTTAGCATCTTTTTCTCCTCTGAGTCTTTTTTTCCTCAGGTCGGAGCTCTGTCGAATTCCTCCTACGAGCCGAACCCGAGCCGCACCCGAGCTACAAGCGAGTCGAGTCAAAGTCACCTGACGAAGCTAAATCTCTCAAGTCTCAAGTGGCCCCCGCAACCGAGAGTTCAGACGCTCCGCTCCAGTGTTCAAAAATTGGCAAGCCACTATCGGAAGACCACCATTCGTAGCGCAATTTGTAGCAACCCTCGACGCGACGGCCTGTCGTCCGTCGCATGCTAAGTGTTCTCTCATCACCAAAGCTGTAACGAGAGGTGACATGTCACCCTCGACTTCACGAATAAGTAACAACCCGAAGATAGTGGACTCTGACCGACATAGATCCGGTCAAGTGATTTTTGCCCAGTTGAACGGTTTTTCCACGTTAAAATTGTTTGTGTACCATCAACCTACTCTATTGACTGTGTGCGCGCTCGACCGTTCCGAGAGCTAAGACGGTCCAAGTATTCCGACCCGACCGGGATGTCGAGTTAGACCACAATAGTGTGTCACCATCTGTGAGAACGAGTTCCCAACATGCTCAGAGGATTGTACCACCAGCACAGCGGTACTCAAGATAGACCTTTCAACCCAACAATTCCCAAAGAGACAACTTCAATGACAAAGAGAAACACCCGGAAAGCTGAAGCATCCGTCCCAAGAGGGCGCACCGAGCCAACCCACTCCCATCTACCTGTAGATGTGCGCCTCGAAGCATAAACTTTTCTCGCCCCGGTGACAGCATTGGAGGGACGAGTTCGACAGATGGAGGAGCAGCAAACTGAGATGCTCGCTCTCCTCAGAAATATGGGGCCGCCTCCGTCTCGGCCGCCTGCACTGGCCAATCCCCCTCCTACACTAAGTTATGGTCTATCAAGAGAAGCTCTGCAAAGATAAACATCAGAATAATTCTTCGACGCCACTAGTTCCACTCATACGATCCTCAGGACGGCCGGAGCCGGTCGTCGCAACCAAATCCTGGAAGAAGAACCCTGCATACCGCCACACAAAATTTTCACTCAGTAAGAGATACGAGAAGTGATCGTCGAGGAATGCAGATAGGTCGGCCGACGAGATATTCTACTACAATGCCCTTGCATTTTCGATGTTCATTTAAAATCCCTTTAACGACGTATTTTGACGTTAGGGTGTTACGTTGTCGCGTAGTTAACGGGTACTGTTGCTGGAGCGTGACTTTTGCTCATTTAGTATTCGAGATTTTGCCTTAGAATATTAACTTGGCTAATTTTTATGCCGATTTTGAGATTTTCCTTGCGAGCCGGGTTTGTTTTGGAACTCGATAGAGCTTTTTTGAGATATTTGATGTTTTGGGTTTCGGGGGAGTTTTTAACTGAGTTTGGTTTGTCGAATCTTAAATTATACTTTGTCGTTAGATTAGTTATTTGGATATTTAATTTCGGTGCGAATTTCGTAGAAATCTGAATGGATTCGAGTTTTTGTGTTATTTGGATATTTCATTATTAATAATTATATGATATTATATAATTCATTATCTTAATATGATATTGTATTATATCATGTGTATATTTTATTATATTTGTCTAAAAGATAATATATTATATGTTATATTATGGACGTTGTTATTAGCAAAGCTTCTTTCGATATTAGCAAATCATTGTTATTAGCAAACCATCTATTTTGAAAAAGGATATTAGCAAACTTTTTTGTTATTAGCAAAACACCAAAAAAAAACAAGCCATGAATGAGGCGGAGAGGGCGAACTCTTACCTGAAGCTGATCGTCCTCGTCAGTCACCGTCGCCGAATCGTCTCTGGTTTACGAAGGAGGAGGAGGGGGAGGGATCCGGGAATATAGTTTAGGAAAGAGGAGGAGGCGATGGAATACAAGAGAGGGGTTTTTTGCATGAGGAGGCGGCGGCGGAATACAAGAGGGGTTTTTGCATGAGGAGGAGGGGCGGAAATCGGGAATAAGGGTTACAAAGGAAGAAGATCGGGTGAAAGACATGATAAGGTTTAGAAAATTCGAGGTTTGCTAATAAAGGGAGGATCCAATTAGAAAAAACATCCTAAAAATCATGAACTCGATTTTTTGAGTTTGCTAATAACGAACAAAGGTTTGCTAGTAACAATGTCCTATATTATATGTATATAATATTATATTATATAGATAAAAATTGTAGACCGATTACTATTCATTATCTTATTCCCCAAGCTATCAGACTGAGAGTGCGGAGGAAAGAGGGCGGCGGGTTTTGCAAGACTTTCGGCCACCACTTGTAGGAGCTCCGGTGCACGAAATCGTCGTGAGAGAGTAGATTCGGAAAGCTCTCGTCGAGATCTACGCGATGGTGGTAGGTAATTTTGTTTTCCTGGACTTTTGGCGTTAGGGTTTTTCACCTTAACTCTCGTTTGCCCTATGAAGTTTCAGAAATTGTTGCTTAGGAGTTCTTGCGGCCGATCCTTGAAGCGAAGCGTTTGTAAGGCCGGTTTTTGAAGATCTTGAGGCAAGTGGTGCTAAGTCTTTTATTACGTTCTTTATTGGTCCTTTTCTGAATTTTCTTATCTATATAGATTGTATAGTGTTGAAACCGAAAATTCGGTCTCTTGTGGAGTTCACCCTTGGGGAAGGGGTGATCGCGCACCTACTTCTCTCCTGCAAGCAAAACAACAAAAGAAGCAAAGAAGAACTGACCCAAGGGCTCGGCGGGAGGACCCACCACACACCCGGAAGATCTTAGAGTGCTTCCCCTCCTTAGCCAAAGGCCGAGCTAAGGTATCCTCAGAAAGCGCTTGAGAGATGGAGCAAGGGGGCACGAGAAGCATGCTTTCTGAGTTACCCCTTGGGTCCTATTTATAGATTTCTGAAAACGGCCTGCAAATAGCCAACTCCCGCTATTCTAAATGGCTATGTACAGTCCAGGTTGGCCTGCCAACAGCGTAACTCCGCTGTTCTGAAGGCTATGGGCAGACCAGCGAGGGCAAAATAGTAAAAATACCTCACAGTCCTGGCCGAGCTGAGGAACTCGACCACCTCTGAAGATCCTGCTCGCCTGCTATCTGCCGATCTCCTTAGGGTGTGTGCGAGCTGGGCCACTATGCTCTCCCTTCGATCAACCTCCATTAGTCGAGCTCAGCTCGACGAAACCCGAGCTTAGCTCGGCGAATGCCGAACTCGGGGTCAATGAATGCCGAATTTGGGCTTTAGATTTCCCTGCCGAGCTCGCCTGGGGCCTGGGCAGTCCTGCACAAAATGACTGCCGAGCCGGTCCGGGACCGGTCTTTTAAAAGACCGGTTTTTTGGCCAACAGGTCCCGGACCGGTCCCACTCAAACCAGTCCCTGTCCGGGACTGGTTTGACTCCTCTAGAGGAGGACCGGTCCTTACCGGTCCCGGACCGGTCTTTTTTACAAGTCTTTTGTCTGGTCTTTTACTAAAATGACTAAAAATGATCGGTCTCTTAGTAAAATTACTAAAATGACCGGTCTTTTACCAGTCCCAGTCCTGGACCGGTCCCAGTCCGGGACCGGTCTTTGATGAAAAAAAGGGATTTCTTGGGACCCCTGAGACCAGTCCGGGACCGGACCGGTCCTCACCGGGACCGGTCCCTAGCCAGACCTAATCGGTCCGGTCCGAACCGGACAGGTTAGGATCGGTTTTTGTGCCTCAAATAGGTTTATTGTGCAATCCACATTCTTGCATAACGTGTTGAATCGGGTAAAATTAATTCAGCAAGCCTGCCAAATAAGTCCTCAATGAAATGAATTGAGTTTTCACCATTGTTTGTTAATTTGCTCTTGAGAAAGTGAAATTTTTGTTACACAATGAAATTAAGACTCTATTTTTGGGTAGGGAGAAGAGAGAAATTAAGGATCAATAAAGACACGCCGTGTGTAAAATAGTCGTTAGATGGATGTGTTGAATATATCGGGCGATTTTTGATGGGTATTTTGGTAATTTGGATGAACTGATCTTTTGCCTACCTAATTAAACAGAATCTTAATGAAAAGTAAAAGAAAAAGAAGAAGAAAAGTGCAGCTTTCATATGCGATTGAAGTGGATTTATCATTTGTTTAAACATAGAATGTGTGTTAAAATACTAATACGATGTTTCTAGTCACCACACCCAACTATGAACGAGAATCTCACATAAAAAAAAACAAGATAAAATGCGGGATTTGGTGGAGCCCTCGCAACCAAGCCTCCATTGAATACATAAAAAAGGAGACTGATAGTATGGATGCATGTGTGTGTTGAATTGTGACATCTCATTAATCCGTGTGTTTCGGTAATTCCTGATTTTGAAGGAGTTTTAGAATATCATTACGAGGAAAATAATATTCCAGAGATACTCTTTCTATTTCGGTTGATCCTCGTTTTGGCAACTTCATCATCCTCAAGGCTATATATAGGGGGGATATCTCTAGGCTAAATACAAGAGAGACAGAGGAAATCAAGAGAGGAGAAGTTCATTACATGCCCGGCCGACCAAAGGAGGTGCAGCGGCGGCGTACGAAGGTTCTTCCTTCCGGGCGGTTCGACCGCAAGCAAAGCGGAGACCCTTCGACAATTCTGGTGATCGGTCCACGAGGATCATCAAATCAGCGGCGAGTTATCAGGCGGAGAATCTCTAGGGGCCGGCGACGCAGGCGATTTCACGGAAGAAGACGAACGTTGTTTGTGCGATATCGCCCAGCGATATCGCTATCGCCCGGCGATAGCTTCTAGTTCCAAATCAGACGATTTCTCTTGGCGCGTCTCCGATCTTTGTGATTTCAGCGTAAACTCTGTACTATATTCTCTGATTATAGTGGATCTTCTTCGGTGCTCTTTCCGTGGACGTAGGAGCTTCACTCTGAACCACGTAAATTGGTTATGTCATCTGTGTGTGTGCTTGAAATCTCGTTCCATATTTTATTTTGCTCTACTGCGTGTGCTCGATTAAATTTCGTTGCGCCACCGCGAACTCAATCCAATTTCATAACAATTGGTATCAGAGACAGGTTCCGCGGGGGTGATCGATTGGACGTTTCAGTTTTAGATTTGAGTCAACGATATGTGACGACGTCGGTCCGCTCCCTATCTTCTCAGATCTGATCCGTGAACTTAATCTGATTGCCTAGTAGCTCTACGAGCAAAGCAATGACGGCAAAATTCAAGATTTTGAAGTACGACGGCAAAATCGATTACGGACTATGGCAGAAGCGGATTAAAGCAGTTCTTATTCAGCAAGGTCTCCACAAGACGCTCCTTGGCAAGGAGAAGTCTGGGAAGAGGGATGACGAATGAGAGGAATTGGATCTGACGGCCATTAGCACAATCCAGTTGCGTCTAGCAAACGAGGTCATGTATAACATAGTCAATGCTAAGACTACAGAAGACCTGTGGAAGAAACTGTATGAGTTATACATGTCTAAGTCTCTCACGAATAAACTCTATGTAAAGAGGTAGTTGTACAACTTGAGGATGTCAGAAAGCACTCAACCGTTGGAGCATATGAACGTGTTCAACAAACTCATCTCCCAGTTGCGGAGCATGGATGTGAAGGTCGAAGAAGAAGACCAGACTCTTCTTCTATTGTCTTCTCTGCCGAAGTCCTTTGACCATCTGGTCACCACAATCCTCGACGGAAAGTATACCCTTACGATAGAGGAGGTGATGATGACCTTGCTCTCGAATGAAATGAGGAGCAAGTCTGGTCCTGGCACCAGCGAGAGTTTGTTTGTGAAGAACAAAGAGCCGGTCCGAGGTAGATCGAGAGACATAGGCAAGAAGGAAAACTGACCTAGGTCTAAGTCCAGGGGCAAGAACAATAAGTGCCACTACTGCAAGGAAGAGGGGCACTGGAAAAACAACTGCCCTGAAGAAGAAGCTCAAGGAGAAGATGCAAGGGCCACAGCAGGCTGCAGTAGCATCTGATCCTGAGAGCGATGCTGACGTCCTTCATGTCTCACCCATCCTTGATATCACCGACACGTGTATCATGGATACAAGATGTTCCTATCATATGTGCTCACACAAAGAATGGTTTTCAACCTTCAGGCTATGTGATGGCGGTCGTGTTTTGATGGGGAACGACTCAGAATGCAAGACGCTGGGGATTGGCAGTATCAAAATCAAGATGTTCGACGGAACAATCAGAACCCTTACAGACGTAAGGTACATGCCCGGTCTAAGGAAGAATCTGATTTCCCTAGGTACTCTGGAGGCGGTCGGGTACTCTTACACCGGTGAGGGCGGATACTTGAAGGTCAAGAGAGGCGCTTTGGTGGTCATGAAAGGAGAGCGCTCGGGTACTATCTACAGACTAATCGGTACCACAATTGCTGGTGATGCGACGGTTGATGCGACGTCAGATGAGGATTCCTCTCTATTGTGGCATACTAGGCTTGGCCACATGAACGAGAGAGGACTGCTGGAGCTACATAAGAAAGGCCTTCTGAAAAGGGTAAAGATTTGCAAGCTGGATTTCTACGAGACGTGCGTTCTCGGAAAGTAGTGCAAAGTAAAGTTTTTAACGTCAAGCAAGCGTAGCAAACAAGTACTGGAGTACATACACTCAGACGTTTGGGGGCCAGCCCTAGAGCCATCACTTGGAGGTGCCAGATACTTTGTGACCTTCATTGACGACTTCTCAAGGAAGGTCTGGATCTACTTTCTCAAGCACAAGTCTGAGGTGTTCGAGAAATTCAAAATCTGGAAGACCAAAGTGGAGAAGTAGATTAGGAATTGAAAAGGGTGAAGTACCTCAGATCTGATAATGACGACGAGTACACCTCAACGGAGTTTCAAGCATACTGCGATCAGGAGGGCATCACCCGCCACCTTACCACTCCCGCTACACTGTAGCAAAATGGCATCGCAAAAAGGATGAATAGGACATTGTTAGAGAGAGCTTGGGGCATGCGTCTATTTGTCGACCTACCAAAGTCTTTTTGGGCCGAAGCGATAAATATGACATGTTATCTAGTGAATCGGTCTTCATCTATGTCATTAAATCTAAAGTCTCCTCAGGAAGTCTGATCAAGTACACATGTTATTTATTCTGATATTCATATTTTTGGATGCCCTATCTACACACTACTACAGGACTCAGAGAAGACTAAGCTGGATGTTAAGTCCAAAATATGTATCTATCTCGGCCAAAAGGCCGACACGAAAGAATTCAAGCCATGGTATCCTGAAACCAAGAAAGTGGAGGTGAAGCGCGATGTCATCTTCGATGAGGACTCTATGCTTAAAAAGTCTCAGTTTCAATCTAAATAAGTGGAGAAGACTCCAGTCATGCCACTAGAGGTGGTGCTGGAAGTAAGTGACAACGCTGACGATCATGGTGATTCCTCCGACTTGGAGGATACTGATGTTGTGCAACCTACTGTTGTGGAGCCATACTCAATTTCTAGAGAAATGGCAAGGAGATAAGTCAGACTGCCTCTCAGGTTACAAAACACTGTAGCATACGCCTTTCAGGTGATCTCCTCATACCCTGGGTCATATCAAGAAGCTATGGAGAGCAGAGACAGCTCTTAATGAAAAGTAGCTATGCTGGAGGAGATGGATTCACTTCAAAAGAACTAGACTTGGGAGCTGGTTAGTCTACCAAAAAGAGCCAAGGCAATCAGCTCTAAATGGGTGTTCAGGAAGGAGTCCACATCCGGGAAGGACTAGTAGAGGTACAAGGCCAGATTTATTGCAAAGGGATTCACACAGAAGAAAGGAGTTGATTTCGATGAAATCTTCTCACCCGTGGTGAAGCACTGTTCCATATAGGAGCTACTTGCTATGGTGGCGATGTGGGATATGGAGCTGGAGCAGATGGACATGAAGACGACATTTCTTCACGGCAGCTTAGAGGAGGAGATATACATATTGCAGCCTGAGGGGTTCATTCGACCCGGTGATGAAAAGAAGGTGTTTAAGCTGAATAGATCTCTTTACGGTTTGAAGCAGGCTCTGGGGATATGGAATAAGAGGTTAGACGCATTCATGACTTCACATGATTACCACTGAAGCCAGTACGATAGCTGCATCTACTACAAGTTTCTGGCTAATTGGGACATTCTGATTCTGATGTTATATGTCGACGACATGTTGATTGTTTGCAAGTCAGCTCAGGAGATCAAATCACTGAAGCAAAAAGCTACGTGCTGAGTTTGAAATGAAGGATCTGGGTCATGCATATAAAATCCTTGGGATGGAAATCAAGCGGGACAGAAAGCGAGGCATGCTTTGGCTTTCTCAGACATGCTATATTCGAAAGGTTTTAGAAAAGTTTAGTATGATGGAATCTAAAGCAGTCATGACTCCGTTGGGACAACAGTTTAGATTATCATTACAATAGTGTCCAGACTCATAAGAGGAATGCCAAAAGATGCTCAGGGTACCGTACGCTAGTGCTGTAGGATGCTTAATGTACATGATGATTTATACGAGACCAGATATCGCTTATGTTGTGAGCGTTGTCAGCAGATATATGGGGAATCCAGGATGACAACATTGAGAAGCAGATAAGTGGATTCTGTGGTACTTGAAAGGAGCGCTAGATGTTGGTTTAGTCTTCCAAAGGAGCAAGGATGTCAGTGCTATAGAGGGCTACGTCGATTCCGACTATGTTGGCGACCTCGATAGAAGGAGATCTACTTCCGAATATATCTTCCTTCTAGATGGAGACCCCATCAGTTGGAAAGCCACTCTTCAAGACATCGTGACTTTATCTACAATAAAGTCAGAGTACATTACTGCGGTGAAAGAGGCAAAAGAGACTATCTGGCTCAAAGGTCTCGCCAAAGAACTCAGGATTCCTCAAGAGGCGGTGAAGCTGCACTGCGACAGCCAGAGTGCAATTTGTCTGGTTAAAGACCCGGTCTTTCATGCCAGGACAAAACACATTGATGTGCACTATCATAAGTTGAGAGAGTTTGTTGGGAGTGGAGACATTCAATTACCAAAGGTGCTCACAGAGGACAGCGTTGTAGGCATGCTGATCAAGCCACTGACAGAAGTCAAGTTCAAGCACTGCCTTGACTTGGCTTACATTAGCGCATGCTGATTGGGTTGACCCCAGGGAGAGGGGGTAGGACGTCAGAGGGAGAAGATCCAAGCTGCCAGTGGAGTTCGTTATTTGAGGCGTCAAGGTGGAGATCGTTGGATTGTGACACCTCATCAATCCGTCTGCCTCGGTAATTCCTAATTTTGGAGGAGTCCTATATTTAGAATATCATTATGAGGAAATTATTCTTCCAGAGATACTCTTCCTATTTCGGCTGATCCTCGTTTTAACAACCTCCTCATCCTCAAGGTTATGTATAAAGGGGATATCTTTAGGGCTAAATACAAGAGAGAAACAAGAGATAAAAAGAGGAGAAGTTCATTCCTTGCACGTCCGGCCATAGGAGGTGCAACGACGGCATACGAAGGTTCTTCCTCCCGGGAGGTTTGACCACAAGCAAATCGGAGACCCTTCGGCAATTCTGGTGATCGGTTCAGGAGGATCATCAGATCAGTGGCGAGTTCTCAGGCAAAGAATCTCTGGAGGCCGGCGACACAGGCGGTTCCGCGGAAGAAGATGAACATTATTCGTGCGATACCGCCCGGAAATATCGCTATCGCCCGACGATAGCTTCAAGTTCCAAATCGGACGAATTCTCTTGGCGCGTCTTTGATCTTTGTGATTTCGGCGTAAACTCTGAACTATATTCTTTGATTATAGTGGGTCTTCTCCGGTGCACTCCCCGTGGAAGTAGGAGATTTTCTCTGAACCACGTAAATTGATTGTGTCGTCTCTGTGTGTGCTTGAAATCTCGTTCCGTAATTTATTTTGCGCTACTGCGTGTGCTCGATTAAATTCTGTTGCGCTACCGCAAACTCGATCTGATTTCATAACATGTGTGTTATATTAGAAGCCACGATGAAAAACAACAACAATGACAGGAGGTTTTATAACCGTAGAAAATCCGGAAAGGGTGAAAAACTACGTGGTCAAATCTGTGTCGGGCCAAAATCCACTATATAGTTTGAGATTACATGCACTCACAGTTTCCTCGGTAGGCAACATGTCACCTCTCTGTTACAGGCTTTGAGTACATGAAGAGCGGGAAAATAATCTAAGTCCACGGAGCTTTGATGAGAATGTCCAACTGAGTGCTCCTCGCTGCCTTCTTCCGGAGCGGGAAATTAGCTAAGTCCTCAGGGCTTGGATGAGAGCTTCTTTCTAGAGAAAATGGCTAAGCACTTGAAACTTTGGAGAGCGCGAAGCTGGGAGGCGAGCGTCCAAGAAAGTTTTCTCTAGTGTCTTCTCTTGTGCTCACGGGTGCATCCACGTAAGCGCTAAGCATTGACATTAAGCATTGGGCATTGAGCATTGAGCGTTGTGCGTTGAACGCTAAGCGACCTAGAGAGGGAGCAGACTGTAGAGCAAATTCAAAGCAGAGGAGAGATCTAAGTCTCACATCCTCACCGAAAAACCTCAGAGCTTCATGTAGCCTCTAGAGTTGCTTGTTTTCACATGAAGGCATGTATGTCATTTTATAGTTTTCTGGAGGGACATGCTGGTAATTGCGCCGTGACCTATTTTTAACTGGCGAATAACGTCGCTTTGTTTCGATCACCTGGATCACCAATTTTCACAAAATGACGGGCGTGCCCCCGGTCCGGGTGGACTGGGCAAGCTTCCCGGTGATGGCGGAGGCCAGAGGCGACTGAAGGCGGCGGCGGACGGGCGGTCCAGGCTGAAGGCGGCGACTTGGATGTTGTGCGTACTTGGGCAATGTGTGCCATTGCGTGTGTGTGGACCTAGAGGAAAGGTTTTTTGCTCCTTCGTGTGAGCGCAGACATTGGGCGCGGCTCGCTCAACCAGATTGACCTTCTTGCGTGTTTTGGTCTAAATCTTACCGGTTTGACTAGGAAAAAATTTAGGGGACCCTTCAAGAACAAACTTTATTCGTTATGTTCAGAGTTGGGCGACCAAAATATAATTGTCATGTAGTTATGGCTTTCGAATCATAATAATTCTATAGAAAATTTTTAGGTACACATAATCCACGCTCCTCCTGTGCCCATTTAAATAGCTCCAAACCTATGAGGCCCACTTTCTTTCTCCCCCTTCGGAAAGAAAAAAATTCAAAAATCCCTCCTCTCCTCACCTCCGCCATCGCCATCGACGCACATCTAGGGTTTTCGGTGAATAATGGCAGAGAAGGAAGATTAGCTGTAGATTGGCGGAAGATCATCAACAGAGAAGAAGAACACATGGTTCCCATTACTAGGGCTTAGATTCTCCCTCACGCCCCACACTGAACCACTCATAAAGCCTTCATTGAAGGGGAATTCCCATTGAAGGTATCACGCGATTACGATTACATGAATTTTTTTCTTTTGGTTCCACCTTTTTTGTTGTTTTTCATTCACATGTGTCTTTCATCTCTTCCAGTTGTAAAGTTGTTTTTCCACCTTAAAAACAGACATATTTCAGTTATAACCTAGTATTTCGATTTTTATTTTTAGTTTAAATACATTCTATTCCAGTTGTAACATAGTTATATTTATAGTTTCAATATATTCTATTCTAGTTGTAATCTAAGTATTTCAGTTGTAACATAGTTATATTTATAGTTTCAATATATTTTATTCCATTTGTAATCTAAGTATTCCAATTGTAACGTAGTTATATTTCTCGTTTTAATATATTATATTTCAGTTGTAATCTTAGTATTCTAGTTGTAACATAGTTATATTTCTAATTTCAATATATTCTATTCCAGTTGTAACGTATTGTATACCAGTTTTAATTGTCTTTATTATTGTTTATTGTCTGTAGATGTTAGGTTCAAGTTATTTGTATAGCCGGTGCGGTGTAAAATCTTTTAAAGATAATGTTAAACCTTTATTGGATGTCCTCTCTGATGACTCGATCGAGTCTCTCCGAGAATTTAGGATTTTAGATTTGTTCAGTACGCCGGTTATTCAACAAAATATCTCACTATTATATTACATTATGAAGTCTTACTCTGTCAGGAGAAATGCTTTTCTTTTGGGTAAATGTTATGTTAAATTAACCGTGAATGAAGTTGCATGCATTTAGGGTCTTCCGAACCGCGAAAGGGATTTTTTTTCCAGCGAACCCCTTTATCCAACTTTAAGCATAATGATTTGGTGCAGGATCTAGTTGCCCTCACTTTTGAGGAGGCCTCACCAATCCTAGAGCTTAGGAGAGTAAATGCTCTTGTTAGATATGTATTGTCAGTACTGTTATTTCCCCTTAAAGGACTTAAAGTACCAACTTGCATTTTTGATTATCAAAAATTGGATGAATTTGGAGCAATTAACTGGCCGAAGGCCATACATAGTTTCCTCCACTTTCATTTTGCCCGTATGAGCCACGTCGCTGCTAGGAAGGAGATGACAAATCTAGGCTACCTCGAGGGATGTACTGTCATCTTGGTGGTAAGAAAGAATACGAACTTCTTATATTTCTCTATTAAACTATAATTTTATTAATTATTTATATTTATCTCATCACTTTTTGTAGGTTTGGTTTTTTGAACATACATTTATAGCAGCGCCAACTTCTGAAATGACCATACATCAATTGCACCGATGGTCCTCCAAGCTTACCATCAGCGCCACGCAATGTTCAAAACTCCAAGTCAAACTGTCAAAGCCCGGCACTGTAAGTAGTATAATATTATTTTTTGAATTAATTGATTCATAGCTATATAACACGAATAATTATTTGCATTCAAGTCAGGAGGGCTTTCGTTTATATATCAGTTGATGAGCAAGACATATTATGAAGAGAAGGAGAGACAAATTCATTAGATTTTGAGAAGGAGGAGAATCGAAGGACAAAGAAGGAGATTAGAAAGAGGGATGAGGAAAACAAGGAGAAGAAGGAGAAAAGGAAGGAGGAGAAGAAAAAAAAAGAGAAGAAGCTGGAGGAGAAGAAGCTGAAGGAGAAGAAGGTTATGGAAAAGAAGAAAAAGAAAGAGGAGAGACCTCTTTGCTAATTGAAAATGATTTTTCTGTTTAAAATTAAGACTATGACTGCGTTTGACCGCGGCTTATCACAGCTTATTTGCTAGTTTACTATTAACTGATTTGTATCAATGTGCACTATTAACTGATTTTCTAAATTCATTATCTTTTTGCTCTCAGCGCCTCAGGTCGGTCTAATGCTTATCTTCGGTTACTTGTGCACAAACCTACTATTAACTGATTTGTAGCTCAGGCCTAATTTTTTGCTAGTTTACTTGCTAGTTTACTTGGAAGCCACAAAAAATAATAAATCGCGCGGCGACCATGAAAACTCAAAGAACTGAGATTAATAATAATAACTAATAAAACCACATTTAATATCAATATGCTTAGACAAACTAACAATCATCATTTAATCATCGTATGTGTCTAATAAACAATATTCTGCTTCCTAACACTAAAGCTTGTTTTATGAGTATAGTCGCAGTACGCAGCATATGCTTTCTCCTCACTGTGCACAATATGGAATGTTACGCTTATATTCTGCAAATTAAAACATAATTACAGTTGTAATACAAAAATTCCAGTTGTAATTGAAAAAAAAAACAGTTGTAATTAAGAGTCAGACAAATATTATTCCAACTGTAATATGAAGATTCAGCTGAGAAAAATATACTACATCTTGCCCATTCTCTGTTCAAATACTAGAATGAAGGTAGAACATTGACAGAGAAGGAAACTTAAAGACTTACATTGTCATAACTATCAACTACCGATTTCTCGTACGTTTGCTGCATCAAATAATATGGACTACTTCTGAGTTTTCAAAGGTCCGGGAACACCTGCATTAGAAGAAAATTCATGTAAGTACTACATCAGAACTATTTGTTGAGAAAAATATAGCTTGCTTATCAACCGAAGGGAGATTTGATTGCAAGAATGAACTGCCTCTGAAGCTCAAGTGGCTTCACCTTGCAGCCAGCGTCTACGGAGGGCACAGGAGGAGGCGTGGATGGTCTGTGAAAACCCTAGATGTGAGGCGATGACGATGACGGAGGCGAGAAGAGGAGGAATTTTTGAATTTTTTCTTTCCAGAAGGGGAGAAAGAAAATGGGCCTCACAGATTTGAAGTGAAGCTATTTAAAGGTGCATTATGTGCCCCTAAATCTTTTCCTAATTCCATAGCCTCAGCCCTCAGCCCTCAGCCCTCAGCCCTCAGCCCTCAGCCCCCAGCAGCCCTTTCGTAATATAATCATGACTGAAAGCAGCCTGCCGTCCATCGCGAGAACGTCTCCCTCCTGTCGCCGCGCTGATCTCGCGGGATCTTGCCGCCGTTGGTAAATAATCTGGCTCTTCTTCCTCCTCTTCAGCTTTCTCCCCATTCTCGCACCAAACCCTAATTTATACCATTATCTTTCTTCTTCTTCGGCAGATCGCGTTACCGGCCCTCTCCTTCGCGGTTCTCCGATTTTTCGTGTCCAACACCTCTGCAATCAAGGGTATTTTCTCTGTCCTCTTGCTCTGTTATTTTTATATAGAAGAGTAGAAGACGGTCCTGAACTGAAAGGACTAATTTGTCTCAACTGCTTGGGCTGGACTACAACTGCATAAAATTGCTTCTCTCTGGATGAATGTATATGTGCCTCGTTTTGATTGCCTCTGGATATTCATTTCTATTTTCTTATGTGAGAGGTTGTGCCGAGGGTAATTTCTATTTTCCGGCAGTAATCACTTGTCCCAGTGATCTTCTCCGGCGCCATAGAACTTGAATCCGTAGTATAAATTATTTTACCATGAAATATTTTGGACTTCATCTAATATGAAGGCTGAATTCATAGATTCTATTATGCTTGTGTGTGATTTGCCATTCTGAATAATTAGAAAATTCATATTTCTGGAAAAAGAATGTATGAAGTTTGAAAACATAAGTTGCTTTGTAGGGAGTTTTTTTTTTTTAAGGTAAGCCTTGGCGCACTGGCTGATGTGTTGCCGTGTGACCGGGTTAGAGTCCTCGAAGCAGTCTCTTGCGGATATGCAGGGTAAGGTTTGCCTACATTTCACCCTTGTGATAGGATCCTTCCCCGGACCACCTCGCTACGTGGGGATGCTTTGTGTACCGGGCTGCCCTTTTCATCCGTTGTCCTGTTTAACTTCTCAAATTGCTTTCATTATTTCCTATTGTTGCTGTGTTCATCTCTCAATAGCTTTACTTCAGCATGAGCATGTGATTTCTAATAAGTGTCTCCTTGTTGGATGGGATATTAGTGAAATCCTTGAGACACTCAAGTCCTTATCTAATCATTAAAAGACTTAAGTTGACCAAACCAATGGAAGCGAGGCATGATGAACCATCAAGTGTTTTTGTGGGAACAACAAACGAGACGGTCAATGAGGTGGATGAAGAGTCAGTGGGAGGAGAAAGCAACATCGTGGCAGAGCCTTCAGCTGGAGGGAGCAGTAGCCAGAGGAAGGCAACTTCTGCCGATGTTATAGTAAACGCCATTAATAATATGGCAAAAAGTATGGAACAAATAGCGGCCGCTATCACAAGAAGCACCGAGCCTCCAATAGTAACAAATTCCGTTCGAATCTATGAAGCACTCGCTCGACTGCCAGAGCTGAAGGAGTCCGAATTACTGAAAGCGATGGATCTTTTAGGTGCTAGTCAAGTGAAGTTTGACACGTTCATGGTTCTACCAGATCGCTTGAGGGTGATGTGGCTTCACTTGCAGTTCTATGGCTCATGATCGTTTGCAATTATGGTGCTGTATTTTTACCTTTTCTCCAAGAGGACAAGTTCATGTTTCGTAGTTTTGGATTCTTGTTTTGAGATATCACAATGTTTTTAATTTCTTGCAAATAAAGACAATGGTTTTATTTTTGTTTAAAAATATTTGTTTTCTCTTCACTAGCTTTAAAATAGCACTATGTTCATATTTCATGCAAATGGAGACAATGGTTTTGAGATAACACTATGTTGCTTGAAGGGTTACTGTGATATTGACATTCTTATGCCAGTAGACCGGTGTTGGCTTGCTCATATTTTATAGTGAAACTTTGTTTTTAACACGCTTTAAAGCTGTTGTTTGTAAATTATTCATCCGTTCTGTTGATATTATGTGTTTGCTCTGAGCTTATATTATAGGTATTTGCATAATTGGTATTTATGTAGCTTTTAAAACTCACTGATGTGTATATAAGAGATAAGTTTTTTGTTAGTGATAATAATAATGCTAGTTCTTGTTGTAAATATGTTGTTGGGGAGAAGATTGTTTGATTCTATTTTGATTTTAATTTCTATTGATGAATTCTCCCGACAGTCGAACAACATAATTGCTCAATTCCAATTCGGCTCCGTTCGTTTCGATGGAATTCGGATGTAGGAATAAGAATTCAAGTCAATTCCAATTATGCTGTTCGGCTAACTGCAGGAATTCTGTCATCAGCATTGTAATTGATAATTCCGATGTTCGGCTGTATGTCTGATTTCAACGGTTGGAATTAAAATTTTAATTGTATAACATTGAAATCGACAAAATATTTTTTTTAGAATAAAAACCAACATCAACAAATAATGTCTCACATCACCAAAGTTCACAAAATTAAAACATAGTTTATGACATAACATAACATTGCAATATATTTGGATCCCAGAAAATCAACCATGTAAATGTAAGCTTAGCCAAGTCCTCCTGATTGGCAACGACAAAGCCATGAACACGTCACTCTTGATGTCGTCGACACTCAGCATATCGATAGCCTGTATGACCTCGTCCTCTGTCAGATCCATGATAGCTGCAATGACCCAAAAATCATCCAGCAGGGGCCCAGAAATCATCCAGCAAACTGGATGATTTCTGGGCAGAAATCATCCAGTTTCAAACTGGAAGAGAGATACCCCCAGGGGAAGTCGAATCCCCGTTGCCTCCTTGAAAGAGAGATGTCCTGAACCACTAGACGATGAGGGCATACCCGCCCCGACTGTCATCATACTCATCATACTATGACAATAGTATGAGTAGTTTTTTGGAATTGTCAATATTCAATAGACATAATGAGAATAGTATGAGTATATTAACTTCAAGAATATACTTGAAGTTAAAAAAAGAATATACAAGAAAAGAAAGAAAAAAATTGAAGTTAGAAAAAGAATATACTTGAATGTTACAAACAAAAAATTATGAAGTGAATGTAAATGTATATGATCATGCACTTTTTTCAAATTATGTACCTATATTTTATTTACTATTAGTATATTATTAGTATAGAATAAGGTTCTATAGAAACCCACTATTTCTATTCTATATCTATATTGATTAGAATGATAGACTATTAAAATAAAAATTGAAGAGTTATTGTGAATCAATTCTCATTGAAGTTAAAAAAAGAATTGAATTCCAATATTCAGTGATCAAATTATTAATTCCAGAGTTTGATAGATCTTTTGAAGATTAATTGGACGAGAATAAAGAGAGAGTCCCATTTTACATGTAAATACCAACAACAATGAAATTTAGAGTAAGAGGAAAATCCGTCGAATTTTAAAATCGTGAGGGTTCAAGTCCCTCTATCCCCAAAAGAGCCCATTTTACTTCCTCACTCTGTTCTTTCACAAATGTATCCGAATAGAAACTTTCGTATATTCTTCCAATTGCAATCCAATTTAATTTGTATAGATACGATACCTGCACAAATTAACATATATGTTCAAGGAATCAAAGAAAGTCTTCTTTTTGAATATCTAAAAAATTAAGGGGGCTAGGTCCAATTTGTTAAGACTGTCTTTTTTAGTTCTTTTCATTGACATGGATACAAGTACTCTGCTAGGATGATGCACGGAAAATGGTCGGGATAGCTCAGTTGGTAGAGCAGAGGACTGAAAATTCTCGTGTCACCGGTTTGGTTCCCGACGCGTGAATAATGTATTTGATAGATATTCATACTTCATCCAAATAAAATTTAGACGGGTCGGAATAGACATTCTTTACTTTATTTTTCATTTTTGTTTATACTTAAAAAAGTATGTTAAAATTTCGTATATAGCTTCCAAGAAGCACAAGCCAGAAAACAAAATATGTGCCCCTGCCACGCCTTCATAACTCCAAATGCCCGGATTCGTTATAGTTCCTCCTGAAATACTCCAACCTCCCCACGAATTGGTTATTCCTAAACGAGTCATGGAGGGTATAACAAACATGCCTTGTCTCCACATTGGATCAAGAACAGGGTCAGAGGGATCAAAAACCGCTAATTCATATAGAGCCGTCGAGCCAGCCCAACCAGAAACTAGAGTTGTATGCATTATGTGGACAGAAAGAAATCGACCGGGATCATTCAATACAACAATATGAACACGATACCAAGGCAAACCCATGTAAATACCCCTTTCTGAAAAATAAATAGACATTATGTAACTTTATCACATTGGAAAAGACTAAACCATGTACTTAACCACAGGGGCCCAGAAATCATCCAGCAGGGGCCCAGAAATCATCCAGTTTGAAACTCGATGATTTCTGGCCCAGAAATCATCCAGCAGGGGCCCCTAAGAAGAAGAGCCCAGAAATCATCCTGCTAAGAATAAGAAGAATAAGAAGAAGAACTACCTGCCGGATCGGGAGAAGAAGCGACAGCGGGGAGCGGGATCGGGAGCCGGAGCAGGGAGCGGCGACAGGAGCCGGCGGGATCGGGAGAAGGAGAGACAGCGGGGAGCGGGATCGGGAGCCGGAGCAGGGAGCGGCAACAGGAGCCGGCGGGATCGATAGGAGAAGCGACAGCGAGATCGGGAGGAGCGACAGCGGGATCGGGAGAAGAGGCGACAACGGGGAGCGGGATCGGAATCGCGAATGCAGACCTAGCGAGGTCGAAAATGATATCACGGGAAACAACTTCTATCGAATTCCTCCAGAATTGATTTTGATTTCTGATTCCAACGTTGTTTTTGGCCTACCGAACAACCACAATTGGAATTGGCAATTGAATGCCAATTCCTAAGCCCCAATTCCATTGAAACGAACGGAGCCTTCATGTTTCTCAATTCCATCCTGCAACCAAACTTCATAACTGGAATTCAGCCCAATTCCAATTTCCGAGGAATTGGAATTGACCGAATTCTAATACCTCAATTCCAATTTCATCAAACAGAAGGACCCTAAGTGCTTCTCCATCGGCGATTCCTCCCCCTCTGGCTTGGAGGATCCAGTGGTGCTGGCTATTTCTAGAGGACCATGGAGAATGAATTCATTCTATTCGTTGGACGCACCTTTGCCAGGAGAACACCACCGAACCACTGGCAGTCAGCTTAGTACAATGGTATCTTCCCAGATCCACACGCCTTCTAGGATTTATTCACTGCGAGATTTTTTCCAAGGTTTATAATTACGCAATATGAATCATTTTGTGACGTGGGTAGGCCTGAATCCCACTCTTACTTTTGGGTTTCAGTAGATCTATAAGCGTTCCTCCTTAGATCGTCTGTATAATATTTAGACTTTTGACACTTTGCCTCCTTAGAAATATCCTCCTTTTGCATATTGTACCCTTAAATTTTAGTAGATTGTACCCTGAGATGTAATTATCTATAAACAAGAGGGTATTTTTGTTCGGGCTTTAGATATTTCTCATTTATGTGATTTTTTAGTAGGCTCAGGATTTCCGAATATCCGAACTTAATCTTACTTGATGTGAATTCTGCCATTTCTTTGTTTGTCTGGAGGAACTGTGCCTAGATTGAGTTATGGGATGCAAGCAAGGGCGGATCCAAAAATTTCTACAAGTGAGGTCCGGGCATCGTCCTCCTCTACCTAAAAAGAAACATGAATGTCTCCACCTTGCCGTAGATGTTTATCCCTCATCAGGCCACCGTTTTTGACATGTAAGTAGTCGAAAGTGTCATTTACTGTTTTTAGAGGACCTGCGCCTAGATTGAGTCCAACTAGCTTGATCTTTGCAGTATCTTCTTTGGATTTATCAAAACTTATGAATGTTGCTTATAATTTACTTCTAAGAGAAATTATGTTGTTAATTCTTTAATTCATGCGTATCTTTTTTTTTCTTTCTTTCAGATTTTAGCTTATTTTCTTTTGGAAAACAAAATTAATTTGAATGTAGATTGATACAGAAATAATTTAATCATGAACAACTTCCCAAGTCCCATTGGAAGGTATATTTATAAGCATCATTAAATATAATCTTTGAAGGAGAAAGTGAAGGAAAAAACAGATGGATGGCTTTGCGAATCAACATAAACAATTCTTTCCTCACTATCACTTCAAAAGAAATTCAAAATCACCACCAAGAATTAGTGTACACATTTTGATTCATTTTCTTGTAATGTAATCTTGTTATTGTTGAACATTCTTCACTTTGTTTTGTTACAGGGCTTATTTGGTAAATTTTAAAGACTTACAGTGCTTGTTTGAGTTCATTCTCACTCCTAAATTCTGCAACAATGCTAAACACAACCGCACATCAAATTCAAAATCTTTGTCATTTCCATCACCCTGATAAATTTGATAATGCTATGACTTCCATTTATTTGCATTCAATGTAGAGTGATTTTTTTTAAAGGCCTAAATGCTCTGTCATTTGATTTACAACATCTTTACTGCCTTCATTTTCATCAATCAAACCAAATCCTTCAGTATTTTCATCAAATTGCATATCAGCATAGTCACAGTCACTCTCTTCAAGACTATTATTGAAAATAGAATCATTTTCATCAGTTTCCTCTTCATTGTCATTGATTCACTGTCATTCTCAAGTTTAATTATTTTCATTTTTTTGAGTCTGATGGTCATGACGGTTTTCCAAATTATTGTGATCATTTTTAAATTCTGATTCAACAGTGTCAACATAATTATCTACTATCCTTTCAACTTTGATGTGCATTTCCAAATGTTTGGCATCATTCTGTTATGAATCCTCATAACGGCCTGTTCGCAGGACAACAATACCAAAGACGGCGAAAGGAGACAATAAGCGGGCTGAACCATCCGGTTCAGCCCTCCCTAATTAAAATAAGAAGGCGGTTGGGGGACTAAATCGGACGGGTTCAGTGATGCAACACGCGACGCATCTTTATTTTTATTTGTACCTGTTTTATTTGTGTAGCACATGTCGTGACGTGCTTAATTTCATTTTGTTGTGTTGAGTTGTACGTGCATGTTATATGCGCTTTTTGTGTATTTTGTATCGCGCAATTTTTGTTTGACTCGTTGGTGTGACCTGCCAACGGGACCCTAAATGTATAGGTCCGGTAATTTAGGCGATCGATTAGTTTAAGGCCAGCAAATTTAAGTAACTGTTTTATTTTATAATGTCCCCTTTGCCTTTAGCCGGCCCCGCCCAGAAATTCCCCTCACTTTCATTTTAAGATTTGTGAAGTTTTAAATTATTTGAGTTTGGCTGCCAATATCCAATTTGCCCTAATCCCTGATTATAAATCTCACCCTCCGTCACGGTTGGAACCCGACTGGGAATATGAATTGAACAAAACCATTTTTTGGTCTCATCCTGTTCTCCCAGCGCCGCCAGCCCGACACCGTGCTCCAGCCCTTCCTTCTGCACCCCGAATCTGCTCACCGGATCTTCCAGAGCCACCACCACCTCCAGTCGAGCAACACCCTGAAGCCATCGCCTCCTTCCTGCACTTCTTCTCGACGGAAGCACCTGCAACCTCGCTGCTACTTCCAGTTTTTTGCTTCACCGTCGGAAACCACCAGGGAAGCCCATCCCGCCACCAGATCTACTGCCTGAAGCCTCTCCAGCCACCGTCGAGCCCGCCTGAGCCTTCCTAGGGCACCGACGTCCCCTCCTACTCCGTCCTCCACCAGGTCCAGCCCTCGCCACCGTCCAACACCACTATTTTCGGCTTCCTTCAGGCAGGCCGTTCCAGAGCGGCCTTTCCTGTGAAAGTCCCGAGCACTGCCATCACCGACCTCCTCCTCCCTCCTTCCAGAGGACATTTTGGCTGTTGCCACTTCCACTCACGGTATACCTTGCGATTCTCTTACTCGCACCTCAGTCATTTTCTTATGCCCAAATTATAAATTGAATAGTTAATTAATAGAGCTTGCCCCATTAATTTCTTTCGTTTGATAATCGTATTTTTTTACCCGCGATTGGCCTCCTTTGTATTTCTGTGCATGTGAACTTGAGACTCATGACGTTACTACGTGTGTACAATATCCTTGCGCGCGCGAGCGACGCCTAAGTCATTTTATCGATTTAAAATAGCCCGCGAAAACCTTCGCGTCACATATATTTTAAACGATCACTATTTATATTTTGAAAACTACAGCCCTAGGTTTGAGCTCACATCAGTTTGGTGTGACTGCTGGGATATCTCACTCCTATCATGGGATAGCCAAACGCCGACCAATTTCAAATTTTAAGTTTAGAAATTTTCGTTAAAAAATGGATGATTTATATGCGCGTATTAAAGCTTTGCGGAAAGATGTTGAGTGCGTCACCGCAGACCTCAAGCAGATTTTGAGTGGGTTGTGCACCTCTGTCCACAACCTCGAGGTGTCCATGCCCTAAACCCTAATACCTTCCCACTTCATATCATATAGTGGAACCCGAGGTTAGGCGTTTCAATAGTCCTCTATATCTCGTCAGTTTCACGACGAGCACTTTGGCTTCATCTTCCCCCGCCATGATGCTCACTTCAGTCGAGGAGATTCTTCTTGAGCCCCTGCTCCAGGAAGAAAAGCTTCCTCCTATCTTTATTACCTCGACTGATGTCGTGACTCCATGTGTCTCCACTACAACACTTCCTTCAGTCAAGGAGGTTCTTCCCGAGCCCCTGCTCCAGGAAGAAGAGCTTCTTCCAATTTCTACCACCCCGACTGAAGTCGTGTCTCCACTTGTATCCGCTTTAGCACCTCCTTCGATCGAGGAGGTTTTTCCCGAGCCTCCGCTCCAGGAAGATGAGTTTTCCCACCTCATTCCTTCCACCCGATTGACATGGTCTGTCCAATTGCCCCCACTGACTCACATCCTTCAGTAGTCGAGTTGTTTCCTGAGGCCCTGCTCCAGGGAGGACTTACTAGTGATGTGTCACTCACCATCGGATGACATATCATCGCTCTCTCTTCTCCCAGAGGAGTTGGTTAGTGATGAGGCTCTCATCTTGGGTGACATAAACTCGTTCATCTCATGTCCTGATTTTCGTAGCCCGCCGCCGCCACAAACCGTTAAGGGCACAAACATTGTGCTTGGTGGCCACTCGCTAGTGACATTAGAGTCACCACCCTATATTGACTTTGTTTTTGGCGAGCACATGTTTTGTTCGCATCACTTCTTTATGGATATAGGAGAGCATGTTGCACCAATCCATCACTACCGTTTGCATTCTGACACTTCTAGGTTTAGTAGTCTTGAGGGAGTCGAGACGATACTTAGATATTTTACTCCTCATCGGGACACCCATTTCAAGGGATTTTTATGGAAAATTTTACTCGATAAATTTGGTATCTGTTTAAAATTCTGTGACTTGAGCGGAATTTCATCAGGCTAAATTAGGGCGATATTCGATTAGGGTCCAGTAGACGTTCGTAGGTGTCTATCAAACAAGCGTACGTTGCGTTATGAGTTACTGATTCCACGTGCTGATTCCACCGGCTTCTTGTTCTTCCTACTGCGACATGTTTTCCCCACACACCGCGCCTGTTATCCTCTGAAAGCTCTAATAATTACTGTTTATTTAAATATTTGGCATGAAATTTTGACTAATGGATTGCGAGTTTTTGGGGATGAAAGGTTACTTCCAGGTTTTGGGTCGCAGCGACAGCTTCAGCAGGACAGTCATGCAACATTTTTTTCAATCGACTTTTGGACTTTCTACTTGTAGGTTACATCCAGTTTCGTCGGGGTCGAACTCTTTCAACCCCGGGAGAATTGATGTAACCCGCGACGCATCTTTATTTTTATTTGTTCATGTTTTATTTGTGTAGCGCATGTTGTGGCGCGTTTGGTTTCATTTTGTTGTGTTGAGTTGTATGTGTATGTTATAAGCGCTTTGTGTAATTTGTATCGCGCATATTGTTTGCGCAATTTTTGTTTGGCTCGTTGGTGTGACCGACCAACGAGACCCTAAATGCATAGGTCTGGTAATTTAGGCGATAAATTAGTTTAGGGCAAGCAAATTTAATTAACTGTTTTATTTTATAATGTCTCCTTTGCCTATAGTCGGCCCCGCCCAGAAATTCCCCTCACTTTCATTTTAAAATCGCCATGTTTTAAGTTATTTGAGCTTGGCTGCCAATATTCAATTTGCCCTAATCCTTGATTATAAATCCCACCCCCCGTCACTGTTAGAACTCGGCTGGGAATATGAATTGAACAAAACCATTTTTTGGTCTCGTTCTGTTCTCCCAGCGCCGCTAGCCCGACAACGTGGTCCACCCCTTCCTTCTGCGCTCTGAATCTGCTCGCCGGATCTTCCAGAGCCACCACCACCTCCAGTCGAGCAACACCCGAAAGCTACCGCCTCCTTCCTGCACTTCTTCCCGGCGGAAGCTCTTGCAACCTCGCCGCTACTTCCAGTTTTTTGCTTCACCGTCGGAAACCACCAGGGAAGCCCATCCCGCCACCAGATCTGCTGCCTGAATCTTCTCCAGTCGCCGTCGAGCCCGCCTGAGCCTTCCTAGGGCACCGACGTCCCCTCCTGCTTCGTCCTCCACCAGGTCCAGCCCTCGCCACCGTCCAACATCACTATTTCCGGCTTCCTTCAGGCAGGCGGTCTTTCCTGTGAAAGTCCCGAGCACTGCCATCACCGACCTCCTCCTCCCTCCCTCCAGAGGACACTTTGGTTGTTGCCACTTCGACCCACGGTATACCTCACGATTCTCTTGCTCACACCTCAGTCATTTTTTATGTTCAAATTATAAATTGAATAGTTAATTAATAGAACTTGCCCCATTAATTTCATCGTCTGATTACCGTATTTTCTTACGTGCGATTGACCTCCTTTGTATTTTTGTGCCTGTGGAATTGAGGCTCATGACGTTACTACGTGTGTACGGGTAGCCTTGCGCGCGTGAGCGACACCTAGGTCGTTTTATCCGTTTAAAATAGCCCACGAAAACTTTCGCGCCACATTTATTTTAAAAGATCGCTATTTATATTTTGAAAACTACAGCCCTAGGTTTGAGTTCACATCATTCAGCCCCTATGGGAGGAGCCGGCCAGCCCCTCTATGGCCCAAGGGGTGTAAATATCCCTAGGGCTTCCTAGCGATGTACAAACAAGTATTCTCAGGTATCCCTTTCCCCCTCTCTCAAACCCCACATTTGTCCTTCCTTTCCCAAATCCCCATCTTGTTCCTAACAATTGGTATCAGAGGCTCTTTCCTCATAACTCCGCCGCTGTTTTCAATCCGTTGATCGTCGAATCAGCAACCCCGCCGCTCGATTGATCCGACTTCCATCCCGTTCGTCGAACACAACAGCCGATCGATCGTCGTCTCTGCTGCCTCCTTCGACGTCCGACGATTCCCGATCAATCGTCCTATCGATCATTCGCCTCTATCTCTGATCAATTGTCCGTCCGTCTCTGCTTCTCCAGCCCGCTCGATCGCCTATTCCTCCCTTCGTGACCCAAGGGGGCCGTTCGCCCGTCTCGGCTTCGGACGCAGTTGCTCGCCGACTGCAGCAATCCTTCCACCACTTCAACTGCATCCGACCCCACTGCATATTTTAACTGCATCCTACAACTGCATCCTTCGGTTGCTCCGACTGCATCTTTCAACTGCGCCCTTCGTCTCCATCTTTCGACGTCTGCCATATCACTCCGCCGTCGCGCATCCTCTCCATCCTGGGACTGTTTCAACTTCTCCAATCGATCATCCACTTTGATGTCCAACGATCTCGGGATTGCGACGAGTTCTTGACCGTCCCCTTGCACCTGGTCCTGAAGAAGGTCAACAACGAGCAGCATCTTCCCAAAGCGTTCTACCACTTCGACTGCAAGTCCTCGAGTCCCACCATGATGACTCACACCTAGGAAGAATCTAATTTTTTGACAACTCTAGTAGAGAACTACACTGGGCTGTCCGACACGGTGGCGGCTATCGAAGAAAAGTTGAGGGTATCATAAAAATGACTGGAAAAAAAGTTGGACGCGCGCATGGACGAGATCAAAAATTAGTTGACTCAACACATCAAGGGCAAGGTTATTGCGGAAGAGACCAGTGCAGTCCCGATCCCCCTTCCGTCCCCAGCAGCGGGACACAAAGACTGTGTGGGTAGGGAGGGTCACGATCGGGCCCCAAATGCCTATCATATCTTTCTACTCTAGAACGGCGCTCAATGAATGAGATTTTTTCATTATTATTGCCTCATAGATTATGTGCTTTCTCTGCACATATCTAGGTATACTGGTCATGATATTGCAGTATGTAGCAATTTTAGTCGTATTCCTATCTTGAGTCCCTTGATTAGTCCATGGGATCAGTTAAATCGAGGTGAATGCAACTATAATGCAATGCTAGGTTAAGGGTGAAATTAAATGCAAAAAAATGATGTAATATATGCTAAATTTTAGAAAAATAAAATATGGTTCAGCAGAAGATCAGATTGAAGGAAGTAGCTTTTCCATTTTCTTTCCTTCTTTGGGAGTCCTTGTGATTGCCTATGAGAGAGAGACAGAGAGAGGAGGAAAAGAAGCAGCTGGCCCTTGACTAGGGGAGAAGCCGCTGGAGGAGGAAAGCAAGGTTTAAGGGTAAACTGACTGCTGGAATTGAGAATTTGTCCTTCGTAGTCTTATCATTCGGCTGACAGTAGTCTGCGAAGAATCATCGTGCTCTCTCCTTTTGGGCCAACATGTTATGAGCTTTATTATTATGTTATTAGTTTTTAGGTCGTCTTCATATTCAGTCGCATTCCAAGTCTGTTGTTGATTTCCCATTTATTTGTATTCTAAATATGTCGTTGATTTCCTATTTATTTGCATTCCGTGTCTGTCATTTATTTTTCCATTTGTGTCAGTTCTAAGTCTATTTAAAGGACCCATTGGATTTTGTATTGTTATCGATAAAGAAAGTTTATTTTTTTCAAACCATAAAAGAGATCTTGGAAGCTCTCTCTTGAGCATGCTCCGCTTAGGCAGCCACGGTCAAGGCTCCATAGTATCTCCCCCACCGTCATCTCCACCTCCAACCACTCCTTCGGCAACTTATCACAACACTTGAGAGGAAACAGGTGATTGGTTAGGACTAATACATCTGATGAAAAGGGTAACAGTAGGATCACACAACTAGTGAAGAGGTGTCAAACAGCAAGCTGATGCTGTGATTCTGTCGACACGGTGGAGGAAAGTTTTAGGATTTTGCAAAAAAAACAATCTAAAAATATGTGGCGATATGTGGCGGGGGACTGCTCCTGAAATACATGCACCGTGGAAGAGAGGTATGCGTCTCATTATGCCAAGCAACATGTCTGCTCGCGAACTAGAATGACATTGTATATTATCTGTTACGGGCCCGTGATTGGGAACGTGTGCACCGGGGAAGAGGAGGGAAGTCCTCGATGGCGGAGGAGGAGGCTTTCCTGGAGGTCCGACGATCTATGGTGGCGATGGAGGGGAGCGGATCGATCGGCGCTGGCGAGGCGCGTGCGGCGTGCTGCGGGATTAGGGTTGGCGGACGGGAGAAAGAGAGAGAGAATAGAGAGTTAGAAATTATAAAATGAAATACTTTTTCCTTTCTTGCCCATAGTTTCCCCCATCCGGGTCTTAAGTAGCAGCACCAAAACGCCCCCTCCCCGGGCTTAGACACGGAGGATTAAACAAGCGCAAAATAAAAATATAAAATAGAGTAGATACGGTCGGCGAACTACGCGATCGAGGCGGGACCATAACATCTCCATCCTGCCCGACGACAAGCTTGCCCTCATGCTTGGTCTGTAGTGACGGTCGGCGGCGGGTCGCCCGTGTTAGTGTCAGCACCCCGTTCGGCTGCTGGGTCGTCGATCTCCAACCAGAAGAGGCGTTTGCAGCGATGTCCACGGAAGAATGTCTCGTCGCAGTTGTAGCAGAGGCCCTTGGCTCGACGGTCATTCATCTCTTGTGGTGATAGTAGGCGAATGGCAGCAGGGCGGTCGGCGTCGCGTTTCGGGCCGAGTAGACTGACGGTGGCCGATGACAGAGGGCGCGAAGTACGACTGGGCCCATCGGTGTCCCGGTGATGTAGGTGAGGGCGATCCAAGAGCAGTCGCTTCTCGCAGACGCGGGCCAGGCTCATTGCAGTGGTCAGATTTACGAGTGCTTGAGATTCCACGTCCATGTGGAGGCGCTCATGAATTCCCGCGGTGAAGGACACCTGCTGTGTCGGAAGAATGGAGGTCGTGCGGGCCAGGTGGACTTGAAACTGCTTGAGGTACTCGTCGATCAGACCGGGCTGTCAGAGTGAAATGAGATCCGCCAAGGGATTGCTGTGGAGCGGTGGTCCGAAGCGGATGGTGCAGTGTTCCTTGAAATCTTCCCAAGATAGGAGCGGTTTCTCTTGTTGCAGATGAGAAAACCAAAGTTGTGCGGGGCCCATCAGGTGGAAGGCAACAACGTGGAGCCATTCTTCCCACGGGGTGCGTTGGTGGGCGAAGAATTGCTCACAACGAGAGAGCCAGGCTAAGGGGTCTTCGTGGCCGTCGAATATGGGAAAATCCAGCCGCAAGTACTGTGACACCCCGTCGTTGTTGTGCCGCGGGGGCAAATTTTTCGGCAAGGTTGGCGGGATCGGCGCCTCACTGGAGGAGCCCGTCGCCGGTTGGGCCGGTCGGTTAGCCGCTAGTTGGGTGGCGACGACTGCAATGTGGACGTTGTTGTTATCCGTGAGGAGCTTGGCGAGGGACTCAAAAATTTGTGAGAGGGAGGGTTGTTCGGCCATCGCGGAGGACAAAATCAGAGGGTTGTCGGCGTTGGAGGGAGTGGAGGAAGAAGTGGCCGGCGGCGGAAGAGAGAAGAGGACTCTCGTTGAGCGAGGAGCCAGGGAGTATCGGCGGCCGAAGGAGTGGATCGACCCATAGTGGGCGGAGCGGGGCTGGTGCCGGCTGGATCGGGTGCGGGGAAGCCGACACAGTGCGGCTAGGGCGGGGGTGGCCCGGATCGAGCCCTCTGTCATCGGCTGAAGCGAAGGGTGCAGTGTTCCTTGAAATCTTCCCAAGATAGGAGCGGTTTCTCTTGTTTCAAATGTGGAAGGGGAGCAGTTCGCAGGCCTCCGGTCCACAACATCAAAATGCGCATTTTGATGTTATGGACTGCTCATTCACGGGCCTAATCCCCCCGGTCGAGCCCACAACATGGGCCGCGGCCCTGCACACTCAACCCTTCTCCGCACATGTTCTCGGTGCGGCGGGGTGTTGAGGCCAGGTCTCGAACCCTTTATCTCCTTGATAAGAGGCACTTACAGCTTGCCCTCATCACCAACTGATCCACGGATCATTTGGTGCAAAGTGCCATATTTAAAATTTCGGAGTGCAAAGTGCCAAACATGAGTAAATGGGGGGTGCAATGTGCCAAAAAACCGGAAGAATTTGAGTTTTTGATGAATGGAGAGGAAATATGAAGTATTGACACTAGAAGATGAAGGGCTGCTTTGAAAGCTGGAGAATGTTGATTGTGTTGAATAAAGGAAGAACCTTGTTGATGCGCGGAAACGGCACCGGGGGCGCAACTAATACGGAGTGGGTGTTTGGTCTCTCAGGCTAGGAGAGGAGAAAGGAGAAGGTTGCGGGGGGAGAGGAGAGGCTGCTGAGAGCAGAGGAGAGGCTTGATCAACAGAGAGGGTTGATCAAGAGAGGAAGAGGATGTTGACCAGGAGCTGTCGAACAGACAGTTAATATGACGGTTGTGCTTGCAGGTTGGTTGCCGAGAAGAGCTGAGCTGAGCAGAGGGCAAGGCTTGCTGAGCAGAGAAGCAAGACTTGCTGAGCAGAGAAGCAAGGAGAGGGGGCCGCTACCAGCGGCAACAACACACTTCGCCCGCCGTGGCCTAAATGCCACTCTCGCGACGGGCTTCCTTTGATTAATAGCAAGAGGTTACAAGCTTACTAGTACGCCTTCACAACAAATCATTAAAGGGGTACAAAGGGAAGCTGACGGCTAAGGGAGAAGAAATTGCCAGAGAATAGAGAGAAGAAGCTGCCAGAGACTAAGTAAAAGAGGCTGCTAGCAGCTGGAGGACTGGGAAACTGAGTCCGCAGAGCTTGCTGACAAGCTGCAGGAGGACTGCGCGGACTGGAAAACTGAGTCCGCAGGGTCTGCTGTCAAGACTTGTCTCCACCTCTGGTCCCCCTGAATGTGAGGTATCAGGGGCTATTTATAGGCCCGGGGAAGATCTTCAAAAAGCGGGGCCCAGTGACGTCAGCATGACGACCTGTGCGGACTCCGCGGACTGGAAATTGGAGTCCGCCAGGTTGGTGGGCGAAGCAGGCGGCAGGAGGCCGAGAGAGAACGGACGGTCCTTGCTGGGCGGACTGGGCGGACTCCAAAGGGAGTCCGCCCGACCTGGTGACGGGCTGACAGAGGCCGCCCCCTGCGACTGCGGCGGACGGGCGGACTCAAGGGAGTCCGCCCCTGCTGCTGGCGGGCGGACGGAGGCTGCCCCCTGAGGCTGCGGGCGGACGGGCGGACTCAAGGGAGTCCGCCCCTGCTGCTGCTGGCGGAGGCCTCCCCCTGCGGGCGGCCTGGGCGGACTCAGGAGGAGTCCGCCCGGCTGACGGCGAAGCGGAGGCAGCCCCCTGCGGGCGGCCTGGGCGGACTCAGGAGGAGTCCGCCCGACTGAAGCGGAACAGAGGCCGCCCCCTGCGGGCGGCCTGGGCGGACTCAGGAGGGTCCGCCCGACTGGCTGCGAAGCGGAGGCCGCCCCCTGCGGGCGGCCTGGGCGGACTCAGGAGGAGTCCGCCCGGCTGAAGCGGAACGGAGGCCGCCCCCTGCGGGCGGCCTGGGCGGACTCAGGAGGAGTCCGCCCGGCTGGCTGCGCAGCGGAGGCCGCCCCCTGCGGGCGGCCTGGGCGGACTTAGGAGGAGTCCGCCCGGCTGACGGCGAAACGGAAGCCGCCCCCTGCGGGCGGCCTGGGCGGACTCAGGAGGAGTCCGCCCGGCTGAGGCGGAGCGGAGGCCGCCCCCTGCGGGCGGCCTGGGCGGACTCAGGAGGAGTCCGCCCGGCTGGAGCGGAGGCCGCCCCCTGCGGGCGGCCTGGGCGGACTCCGGGGGAGTCCGCTTTGGCTAGCTGCGAAGCGTGCGCCCTCCTGCAAGGAAAAGCATTGCACGGTTAGCGGGCCTAACCGCGTGGCTTGCGAGGGTGAGCTATGAGAATAGCCCGCCGTCCCGCAGAGCACGCGGTTGCTAGGAGACCCAGGCGGACAGGGAAAATTGTTCGCCTACACTGGGACTTGTCGCGATCAATAGGGAGAAACTGAGGATTGCGACTAGTCAGCTGGCTAACTTGGGAAGGATCGCCGATTTCTGGGTTAACAAACCTGAATATTGCATGACTATGAGAGTGTTCAGTCTTGGGTCTTTTGATTCAATAAGCTTGTTTGCTTATAAAAGATATCTTTACACATTATTTAACTCGAATGTTTTGAGATCTTAGGTCCGTTTGAGATGACGTTTTTGCTCTGGTTAGTTTGGCCAAAAACACTATCATTATGGAATGTGTGTTTAAAGTGACAATTGTTGTTACCGTCAACAACAACACTCAAGCCTTTATCCCACTATAGTGGGGTCGGCTATATGGATCCTTTGTCGCCATTGTGCCCTATCTTTTGTCATAATCTCACTAATGCCTAAGTACATCGTGTCTTTCCTTACAATTTCATTCCAAGTCTTTATTGGTCTACCCCTCCCTCGTTTAACATGCCTAGTGACTAGACTTTCACAATGCCTAACATGTGCCTCTAATGATCTCCTTTGTACGTGTCCAAACCATCTTAAACGAGCTTCTCTGCAATTGGTGCTCAACCATTTGACCCATTTGACCCAATTGTGCTCAACCATTTGACCCACAAACAATATCAAGTCGATATAGATTGTGTGAGAAACAATCTTCAAAAACATGTACGTGAATGCTCTCGCATATGTCCGAGCTCGTTACTGTCTCTCCATTTGGCCACTACGACATGCATGCCTCGTTGAGACCGGATGGGCAGATTTTAATATTTTTGCTACGCTCATGCTGATTAAGGTATGTGTTCTTCCCAAATCGGTTAGAGTGAGCAGTTGTTGACCAACATTGGAGGCTAAAGTATGCATAATTTGAGAGTTCCTGACTACAAATTTGGCATTGAGAGAAACTTTAAGATCGTCCAGGTCTTCTTCATCTGTCCCATCATCCAAAGATAAATTGTGGATAAAAAAGCTAAAAGACCAACTTTCTTCTAGTGATTTTTGTTCTTTTTTTTTTGTTTTTCAAAAGAAACAGCGTGAAGGAGCGTTTTACATAGCTTCCCCCCTGCCTTTCCAGTTCACCTCCCACCCCAAAACTACTGCTTTGCTTCACCTCTGCCCTCAGTATCGCAAATGTCGTGTCATCGTTGTTAATCTATCTTCTCCCCGCAGCCAGCAGTCATGGTCGGCTACGCATTCCAGGAGCAGAAACATATTTTTCTTCTTTCATTTCTTAAGGAGGATGAAGACGAAGCAGCCAATGAAAAAAAACCGACCATGTGTCAACATCTTGTAAGCCCTGGACACAGATCCGTGCTTGGCGTTCATACCAAAAAATTTCGCCTCATTTACGGTCTAACAGTAGCCATTTTTTGTGCCTGGGGCTAGACTCTGAATTTCTTCAAGGGCACTTTTCTACAATCTTTGCATCCATTTTTTAACCATGAAACAAGTTCAAGTTACATAAAACTTTGTCACGGATGAAAAGAAGTTAAGACCACTTTTTTCAAGTATTTGCATGATTCTTGTGTCAGAGAATTAATTATATGTATGTGCGTGTCGAGACCGATTCAGAACGATCCATTGGGTTTCGTGTCACTCTAGAGCATGACTATACACTGGATATACTATAAATAGTCATTTCACATTCGATGAGATATTGTGGACTATCTTGAGCGGAGCTTCAACATTCTCAAGATAGGAGTTAGGGTTTCCGCTCTCCCGTCCGCACTCTCTTTTTTCTGCTCACGAATTTCGTGATTTCGCCGTTCTCCTCTTATGGATTTCGCTCCCGTTCGTAAAATCCCGATTGCTAGCCCCGATTACGGAGATCGATCGAGCTTCTTGCCATCTTCGCAAGGAAATCCTGTTGGGGTTTCCCTCAGCGTCGCAAGAAACATGTCTCCCATGCAGCTACTGATTGCTGGTTTAGGAAAGGGTTGCATCAGATTGTGGCCGAAAATCAACAGATCTCCGTCGGGATTTACAGTTTCCGTCTCGAGTCTGCGCAGACCGCCGTAGATCTAGATCTCCAGGTTGTCGCTCCGCCCAAGCTCGCGACCGAAGGTTGCAGATCGTCACTTTGCGTATTCCGCTCTGTCGCAGTGTTGTCGTCAGAAAGGAGAATCCCTGTCCAGATCTGGTTTGGATCGTGGAAGCCCGACGACCTGTTCAGGCCTCTGTCGCAGATCGTGGAGGATACCACCATATCTCTTTTGTGGATCTCTGTCCGGATCTCTTCCTCTTTTACAAGGCAGATCGACGTTTTCTGATCTCCCTGTCGCTGCCTATAGATCAGCAACAAGGAAAAACAGTTTGTCTATTTGATGGGGACAAGCCCCTTTTTATAATTAGTATTGGGGTGTGTTCAACCATTTCCCCATGATCCCACCATCTAAGTGGGGATCATGGGGGAACCGCCGCACGCGCGATCGGCGCGCGCAATCACGCACGATCCGTGTGCGTGTTCATCCCCCCACCCCCCCGAGCCGTGTGGGGGCCGACCCCTCTCTCCCGCTGCCGGCAGGCCGGTCCGTGTCGCTTGGTTTCCAGCCGGCCGAGTAGTCGCGCCTCGCGGTTGCATGACACGGCAGACCCACTGGCCAGGAGCCATCTCTCCCGCGACTACCGCGGGAGGAGTCAGGCCACCCCCGTTCGGATCGGCGCCGGCTGGCCGCACCTCGCGTCTGGCCAGGCTTGTGCCCTCCGTCCGACGCCAGTGTTGTTCCCGGGTGCCGACGCCAGGGTCGTTCCCGAAGACCGACGACGCTGAGGCCGCGCCTCGGGGCCTCCACCGGGGCCGCGCCCGGTGGCCACCGTCGGGGCCGTGCCCAGCGTGCCGCCCGGATGTGGCCGGCTGGTCCTTTTCAGCCGCGGCCGCACCCGCGGCCGGCTGCCCGCCGCCCTCGCCGGGGCCACCTCCCGCATGGGGGTGGCCGACCGCTCTTCTTGCCCACCTTAGGCGCTTCCCCCGCCATTCGATCATCGCGCCGCCGTCCGTTTGGGGGCGCAACCACCACTAACCGTCATGATTAGTGGGGAGAACCCATTAATTGGGTAGTGGGTCTGCATTTTGCGAAATAGCATGTGAATGATATTCGCATGTGGCTATGTTTAAGAATATGATAATGGTGGTTACGGTGTGCGGATAGCCGCATAACCTCCGTAACCACCTCCCAGAAGCTATAAAAAGACCCACATGCCTCCTCCTTTCTCATCTTTTGCTCTCCTGCTTTCTTCCTCCTCAGATCGAAGCTCTGCCGAATTCCTCCTACGAGCCACTTTCAAGCCACAACTTTGCCACCAGAATTCTCCTAAGTGCAGCCGCTCCACCGGAAATTCGCCCAAGTCCCCAAGTGTGCTACGAGGAGGAAATCTCTGCTACGTTGAGAGTCTGCATGTTCGCAATTCTACTACAAATCCTCTCGTACGACGCAGTCTGTTGCCCACCGTGAGCATAAGTCTCTCTCTTACCCTCAAAGTGTAACGAGGATCAGCATGTCGCCTTCGATTCTCCAAGAAAGCTATAACCGCTGGCAAATAATGGATTTTGGTCGGCAGAGTTCCGACCACGTGGGTTTTTACCCAGTTAAGGGATTTTCCACGACAAAATATCGTGTGTACATTTTCTCTCTCATTGACTGCGCGCGCGCTCGGCCACTCTGTAAACTAAGACGGTCCAAGTTATTTCGGTCCGACCGGGGCGTCGAGTTTGTCCGCAACAGTTTGACGTCGTCTGTGAGAATCAGTTCTCAGCATCCTTCAAAGATTTAGAAGACAGTATCATCGACACAGCGGTACTCGTGACTTGCTCCCATGGCCAGAAGGAGCAGTCGTACCACCAATGGATCACCCCCTGGAGGACGCGTTGAGTCGGCTCCTTCTCACTCACCTGTCAACACAACTCTTGGCGGGGAGGCCGCTCTCCCAACTGTAGCCACCTTGGAAGGGCACATGTAGCATATCAAGGAGCGTCAAACTGAGATGCTCGCCCTCCTTCAGAACATTACAACTCCTCCAGCTCCTCCTCAGCCTCCAGCACCGGCTAATCCCCTGCCTCCGACTCTGGATCGCGTTCTTCCTCAACTAGCCCCCCATAGGGAGAATGAATCTGAAGACTTTTCTGATGCCGCCAGCTCCACACACCCCGCTCATCGCGGCGCTGGGGGCGGCCACCAGCATCTTCCTGAAGAAATAGACTACACGCCTCCGAGAGAAAGGCTCACTCGCGAAGAGATTCGTGAGGTTATTGCCCAGGAATATGGACAGCTTGGGCTCGTGACATCCTCACACGCCGCTCTCTCCATCAGGGCTCTCCGCTCGCCCTAGGTTCTAGCACATCCAGTTCCGCATGGCTTTAAGCTCCACAACATCGAGACGTTTGACGGAACAGATGATCCGCTTGAGCACGTCAATCATTTTCTCACCATAATGAGAATTTTCAGTGCCTCAGATCAGTTGTTATGTCAAGTTTTCCCAGCCACTTTAAAGGGTCTGGCTCGTACCTAGTTCCATTCTCTTCACTTTTGTGGAGTTAACAAACAGTTTTCGGAGCAGTTTGTTGCCAATCGTAAAATTGTTCGGGACCCCTCGCACCTCTCGGGTATCCACCAGAATGAAGGAGAATTCCTCAAAGACCTCTTCCGCTGCTTCATTTCAGAAGCACGTCATATCCCGGGGGTCGACCCCGAACTTCTCAGAGGCGTCTTCCTTGGTGGACTCCACCCAAGCGGTTTCTATTCTGCTCTCATGAGGAAAACCATTCTCAGTTACCCAGATCTTATTCATCGGGTCGAAGCCCAGATAGCGGCTGACGAGGCCATTGAAGCACACCGCCAGCAGTTTGAAGGCGAGTAGAAAAAGAAGAGGGGACATGAACAAGCCCCCGTAAGACATGAAGAGCGACGCCAGGATGAGCGCCACAATGATAACCATCAACGCGACCCGCCAAGGAATGGGGAGCAGAGGCCGTCTCGAGAATACACTCCACTAAATATCACCCGCACCAACGTGATGTACACAATTCAGGATGATCTGACATTTCAGCGACCGAGGGTACCGCCGCCAAACCCCAGAGCTGACCAGTCAAAGTACTGTGAGTTTCACCGCACGACTGGTCACACTATCGAGAAATGTTTCGGGCCGAAGAATGAAATCAAATGCCTTGTCCACCAGGGACTCCTTGGAAGGTTTTTACAGGGACAAGCAAGGCCATCAAGTACATCGTCAAGGAAGAGACCGGCAGAATACGCACAGGGGGCCCCAGACCTCAGGCAAATGGTAGGCAACATCGAAACCATCGTCGGGCCCTCATTCCTCTCTACCCAGATATTTTCAGTTGAAACTACAGACGAAACCTGTAAGGACGCAGAACTCAACCCAGATTCCACCATCTCCTTCGGAAATGAAGACCCCGAAGGGTTGCAGATTCCCCATCAGGACCCGCTTGTCATCAGCGCAGGGATAGGAGATCTCCGCTTCAACGTTAAAAGAATTCTCATAGACAATGATAGTTCAATCGATGTCATGTTTTTATCCACTCTCTACAACATGAAACTTACTCCTCAACATCTCAATCCTGCGATGAGACCCGTATATGGTTTCGGTAATTTTCCATTCCTGTTCAAGGAACGATTACCCTGCCAACAATAGGTGAATTCCCGAGGCAGGTTACCCGAGATATCCAGTTTGTCGTCATCGACTTAAGTTCACCTTAAAACGTCATCTTCAAAAGGCCAATCCTGTCAGTCGTTGAAGCGATCCAGTCAATTCCTCACTTGTCCATGAAGTTCTCGACCCTAGGAGGCGTAGGGGTCGTTCGCGGAAGTCAGGAAGCGGCTCGCGCCTGTTACTTAAAACAGGTTCAACCAGAAGTTGTGATCATATTTGAAATCAGAGATGTTAACCTACGCAGCAAAGTCGTCGCGCTACAAGGAAGCTCTTCGTAGAAGAAGAAAACCCCCTACCAGCATCACGATAGCACCTTGTCCTTGTTTTTCTATTTTCATCTTAATTTTTTGTCTTAAACTTTGTATGACGTAAAAGTTGCGAGCCACGACTCGTGTAGACTATTTCTTGACTTGATTATATTGCATTGTGTTTTCCTTATTCTCGTTTCGAGACTTCTTCGGTCAGGCTATGTCACTGTCCGGATTGAATACTTACATTCTTCAGCGAGCAATTTCCGACCAGGCTCGGACACTTCCAGATTGAATATTTACATTCTCTGGAAGCCACTTCTTCGACCAGGCTAGGCCACTTCTCGGATCGAATACTTGCATTCTCCGGAGAGCAACTCATACCCGGGCTAGGTCGTGCAACCAGATCGAATATTTACATTCTCCGGCGATTGGATCAAATACTTACATTCTCCGCCGTTATTGCAGGCCAACTCCCCTCCATCGCAAGGGCCTGCCTATCTCACAGCCGCATCGTCAGATCAAATATTTACATTCTCCGGCAGCCGGATCGAATACTTACATTCTCCAGCAATCGGCTCATAGCCAGACTAGGTAGCGCAACCAGATCGAATATCTACATTCTCTGGCGGTCGGATCGAATACTTACATTCTCCGTCGTTACTGCAGGTCAATGCTCCGCCATTGTCAGGGCCTGCCCCCTCGTGGTCGTATCGTTAGATCAAATATTTACATTCTCCGGCACCAGAATCGAATACTTATATTATCTGGCAATCGGCTTATAGTCAGGGTAGGTCGCGCAATCAGATCGAATATCTACATTCTTCGGCGATCAGATCGAATACTTACATTCTACGTCGTTACTGTAGGCCAACGCCCCGCCATCGCCAGGGTCTGCCCCCCTCACGGTCCTATCATCGGATCGAATACTTACATTCTCCGACACCTGGATCGAATACTTACATTCTCTGACAATCCTCTCTTGGCCAGACTCGGCCCCGCAATCGGATCAAATCAATATATTCTCTGACCCCCGGATCGAATACTTACATTCTCCGGCACCCGGATCAAATACTTACAATCTCTGGCAATCCTCTCCTGGTCAGGCTCGGGCCCATAGTCAGATTGAATCCTTGCATTCTTCGACCCTTGGGTTGAATCGTCACACTCTCTGACATTGCCACAAACTTGCATTCCGTCAACTACCAGGATCCATACAACAAAAGAATCAGAAAAGAGAACAATGCTAACAAACTAATTCAGGCGCAAATGAGCTACACAAAATCATCAAAGGATGGTAACAAACATACATCAGACATGACAATGAAAAAATCAAATGCGTACAAACATACGAATATAAAAATCAAGATGCTTCAGGCTTCCTCTCGGACTTTGCACGTCCGCTCCCACATTCACTAGCAAAATGCCCCATCTTTCCACAGTTGTAGCAAGCTCCTGGGACTCGACTTGTGGTTGCCCCCGTCGCACCAGACGAAGGGGCTGAGCTCGAAGTCTTCAGTTTCTTGTTCTATTTGCGGAAACCTGACTCTGAATTTGGCACTTTGAACTATGACTTCTTTTCCCCTGGGTCGTTCTTCTCTTGCACTTTCTTCACGACCTTTTCCAACGACCGGGCCGAATTGACCAAGGCTAGGAAGCCCTGCGCCTTAGGCCCAATAAGGAGTAGCTGTAGGTCGCCACGTAGACCCTCATAAATCGGTTGGTCTTCCGCTCCTCTTCAGTAAACATAGCACCAACATAACGACCCAACCGCGTGAACTCGTGGAGATACTCATCTACGCTTCTGCCTCCCTGAGTCAAACTAAGGTACTGATTTTCCATCTCAAGCTTCTGAGCAGAGAGTAGAAATCCGGCCAAGAACAACCTTGAGAATTCCTCCATAGGCACATCCGCAAGTTGCCTTCCCACTAAGAGATGAACCTCCAATTCGTCCCACCACAGCCTCGCCTCACCAGCCAAAAGGAAGGTCGCTATGATGATCTTCTGCCACTCTATAGTTTCTGTGGCCGTCAAAACTCTCTTTATCGTAGAGAGCCAATCCTCAGCTTGAGTTGGCGTTCCAATCCCGTCGAACCTCAGAGGATTAAAGCTCATTACATGCTTGAGCTGCTTCTCCGTAGCTCTCCTTGGTGCTACATGATCAACTGCCACGCGTTCTACAACTCTCGGCTCTGCCACCCTAATCTGTTCTTGCTCATTAACAGGTGGTGCGTGGTGCATTTGCCCTGCAGGTTGGACATTTATCATAGCAAAGACCGCTTCAGCCACCAATCTGATGGTTTCTGCTGAAGGAGGCGTTGTAGGCACGTCCCTCGATGCACTACTTTCCGCCGATTGAGGGCGTCCCGATTGCCCAGCACCGCTCCTAGCTGCCTATAATAGCAAAAACCCTTGATTAGACGACAAACAGATTGCAAAAAACAATCATTGGAACACTCAGATTCCTCAAAACAAGTGTATTTTTCATTCCTAAGTGGACATTCGTGGGTTCTTTTAGATGTTATAACGATGACGCACACACGTGCTCACCACCCTTAAAAAAAATTAGTCCACGAATTCATTTAAGTTGACCGAAAACAGAAGTCTGATACCAAATTGTAATACCCTCATCCGTCGTATGACATATAACGGAAGGTCCAGCGGGAACCCGACGTCATATACCACGGACAGTCGGAAGGGTTATATAAGAATATCAAATATCCAACTACGACTACTCGCCCTAGCACAAAGCATTCTAGCGGAAGCTTTTAAACAGTTGGAAAGAACCCATAATTGAATAACAACTATCATGAATGTCCACAAACTACCATAGGAATGAAATAACAAATACACTGAAGGTACTTGGCCTTATGACCTTACAAGAGTCCACTTAACAAAGTAATGCTTTACATACATCGGCTCGCAGACCGACCACACATGACAAAGTAAAAACAACTATTCGCTTTGTCCTTCGAGGGCCAGCTCGGCAACATGGGATTCTGCCCGCTATTTGGTACTTGGCTCCGCAGCACCTGCAAGCAACATTCCACCGCACGGTGGCAAACAAAGTAACGGTCAGTCAAAGCCGATCAAGTTATAACGACCCCGCCCCTTACTCGGGATGACGGTGCTCCTTCCCTGCATTACATTAGCCCAGCTAAACAATAAAGTACAAATATACTTCACCACAGGTGTAGGCTCGCACGGCCAAACACCCCGTGCACTCAGGGCACATTTTCGGTGAATCTGGTCAATTCCGTGGCTTCACCACCATCCCCGGGATGGCCACATCGTGAGCATTTTAGCCTTTCTAACCACTGCCTAAGGCTCCCGACTATGCCAACGGCCAATCCCTCTATGAGTCTCTAGCACCGAACCACATAGCCCAGGTCTGATTCCACTTGTCCGTTGCCCACACCGCCTAGTCACTTTAAGACGTACGCGCTGGCCAAGCTTCTCTCGGATCCCAAAACATATCCAAACATCACATAACCCAGTTATGTTCAATGCTGGCTCCCCGGCCGCCAAGTTAGCAGAACTACATTTCCGCTCAGTTTTCCGGGTGCGCCTTGGAGTTAATCCCCAAGGATCTCTGTTGCAATCTACCGCGTAGAAGCCCAAAAAAACACAAAGCACAGAGTCTTCTCCGGCAAACCATACAAAATGCAACATCACCGATCCAGACCAACACGTCCGGGTAGGCTTCACACACAATGCCTATGTCCGTACTTCGGTTCCAGACTCTATATGCAACACAAGAGGGACTATTCACGTCTACCCCAAGGATCACCGCACACTCACCGCACACTCGCGGGAGCGGGTTTCCTTATGCAAAAGAAAGAGAGTTTCACATGCTCAAGTAGAGAATCGTTACCCTTGTAGTACGCTTTTGCGCCATGCAAATCTATACGGATAGAAGGCTTCGCAATGGAATTTCCTCCGCGGATCCGATCTCGGTTCTCGAATCGGTGCTCCGATGCTCCTCCGGCGGCCGGAATCCTCCTCTTCCTTCCTCCTTGCTCTCTCCTCTCTCTAACTCCTTAGGAAGAGAATGTTAAAGAGAAAATGAGGAATTAAACCTCAATTCCCGGCCTTAACAAAGCAGTAACACATCTGGGCCGTCAGATCTTAATTAAAGAAAACGAACGGCTCAGATCTGCCCAAAAATCCTCAAACCTGGGACGAACACGACCTTGCACACGGCCGTGTCCCAGGCCGTGTGCCTCGATCCAGACACGATCGTCGAGCACAAAAAAGGACACGGGTTGAGACACGCCCGTGTCTAAACCTGACACGCCCGTGTCGGGTCCCGACATGCCCGTGACCTAGGGGCGTGTTACCAGTAACCGCCACGCCAACTGTCACGACCCTTGGTGAACACGGGTGGGGACACGGGTATGAACACGCCCGTGTCACCCCTGACACGCTCGTGTCACAACTGCTCAAAGCTGTGTTTCCTGTCGTGTCCTTTTCTGGACACAGCCTGCCAACACAGAGAACGACACGGCCTTGGACACGCCCGTGTCCTAGGCCGTGTACCCCTATACAGACACCAAAAACTCCTTAGGACGCGACCAACTCGATAACAATTTTCGGGGCGTTACATCCCGATCTAGCTCCTCCCTGGAGGCCGCAACGGAAGCTTCTGCTGCCCGAAGTTCCTCTTGGAGAGCCAAATATCCGTCTTTTAAATTCACATAATGGTCATTTCATGTAACCACTATATGCGCCGGAGCTTTAATCTGCAAACAAAAACAAAGGGTTAACGCCATACGAGATAATCAGTTCAAACGAGGGAAGATGAACAATTCAATTACCACATCACTCATTGCCTTCAAAGACGAAGACACCCGAGGGGGGGGGGGGGGGGGCAGAAGTCTCTGTACGAGGGACTCGGGGGCAGACGTCTCTAACACCTCAAGATCAGAATCAGCTGAAGCAAGCTCGTCGCACGAGGTTTCCTCAACCAGGTCCTCTCCTCGACTCGACAAAGTCTGCAATCCCTCAGCCATTTCACAACTGCTCTTTTAAAATAAGCTTACTTTTATGAACTAATGGCGCAACACGTTCGACCTCAACTGAAAGGTCACACTGGGACATACACTTCTCTTCAACGAACAAAGAAATACTAAACAAGCGGTTCGTCAACTCCCGAGAATCTGAGAATCTCAATATCGGCGTGAAGCCCCGCTCTCGTCCTTTCTGACGTCGACAACGATCGGGCAAGGAATTCCAGAGCTCAGGCAGACCCCAAGAATTTATGACATATGATGATTTACAATTTATCAACATATCCAAACAAGGTGTTCCCATGACGATGATCTGTCTGGGACTCAAAGTCAAGTCAACTCTTGTTGCTACAGATCTCAACACGATCGCCACCATCAACCCGGACATCATACCAATCCCTGAACAACTTCAAAGAGAATTTAGAGCCATACTCCCTGAAGAAAGCCACCAGACCCATGAGGCGAGTCATTCCTAACGGAGTGAACTGGGATATCGAGAGTCCACAGAACTTCAAATTATCAATCACCTCCTCGCATGGTGGGAAGCGGAAGCCGGTCTTCAAAATCATCTCGCAAATCGTCAACCAGCCTCTTAAGAGGGTTTTGGACTCTCTCTTCAGGGCATGGTATCCTCACCTCAAGGTCGACAGGTAATCCGTACCCTCTTCTTCCAAATTGCAACTTGCTCAGTAGTGAGCGTGGAGCGTAGCCGCATCGGACTTATAGGACTCTTCGAAGCTTGCAAATAAACAGTAAAAGGTCAGATAAGAAGCAATCTAATAACGGGTGTTCAATTAAACACCTGGTAGCCGCAACCCTGAAGCAGGGGACCAAAGCTCACACCAGTCTCGTGCAAGCGCGCAGACGTACACACGTACGCCATCCGAGAACAAGACGCGCACAATCACTATCCCACTGACCCAAACAAAGAGCGCAAGCTCCCATGCGAGCAGAGGCAACGCGCCCACGCGTGCAAAGGTGCGCGTGCGGCTGCACACGCACGCGCCACGAAGCGCGCGCACATGCATCCCAGGTTGCGCGCTCCTGCGCGCACCCCAGGGTATGCCTGCCCCCCCCCCCCCCCCCCCGGGGGGCCTCCACATGCATCTTCGTGTGTGCCAGGATATGCGCCCACACTCACATGCTCGGGAGGCGTTTTCGCCTCGCAAAGTGCCTGTCGGGGACATCTCGGTCGACAGACCTCCTCCCGTGTCGGTAGGCTCAGCTCACCGGCGTGAAACTTCCATTTTAAAATATATCTTCGCTTGTGAAGCACCGTTGTCTGCCTTCTCGGGCACCTCTCTGATCGCTTTCCCCATTGTCGCCGCCAATTGGATCCTTCGTAGGAGAAGAAGAAGAAGAAATCCTTGCTCTTCTCACAAAGGCAGATTTCCAACACCGAGGATTTCGTGGGGCAATTGATGAGGCCAAGCCCCTTTTTATAATTATTATCGGGGTGCGTTCAGACATTTCCCCATGACCCCACCCTCTAAGTGGGGATCATGGGGGAACTGCCGCGCATGCGATCGGCACGCGCAATCATGCACGATCCGTGCGCAGGTTAGTCCCCCCCGAGCCGGCCACTCGGGCCGACCCCTCTCTCACGCCGCTGGCGGACTGGTCCGTGCTGGCCCGATTTTCGGCTGACTGAGTAGCCGCGCCTTGCGGTCGCGTGCCCGCGACCGCATGACACGGCGGCCCCGCCGACCACCCCGGCCGACGGGGATCCATCTCTCCCGCGACCACCGCGGGAGGACTCAGGCCGCCCCTGTTCGGCCCGGTGCCGGCCGACCGCACCTCTTGGCCGACCGGAGCCGCGCCCTCCGCCCGGCACCAGTGCCGTTCCCGGCCTCCGACGCTCCGTTCCCGAAGGCCTACGTCGAGGCCGCCCCCCTTGGCTGCCGTCGGGGCCATGCCTGTCGTGCCGCCCGGATGTGGTCGACTAGTCCTTTCCGGCCACACCCGCGGCTGGTGCCGTGCCGGCGGCCCGCCGCCCTCGCCGGGGGCGGCCTCCCGCAAGGGGGTGGTCGGCCACTCTTCTTGCCCACCTTTGGCGCTTTCCCCGCCATTCGATCATCTCGCCACGATCGTCGCCGTCCGTTTTGGGGCGCAACCACCCACTAACCGTTATGATTAGTGGGGAGAACCCATTAATTGGGAAGTGGGTCTGCATTTAGTGAAATAGCATGCAGATGATATTCACATGAGGCTATGTTTAAGAGTTTGATAATGGTGGTTATGATGTGCAGATAGCCGCATAACCACCGTAACCACCTCCTGGAGGCTATAAAAAGGCCCTCGTGTCTCCTCATTTCTCATCTTTTGCTCTTCTACTTTCTTCCTCCTCGGATGGAAGCTCTGCCGGATTCCTCATACGAGCCACTTTTAAGCCACCACTCCGCCACCAGAATTCTCCTAAGTGCAGCCGCTCCAACGGAAATTCGCCTAAGTCCCAAGTGTGCGATGAGGAGGAAATCCCTGCTACGTCAAGAGTCTGCACGTTCGCAATTCTACTACAAGTCCTCTCGTGTGGTCCAGCCTGTTGCTCGCTGTGAGCATAAGTCTCTCTCTTTCTCTCTATCACCCCCAAAGTGTTATGAGTAGTGACCCGTCGCCTTCGATTCTCCGAGAAAGCTGTAACCGTAGACAAATAGTGGATTTTGGCCGGCACAGATCCGACCACGTGATTTTTTACACAGTTAAGGGTTTTTTCACGGCAAAACATTGTGTGTACATTTTCTTTTTCATTGACTGTGTGCACGCTCGACCGCTCCGTAAGCTAAGACGGTCCAAGTTATTCCGGTCCAACCGGGGCGTCGAGTTTGTCCGCAACACTATTGTTCTCTGTTTTTTTAACCCGATCCAGACTTACCCCCAAAGGGCTGCTGCAGTGGATCTCTTTTTTCCTTTGGTTTGAGATCTTCAGCTGTTAGTTCAACGACCTTGCTCTGAACTCCAGCAGATATCAAAATCAGTGCAGAAATTGTGATCTGTTGTATTGGCTCAATCAATACAAAGTGGAGATAGAAATCTCTTTGGATGTTTGTTGTTGCTTTGATCAACATTAGAGTTTTTTGGACATAAAGTGAAAAAAAGAATGCTTCACATGAGTTCTTTGCTGATTGGATTTAGTCTTCGACGATCGTGTTTAGCCGGAGAGGAGGATCAAAATTATGTCTTGGATTAGATCTGAATACCTTGTCTCGTCGCCGCACAGATCAGGTGATTTTGTTCTAATTTTGTATTTTAGAACCAAAGCAAGATGTTGAAGAAACATGCGTTCGACACAGTCAAATTGCAGTTATTTGACGCCACTGACTTAGTTAGAAAATACAAGTCCAACTAGGAATGAAGGAACGAGAAATTTTCTATACCGTTTAGAGCGATTTCGTCACTACCTGCGAGAATGTGTATGAATACCAGTGGAACAAGGATGCAAATTTCTGCAGGAATTTTCCTGAACGCTCTGAATCCTCGTCTCGCCTTGACCTACAACACATATAAATCTGCAAAAGAGATATGAGATTGCTTGATTGCACAGTTCTAGAAGGAGGATGGACTGTCAAAATCGCTCATTGGAGAGAAGTTATTCAACTTCATGTTCAAAGCAAACTCGCCGGCCACCTCACAAATCATAGAGTTGAAAAACTTGCGCCTCAAGCTGGAGGACGGTCATTCAAATATGAACGATAATCTCTGTGTATCTGATTCTAGTCAAGCTGCCTCTTGAGTGGCTCGACTTAAAAACTGAAATGCACACGTTGAAGGAGAAGATCACTCTGGATGAATTCAAAAGTTTCATCCACATTGAGGACCAAAATATTGCTGGAAAAAACTTGAAGCAAGTTGCTCAACCCTCACAGGATGTCAACTTCGTTTCTCGACCTAGCAAGCCTTCTCGGAAGCCCCTGACACCTAAGGGGGATACCTCTGCACAGTTGGCGGTTAAAAAGCCTTCTCTCAAAAGGAAAAAAAGGCAAGTGTCATAACTGCGGCAAATGGGGTCACTGGGTCATCGAATGCAAGGGTCTGAAGAAGAAAGAAGAGGAAGTCCCACAAAATGTGGCGAACATGGTGGTCGACAACTCTTATCCCAAGTCCTTTGTAGTTATGAATGGGAGTAGTTACCACAGTGCGTCTTCTGAGTGGTGGCTGGACAGTGGTGCTACCTGTCATGTCACTAATGATAGATGCCTTCTCCCAGATGTCAGAGCAGTTCAAGACAAGGTTAAGAACTGCAATGGAGGAGAGACTGAGGTCACTCATGCTGGGACAACGGATTTGGTCCTCTATTCAGGTAAAACTTTAATTCTAAAGCATGTTATAGTAGTACCTAGTTAAACTAAAAATTTAGTTTACATGAGTTTATTAGATAAGACTAGAATTTCTCTCACAACCCAAAACGGTATAATAAATTTAGCAGTCAATTCACATTAATTTGGTTGTGCGTATATGATCAATGGTATGTATAGACTTAACCTAAATAACGAGTGCATTAATCAAGTGAGTTCAACTCAGATTGATCCTAAATTTTTACATAATAGGCTTGGACACATACACTATAAGAAAATATGAGATCTAACTAAGAGACAATATCTCGTTAAATCTTTCTATTCAATTTGATATGTGCGAGGCTTGTGTTCAAACTATGATTACTGGAAATCCTTTCAAGCCAATATCTAGAATCACATTTCTTGAATTTATACATTCTGACCTCTGTGATTTTCGAAATCATGGCACTATAGGGAGAAAGAAGCATCTTATTACCTTTATCGACGATTTTTCCAAATATTGTCATGTTACATCTTGAAATAGAAAGGTGAAGCCTTCAAGACCTTCAAGATTTTTAAAACTCGTGTTGAGAATCAGTTAAACATAAAGATTAGAAGATTTAGAAGTGATCGAGCAGGAGAATACACTGCAACTGAGTTTAAAGACTTTTGTGCCGATATAATCCTAGAAATCACAACTCTTTACTCACCCCAGTCAAATGGTATTGTTGAGCGTAAGAATAGAACTTTAACAATGATGTTGAATTTTATGCTACTCATAACTGACATGCCTAATTTCTTTTGGGGGGAAACATTCCAAACTGCAAAACACATTCTAAATTGAGTGTCTCACTCAAAGCTCAATTCTACTCTATATGAGTTGTGACACGACCATCATTGAAGATATGACACTCTAAAGACTTGATACTGTATTGCTTATGCGAGAATATAAAACTTTAAGAGACCTAAGGTGGAACCTAGAACAACAACCCGTATTTATCTAGGTAGTGCAAAAGATTGTGCAACTGATAGGTTTCTGGATTTATCCACTAATACAGTGATAAAGTCTAAAAATGTTATTTTCTTTGAACATAAATTTATCAAATATCGTGGCGTAACTGTCTCTGTGTCTACTAACATGATTGCAGAATCTACTGTAGAACCTGATGCTGGCCCCTCTGGCACTGCTCCCCAACCTTTAGAGGGGGAACCTATTTTTATTAGAACGATTACAAAAGATAGAATTCCTAAGTACTTTGGTAAGAATTTCGTCCTCTAGCACTTAGAAGATGATCTATTCTCCAATCAGGAAGCAATGCGATCTAGAAATTCGTTAATGTGGGCAGAAGCTATCGATGATGAGATGATGATGAGATGAACTCGCTGTTATAAAATAATACTTGACATCTAATTGACCTGCCAATAGAAGTTAAAGTTCTAAGATGCAAGTGAGTATTGCACAATAAATTACATAGTGATGAGTATATAACAAGTACAAAACACGTCTAATAGTTAAGGGTTATAAACAGCAAGAGAAAATTGACTACTTTGACATCTATTCATATGTATGTCACCTGTCGACTATTAAGATTCTTCTTGTCTTAGCCTATATCAAGAACTTTATAGTTCATTAGATGGATTTAAAAACAGTCTTCTTGAATGCAGAGCTTGATGAAAGGATCTACATGGCACAACCTGAAGGTTATGTACGTAAATATCTAAAAGTGAAAGTGTGCAAAGTAGATAAATCAATCTATGAACAAGCGCATAAGATGTGACACATTATATTTGACAAAGTGATAAACAACGTTGAATTTTAGTATAGTCTCTCCGACAAGTGCTTTTATCACTATTCAATGTCAAATAAAACAGTCATCATATGTTTGTATGTGGATAACATGTTGATTTTGGGCTCGGATCTGGCTGTAGTGATTGATTTCAATTCACTCTCGCAAAGACATTTGACATGAAGGACCTTGGTCCGGTTGATACCATCCTATGAATGAAAATTAGAGTAGACAAGAGTCATGTTACTCTCAGTCAAACTTATTATATTGAACAAATTCTTTCTATCTGAGGTTATAAACACCGTAGACCTGTAGAAACACTGTTTAATCCAAATATCAAGTTGCGTCTGAATGTAGGGACTAACACTGACCAAGTAAAGTACTCGAAGATCATTGGTAGCCTCATGCACGCCACAAGCTGTATAATACCAGACATTATATTCTTTGTTGCATGCTGAACAGCTTTACCAGTAGCTCAGACAAAGAACATTTGGATGCCCTAGACAAGATGATGAGATACCTAAGAGGTACTAAAGATCATACTCTGTGCTACACTAGTTTCCCTTATTCTGTGAATGAATACTCTGATGTCTCTTGTTGTTCAGAAGTTGATAATAGTAGTCTACCAATGGATTTATATTCACTATGCGTGGAGCTGATGTTTCTTAAAAATCCAAAATACAAACTTGTTTAACTTTTGTCGTCTATGAAAGTCGAGTTGTTTGTCTTAGCTTCAGCTGATGAAGAAGCGGACTGGATCAGGAATTTGATTATTGACATTCCCTTGCCTAGGCTACAAGTCAATTTTTTGAGCATGTACTGTGATAATCATGTAACAGTTTAAGTCGTTAAGAATGTCCTCTTTAATACTAAGAGAAGATATGTATGACTGAGACATGATTTATTAAATTATTTGAAAGAACAAGACGTTATCACATTGATCAATGTGAGGTCGAAGGATAACCTGACTGATTTATTGACGAAAGGAATGCACAAAAACCGATTAATCAAAACAGTCGGCGAAATGAGACTCAAGACGACTTAGCGCGACCTTAGTTCAAGGATAGACGATTTAGTTCAGTTTTAGTCCAAATGTTTTGATTCTTTTCACTTTCATTTGTCAAAGTAAGCGTGTTGTGCTCCGCTGATGGTCGTGGTTGCTAAATACAAATCTGGTGAGTTGCTTCATTTCATATTTGATGTCAACAACTTCATCGAGATTCGTCTTTTTTACCTAGGAGGAGAGTGTTATTATATATTTGATAACACGATCTGACTCGGTTTGACCCGTTTTCTGTTTATTGGTTCCATTTCATACTTGATGAGTTACAATTAACTTTAGAAGAACTTTAACTGTGACATTCCATATTGGGTCACAGATATAGTTGTGGTGTCCATAAGTCCATAAGATCATTTCTTTGAAAACAGATAATATAAATAGTCATTCCACAGTTGATAAGAGGAGATTGTTAGTGAATTAATTATATGCCCGCACGTGTCGAGACCGACTTGGAACAACCCATTGTGTTTTGTCACTCTAGAACATGACTCTATGCTGGAGATAATATAAATAGTCATTCCACAGTCGATAAGTTATTGTGGACTATCTTGAGCGGAGCCTCAATATCGTGTTCTTCTCGCATCTTCGACTTTCATTGTCTTCGAGTTCGCGCACTGGTTCTCACATTTGTATTAATTTGTAGGAATTGAGAAGGAGAAGAATGTTGGATAAGAACGAACTAGATCTACGAGTTGAAAATTGAGCAAGAGTTATCATTGTTGGAGTTTATCACTTATCTTTTCCTAGTGGACTTGTAATAGGGTTAGAGAACTACTATTACGCTCTTGTTATTTCTAGAAATATTATTTCAATTTCATGGTTGAACATGAAGGGATTTTTATTTATTATTAAGAACAATAGTTGTTCTATACATTTAAATGATATGTATTATGGTAATGCACAATTATTTAATGGTCTGTATATTTTGAACAAATATACCCAAATTTTATGTTTTAATAGGGTTTTTTGATATGTTTTAATAGAGATTCTATAAATAGTCTTCAACTTTAATAGGGTTTTTTTCATCTTCAAAATGAAACAAATTTGATATTTCGCTCCCTAGAATCTCTCCATATGATTCAAAGGCGGAATTGTTTGAAGTTGAGATAGATATGACCTCGGAAAAAGCTGCAGTGTTATTTGCCTGCAACTCTTTCTGGTTTTTGATATGTTGTTAATCCGTAAGAGGGTATTACAATATATCCCAAGTTTGATCTATCTTTCTATGTTGGAGTCCCATTCATAGAAAGATTAGCTGCTTCAGGGAAAGTACTGTTCTCCCCCAAAGTACTACTGTTCTCCCCCAACACAGATACATTATCAAAATTAGAAACAACTCTAATTGACTAATTCTCCCCTTCAATTTCGCATCACCATTGTGAACATTCTTATCATCCATACTTCTTTCATCTGCAAATCTTTTTTGGACTGCAGTTGAATGAGTTTCTTGAGTGAAGAGAAATGGTCTCCTTTGTAGTTATCTTTGCTTTCTCCCCTTCCTTTTGGACTTCGACTTTGGAATCGTATTTGTCAACAGAGTGGGTCTCCCTCCTCGAATTGCTCTCCTGAACAACATGATCCTTCCTAGAAGACCTGAAAAGCTCTCTTTTGGCAATGAGAATGCTTGACCCAGTAAACCATCCATATGTATACAGCAATCAAGAGATATGCATAGAACTTTCTTTGTCATAGATCATTGTAAATGGCAGTCAGAACTCGGAACCGAGATAGTTGGACGAGTTCACAACAAATGGCAGTCGGAGTGCACTAGAATGTAAAATCCCTCGATGACTTCCGACGAGAACGGCTCTAGAATAGAGAATCGCTCAAGCTAAGAAGGCACTGGAACGGAGGTATGCGTGGGGCTGGAAGTGAAAATAGTAAAGGGAAGGGTCCTGTAAGATGGGAAAAATGGTTGGTGCATTACTCGCGCTAACAATATCATGCGCGGAGCGCCCATCCAACTGTATATTCCCGCTAGCATGATTTTTCGTGCATAATTGATCTAAAATACGACCACTTTTCAATTTGACCAAACAGTCAACATCGTTGAATCAGAAATCATACGACCGTATTTGCTCCCGCAATGATCTACATTAAAATATTTCTTGGTAAGATGTATTCAATTACAAAAATTTTCGGACCAAATTACTCCCCCTCTAAAATTAGACTTATATTTAAATTTAAAGTGTAAAATGACAATTACCCTAAAAAAAATACAACGAACAAGTCTTACCTAATCACATCAAGCCGGCAAGACATGTGAAGCCGGCCACAAAACATCTTGATTCCTGCAGGCCTTCACAAAATTTAGAGGGAACTTACGACAACAATAAATACCACTACAGTCAAATTAATACAATGAATGATGTTTTCTTCCTCATCCCCTCGACAAATGGCGACTGCTACCTTCTCTACACGCTGCTCTCAGGTGTATTAAGCCACTGTGGCCCTCCTCTTCCAATGATTCATATCCAAACCCTAGCCCATCAACTCGCCTTCCCTTCCCTCTCTATCCCTCTTCAATGCAGCGCCATCGCCGGAACCCTAAAACTCTCATGAAGAACCCCGCCGTGAAGCACAAACCCAAATCCAAAACTCAACTCCCGATCATCATAAGTCCGAACCCGGCGTCGTACGACGACGACGATCGATCGAGCGTGTGCAGCAACAGCTCGCGCCACCACCGGCTTGCTGCCGAGGAGGAGGAGCTCCGGATTCGGGAGGAGCTGGAAGATGAGATTGAGTGGGAACTTGAGCAAGAACTCATTGATGGCATCTCTGTTCTTGTCCGCCGCCTCACCGAGCTCAAGGCGCGCCAGATCGCGCGCGGGTTCGGCATTGTGAGCTGTGGAGAGGGGTTTTCGAAGAAAGCAGAGAACGAGATCGCCGGCGCGACGAGGCGCTGGGTGGCGGCAAGCTTTTCACAGGAGGAGGGAGTCGTGGGTTTCGTCGGGGATAGTGGGTGCAGCTCTGGGTGCTCCGATGCCGAGTCCACAACGGGAATTGTATTGAGAACGAGCCGCGACAGGAGGTAGCTGCGTTACGCTGGGGCTTGAATCAATTTGGGCCGTTGATGCCTTTAATTTTGGTAGTTGTGATTAGCAGATAGATTTAACTATTTGCAGGCTACATTTCTTCCTTTTTAATTATTTTTATTATTCCCTTGCAATTTCTAAGAGCTCTTTTTGCAAACCATTATTCATGTGCCTTAACCCTCTACTTTTCAGTTTCTCTTCCAGCCGCTCGAGACTCCAGCTGCCCACGATACTCTTCAACATTCTGGACAATTTTTTTCTTTTTAAATTTTTATATTGGTCTGTGATTAGCAATATTGGTTGAAAGTGATGAGTGAAACAACGGTCGATAGAGTGGTGGAGTTCATTCCAGTGGGAGATAGACTCACTTAATGATAGAAAAATTTCGATGCCCTTACAGATGATCTCATTGGAGAAGAAGGAATTGATCCATGAAGTGCTAAGATGGGCGATACATAAAGTGATTTTTTTCATTGATCGGTGGTCGACACGAAAGACCACTACAATAACAACACTTAAGCTTTTATCCCACTATATTGGGGTGGTTATATGAATCTTTTGTCGTTATTGTGCCCTATCTTTATTCATAATCTCACTAATGCTCAAGGACATCATGTTTTTCCTTGTAATTTCATTTCAAGTCATGAGATTAAACTCTCATGACACCTAAAAGGTGACTAAACTGGACATGAAAGGTCACTATTTTAAATAATATAGCTGATGGCAGATCCACCCATCATCCCTCTAATTTTCTTCTCATCTCTCCTTGGAAAAGTATGTACAAAAAGGTAAGAAGTCTGAATGTTGCTCCAAAAGTAAATATAGAGCAATTGTTTTTTTAATATGGCTAAATGCATCCTTACATTACATAAAGACTAATTTCTTTTGTAAAATAAATGAAACTAGTCAATAAGAGTTAAAAATAAAGACGATTGATAAAAGTACACCTTAATTTGATATACTAGGGTTCATTTGGGGGGGGGGGGGGGGGGGGTCTTATTTTCACCCGGTCAAGCCGTTACGACCGCATGAATCGACCTTAAATTAAGGCCGATTCATGCGGTCGTAACCGCTTGACGGTGAAAATAAGTTCCCCCCCCCCAAATGGAGCCTTAGTCATTTGCTATATTCTACTTCTAAACTGCTACATGCACATCATTTTGATATTTGTAGCCCAAAAAATAATCACATTCCGATTTTTAAATAGCAATTAACATACTATATGTTGAAGCAGGGAAAATCCATACTCCAATATTCGTATCAAGGCAGTCTGAGGTTACCGGTTCAGCGATTAGGTGCGACGGCTAGCGAGTTAGGACGCAGAAACAGTCAGACAACAAAAAGGACCTCAAACGCAGCGACGGGAGGTCCCACCACGTACCTGGATGTTTAGAAGAAGTTTACCCTCCACAACCAAAAATACCCGAGCATGGTACGAGGTAGACTAGCTAACAACTAAGTCACGGTGATTAGGATGGATAGTCGCGAGCTGTCTCTCTGAAGAAAGGATCCAAAGGCTCAGCTCGAATTCTAGGAAATGAAGTGTTCAAGATCTTTTGTTAGATTCTGAAGTCCATCTTCTCATACTTCTGAGGTCCTATTTATAGGCAAATCCAAAAGTAGGAGATCTTATTTATAGCCCCACCCCTGACAGCTAGGTGATTCCTTAGGGGAGCTCGCTCGGCTGGGCGAGTAACAGGCCTAGACGCCTATCTGGCGAGTATGCGAGGGGAGCTCGACATGCTCGCCCAGGCCTTCTGCCGTCTTGGCGTTGACTCTGACTTCTGTCATGACCTGCTGATTTTGACTCTTGCTGACCTGACTTTAGAGGGGTCCACCCTCGATGAATATGAGTTGTACAGTAACTCCTTCAATAACATATTACACTTATTCAATAATATAACAAAATTCATTCCTAATGTTGCGGGTCACCCGTTTTTCTCCCGGTCCAGAAAATTGGACCGTCTTAGCTCGGAGTTGGATCGGGCGCGCAAACAGTCAATTAAAAATAATAGCAATGACAGGAGGCTTTTTTTACCGTGGAAAACCCGAAAAAAAGGTGAAAAACCACGCGGTCGAATCTGTGTTGCGTCAAAATCCACTATAATGTTTGAGATTACAAGCACGAGAAATCTTCTTGGAGGGTGACAAACCACCTTTATGTTACAAGCTTTAAGTACACGAAGAGTTTAAAAATAATCTAAGTTCACGATGCTCTAACGAGAGCGTCCAATGAAGTGTTCTGTTGTGGCTTCCTCTTGAGCGGAAAACTGGCCAAGTCTTTGGGGCTTGGATGAGCACGTCTTTATGGAGAAAGTGACTAAGTCCTTGAAGCTCTGGTGTCCGTGAAGCATGGAGGCGAGCGTCCTGGCTAGTATTTTTCTTGCGTCTTTACTTGCGCTCGCGGGAGCATCCACGGGAGCGCTTAGGCCTTGGCGTTGAGCGTTCAGCGGCCTAGAGAGGGAGCAGAGCGAATTTCAAGAGGAGAAAAGATCGAAGTCCAACGTTCTCGCCAGAAAACCTCAGAGCTCTCTCTAGTATATGTAGTTGCTTGTCTTCAAATGAGGGTCTATGAGCTTATTTATAGTTTTCTAGAATGATATGCCGATAATTGCGCATGTGCGGATTTTAAGGTAGCAAATGACGTAGCTCCGTTCCGGTCACCTAGATCGCCAAATTTCATGAAATGACGGAAGTGCCCCTGGGCAGTTCGGGCAAGGTGCACGGGGACGACGACGGCCGGCGGTGGGGGCGGTCGGACGCAGTGACGCCTCCAGCGCACAAGAAGTGTGTGCGAGACACGCACTCCTGCGTGCTCCACAACGCGTCTGTGCACTGTGCGCTGATAAATGAATATATAAATTACGCAAGTGCACGCGTCGGTTCAAGTAATTTTCATAAAAACCTGATAATACTCTAATTGTACCTTCAAAAGAGCTCCAAATATTAGCAGAAAGCAAAGCCCTTTTCAGAAATCTTTAGAATATCATTGTAGCATGGATCAAATATCAAATTAGGTGTGCAACTTGGATCGGTTTGGTTCGGTTCCTCTCAAAACCAGGAACCGACCCATGTATGTGTTTTACAAGTTTTTGGAACCGGAACTGACCCACGGTTCTAAAATATAGAACCGAATTGTTCTGTTCGGTTCTCGGTTCTACTCGTCTTCAAAAAAAAAATATTGAACCATTAATGTTTATATGTGAAAAATAAAGACGAGTTAATGTTTACTTTAGAGACTTGTTTGTTTAATAAAGTTATATTAAAATCTGAATTAAAATAGGGACACAGACTGAAATGTGATTAACATAACTGCTTCAAACAAATTAGGATTCAAGACACTCTACATGTGTCTTAAAGTTCAAAAATGATATGCTAGATAATTCTCTTAGAGTTGCAGCTCCAATGCGCATGGGGCTGCTAGAGCAATAAACTTCATTCATCTCAGTCCTGACAAGCACTTTCTCACTAGTCTCTTATAGTCATTAAGAAAAATTATTAAAGTTTGAAGACCAAAAAAAATTATTACAGTAGCAAGTGGTGAACAGAAGGCAACCGCCACTCCAGCACTACCTTCTAAGGATGGGTGCATAAGAGGAATATGCATCCTTAAATGTAAGCTAGCAGAAAGGCGTGAGACAAGAAACCCTAAGACAGTTGCAGTAAGGCGTGAGAGAAGAAAGGACCTAGAGAGTAGAGAGTAGAGAATCGGCACGGTCTTGCATACCTAGAGAATCGATGAATCCAACCTTCTTCCAGTTCGGCGATGACGAACGAGTGGCGCTACGGGCTGCAATGAATCCAACCCTTCTCGATTTCTCTCCTCCTACTCGATCGTGAGTAAATACCAAATAAACCCTAACCGGCTAACTCCGTAATCCCCAAGTATCGTGATCGGCTGACCGCGTGAGGAGTGAGCCGCTGGGGTTACAACTGGATAACGCAAGGCGTGAATTGATCTATTGATTTCTTATTTCATGATTCTACTTTTAATAATTGATTTTTTTAAATTATTTTTAAAATTATCGGTTCGGTTCTCGGGTACCCGACAACAGGAACCGAGAACCGAACCGAACCGGCGGTTCTAGTATTTTTTAGATCCATACCCGAACCATGTAAAATGAAAACCGATCCGAACCATCGGGTTCAGTTCAGTTCTCGGTTGTTCAGTTATTTTTACATACTCCTATATCAAATAATGAACATGATACTTTTAGATGAATTATGAAATCAAAAAATTGAAATAATCATAGATCCACATAGAGGAATCAGAATTTTTTACCTAAACCCTAAATTTGGGCTTCACACAACACTACAACAGAATAATTGGCTAAATAATTTGAGAAAAGATAACACTACCTATCCAGGGCTTTGAGCGAGGTGAATGAAGGGAACTGGGAAGCCTTTGTTATGTTTCTCCTCCCACATGAACAATGACTTAGGCTCCGTTTGGGGGGACTTATTTTCACCGGTCAAGCGGTTACGACCGCATGTACCGGAGCTTAATTAAGGTCCGGTACATGCGGTCGTAACCGCTTGACCGATGAAAATAAGTCCCCTCAAACGGAGCCTTAGTGGCGGATCCATCATAAGTGAACCGAGAGAAAAAAATTTGAGCAAGGTGAATGGAGGGAAGAAATCAGAACGAAAGTCGAAGGGGAGTGTCAGAAATCAAAAGAGAATACTTGGGCACGCACGGCGTTGGGTGCAGGGGGAATAGCTGATGGATGGGATTGGGAATTCAAGACCAATTTTTGCTTATTTTTAAAAGGGGTGCAATTAGCTTGATTTGGCAGACGATTAGTCGATCTTAGGTGTGTGGATATCCAATAGTTAGCGTGCTTATAACAAACACAACACAAATACACCCATATGTGCTTACAACAAATTGCAAAAAAATAACGGGGGCAGTGTCTCCCAGGCTCTCCTCTGAATCTGCTCATCTCCATTTGCAGAGCTGTTCAGAACATATACATTTTTTAGATGCTTAAACAAAACAGCAATATTGAACATAATACAGTAACTCAAAACCCACACATATAACAAACACAACACAAATACATACTGATCATACACTAGATCAGAACATTTCCTCAAAACCAAAAGTATAATAAAACAGAATATTTGATTTACTTTTTATATTATTTTAAATAATTTACTAGCAGAACTCCAAGCTAAATATAGAAAGTAGAAGGAAGACAACAAGTAAACAATAGTATTTGCAGCATAATCCCCTTATTTGATAATCAAAACACAAATGAATCATCACACAAGATTTGAGGCTCGAAAACTACTACAAATCAGATTCAGATGCACAAAATTACCCCCAACTCAACAATTTCTAGTTAAAAGTTCCCAGGGCGCCAGATCCACTGCAAAAAAATTGTCAAAAAAGATGGTACCCAGCCATAAAACAGCCTTGCTATGTCGATTCAATTAGGAGGAAGGCGATCCAGATCCAGGCGGGAAGCCGGCATGGCAGATCGTTCCAGATCCGCGAGGCAGTTTCTTTGTTGTAGAGGCGCTGTCAAAGATAGGAGGCTGGCGATGCGAGAAGGTTGAGATCCAAGAGTTTCCTTCGAGATCGAGCTCCCGGACCACTGCTATCGGCTTGGATGGAGAGCAGTTTCAAAGGAAAACTGGAAGAGCATTGACAAGGGGAGAGATTTTTAGGTCCGGAGCCGTCCCTAAATCTCCGTCCGAGAGCTACGGATCACCATTAAAATGCATGTGGAGCACACGCATTTTGGCAGTGTGACATACACTTTTGCGCGGGCCCCATGCATTCATCTCTTTCCATTGGTTCCGGTTCCATCCGGAAACCCGGAGAGAAAAATTCCCCTGACAAGGGATAGCTTTGTGCGCAGTTTCGCCCGAGCTCTGCTCGCCTTCGATGGAGATCGGCTACAAATCAAAGGTAAAATAAAACGGAGCTGATATGACCCGAGGGCAACAAAACAAACAAGGTGGGCGGGTGGAAACGGAGCAAACGTGCACGGAGGTTCATTTATTTACCCTTCTTCCGGCGGCGTTTGCCCAAAACGGAGTTGCGAAACGCCCAAACAAATAAAGTCGTAGTCTTGACATTGGCGTTTCACGTGAACACAACAGGAGTTGAAACGCAACAGGAGTGGAACACCTAGATACCATAATTTGTGGCACACAAATAGCTAAAAAATCGGGTGGCGAAAGTATTGGAACCGGGCTCTCTTTTCAAATCTAGGTCCAGATTAAGGCTTCATTTGTTTCGGCGGCGGCGGGTGGATCCGGCGGGTGGAAACGGAGTGTTCGAAACGGAGGGGGGAGGTGGCTGCTTCAAATGGAGCTTTTTAGGGCGTTTCTCAAGGCGGGCGGGTGGAAACGAAGCAAACGCCGCCGGAGGTTCATTTGTTTACCCGCCTTCCGGCGGCGTTTGCTCAAAACGGAGCACCGAAACGCTCAAACAAATAGAGCCTAAAGGAGAGCGCGACAAGTTTCGAAATCTCATAAAATATGTTTTTCTTCTCTTAAAGCCTGTGAGCCTATCCCCCAGTGGATCATTTATGATCTTCCAGTAGATTATTTATGATCTTGATTTATCAAAGGCTATTTTACATCAGGAGATTATTTTGATATACCGGAAGATCATTTTGATCAAAAATGATATTTCGGGAGATCTTTTTGATCCAAAATTTTTTTGAGAAGTTTTCTGATCTTCTGGGTCTCCCAAGAAATGAGAAATGATTGTCTGAAAAATGATCTCGTGAAAGATGAGAAATGATCTGCCTGAGAACTGATCTTCTAGGAAATAATAAAAGTAAAGCAAAAAATGTATGATATTTCAACAGGCTTAATAGATTTGAAAACTAAGGATTCATTTGTTTCGGCGGTGACGGGTCGATTCAGCGGTTGGAAATGAAGTGTTTATATTGGAGGGGGGAGGTGGTTTCTCCAAACTGAGTTTTTTGGGGGCATTTCTCAAGGCGGACGGGTGAAAACGGAACAAACGCCGCCGGAGATTTATTTGTTTACCCGTCTTCCGGCAGCATTTGTTCCAAACAGAGCGGCAAAACGCCGAACCGAATAGAGCCCATTCCAAAAATTGTTGTAAGCCCATTCCGTAAATTTCTCTATGGAATGTGCTATTGGCAAAATTAAAATATCTCCAGCTATTTATTCTCCGGGTCCCTATTCCCGCTGAACCGACGCCTCCTCCATAAACCCTAAACTTGGCCCTCCCCGCCGCTTATCTTCGTTTTCGCTGCTCTTCTCCCGCCGCCGATCTTCGTTTCCCTACTCTGCTCCCGCCGCCGATCTTCGTGTCCCCTGCCCCTGTCCCTTGCCGATCCTCGTTTCCCCCGATCTGCTCTCGCGCTGCCGATCTTCGCTTCCCTCTCTCTGCTCCTAGGCTCTGCAGATCGTCCGTTTCCTTTTTCTTTTGATTGTCGGTTCTTTTGATTCGTTTCTTTCCAAGGTTTTACGCGGTCAATTATCTTTCCACTGACGATTCTCGGTTTTATCTTTTTGTAGTGTTTCCGTAGATCCATCTAGTCCACTGCGAATACACAATCTTTTGTTCCTTGCCATTTTAAACTTTTCTTTTTCTTACTGTATTTTTTTCGTCTTACAAGCATTTTTGCACATGCTTTTGATTTGCCTATTTCTTGTTGTTTGATGTAGCTTTGATACACTATGTTGTTTGATGTAGCTTTGAAATTTCATCTGCGTTCAATTGATAAAGCAGTACTTTTATATTTTTTCCCTTTCAGATCTATAGCATGCTTGGCATTCATGGAATTTTTCTACCAATAAACCATATATAATCCTACTTTATATCATTGCTCTAGCACATTTTGTTGCAGTAGTTATTTAATGCTTTGATGCTTAACAATTTTAGATATCTCGATGTAGCCTTTGGAGCATGATAAAGTAGCTCTATGTCACATGAATCAATGCCAACCAATTGAAGGAGCATGATAAAGTAGCTCTATGTCACATGAATCAATGCCAACCAATTGTAACGTTTGGCTCCATTTCATTTTCCTTTCGTTCCACTTCTTTGACATGGCTTCTTTTGCATGTTCTAGTTTGTGTAAAGCAGCGTCTGCATGATTTTAAAGAGATACCAGTGGTAATTCTACTGGCAATATAAAGCTCCAATTGTAACCCAATTTTGAACGGACCCTTGGTAAAAATCACTCATTCGTGTGTAAGAACATTTTTTTTCATTTATGTATTAGTTCTCAAGCCTTTATTTTCTGTGAGAGTTTAGCCACTCGACTTGTTAAACTTGGGAGGGGCAGATCAAAAAAGACTTGAAATGAAATTATAAGGGCCCGTTCGTTTGCACCGTTTTCAGACTGCGTTTTCGTTTTGAGTTTTCGCGGACCAAATGTAGGCGTTCGTTTGGCTATGTTTTGCATCGTTTTCGTTTTGAGATGAAAACGCTGTGTTTTCGTTTGGCTATGTGTTTTCGTTGCTTCTAAATTTGCCTGGCTCCAAAACACGCCTCAAGAGGTGTGTTTTGCTGTGTTTTGAGAATAGACTGTTCTCTTCTTCCCTTCTTCCCCGGCGATTTTCCGCAAGGAGGGGTCGGCGTTGTCGTCGGCGGCGGCTGCCCAGCTCGAGGACCGTAGTTGGGAGGAAACGGGGAGGAGGAGAATAGACCGGCAATATTCATACTAGAGCTTCCGTCACTGCTGTAGTTAATTGTCGAGGAGCAGTTAACGGTGAGACGACGAAGAGGGTTAGGGTAGGGTATAGAGAGGGTAAGGGAAGAATGACTCGACCTCCAGAGCAAGAAAGTATGAGTCCGGTGGAACCACAGTAAGGATGAGAGGATTCAAGGCGGAAGGGGTACCGGATCTCCGTGCTGCCGCCGGTACAATGGTTAGGAGGGCAACGCCGGGAGAAGAACTCCAGGTCAACTTGATCTCCTTTCTCTAGGGCAGATGTAGTTGCATACATGAGCTGCAGGAGGAAGAAGATGTCCGTGGACTTAATTGACTTTGACCCCAAAAAAATGCAAGGTGAAATAAGCAGCGCTCCCGCATCGTGAATGTTACAAACGAACATTAGTTTTTGTTTTGCTCTAAAACGAACACGAAAAACATTTTCCAAACGAACATAAGTTTTCGTTTTACTCCAAAACGAAAACTCTATGATTTTTCGTTTTGGGTCAAAACGAAAACCTTCCCATGAAAACTTGCAAATAAACGGGCCCTAATAAAAGACATGATGCAGATAGGCATTAGTGAGATTATTACTAAAGATTGGGCCCAAGTGCGACAAAGGATCCATATAGCCAACCCACTATGGTGGGATAAGGCTTGAGTGTTGTGTTTGTCGTCGTTGTTGTTGTTATGTATTACTGAGCAACAGTTTACCATTTCTTAATCTTATATTTCAATTTTGAAATCAAATCTAAACACCAATTCTTGTCTATTAATTTTTTGTATGGTCTATCTTGATGATATTGATTATGTTACTTTTTTGCAATCAATATTTTTCTCTAGCCGCACAGTGAAAGAAGGTATTTTTATGGAGTGGATGTCTGCCTTATCAAAATGTTCATTTTCCACGGTTTCCTCCACTGTCGTCACCTTCATCCTGCTTATACTGCCATTTTCCTTCACCGCCCACTTTCATTTTTTATCTTCCTCATTTTATGATGCCATGGGTTGTCATGATTGCTATCCGGATTATAGAATTTTGCGATCCTACGATCCAGATTTTGTAAATCAATCCAGATTTTGTAAATCAATCAAGATTTTGTAAATCGATCCAGATTTTATAAATCGATGCAGATTTTGTAAATTGATCCAGATTTTGTAAAGCGATACTCGATCCAATCCTACCATCTGATCCGATTCAATCTCGAAACGATCTCATCTACAATCTCGATCCTAACAACCATCGTAATGCTCTCAGCGAGAAGCCAAAACTTCAGCCACCTTGAATGTTGAAAGGTATGAGATGTCTTTTAAAAACATATTGAAATAGATAATGTATTTGAAGCACCTGTTAATCGTCTTATGTAAAAATAAATATAATTCAAATTCTAATCAAATCTCATTATATTGTTATAATTCCAGATTTAAATATACTGCTTTGGTTGCCCAATGATGGAAATCTATTATATATGGAGCAGCTGTTTGTCTTCTTCGACCTAGCATTTCATGAGATCCATCACACTTCCACTGACATTGCCACTAACACTGTCGTCACCCTCTACCCCTTCATCCGCTTTCATTTCCAACACATTTTCTCCACTTGATAATGCTTGCGACGAGGAGTCATAAATTTAGCTGTGTTGAATGTTAAAGCTATGAGATCTGAGGGCTTTATTTATTTATGTCTATCTATTTATTTAATGCCTATTTTATTATTGTTTTCTATGTGTACAAATGAACTTTGACTTCCTTGAATCTTAATGTACAACCTCATATCCGGCAAGTGGGGATTAACAGGTGCCAGAACAGCCAAGTCATCTTGTTCAAGTCCCAGGCGAGCCGGGCCCCCGGCGTCGAGTCCACTCGACGCCTTCCGCCCCGGCGTCGAGTCCACTCGACGCCTTCCGCCCCGGCGTCGAGTCCACTCGACGCCTTCCGCCCCGGCGTCGAGTCCACTCGACGCCTTCCGCCCCGGCGTCGAGTCCACTCGACGCCTTCCGCCCCGGCGTCGAGTCAACTCGACGCCTTCCGCCCCGGCGTCGAGTCCACTCGACGCCTTCCGCCCCGGCGTCGAGTCCACTCGACGCCTTCCGCCCCGGCGTCGAGTCCACTCGACGCCTTCCGCCCCGGCGTCGAGTCCACTCGACGCCTTCCGCCCCGGCGTCGAGTGAGGCGAACTCACTTGGCGCATTTTGATCTCGGCGTTGAGTGAGCCTTCACACCATGTACTGTCGGAGCGTTGGCTCCACGTCCCAAACTCCACCCGCGGATTGCCAAAGAAAGATACGTCGTATCATGAGGATCCTTTCTACGACGCGTTGATCATCTAGATCTCGGTCGAGAATTTCATTGTCTCTCGGATGCTCATCGACAACGGGAGCTCGGTCAACGTCATCTTCAAAAAGACGTTTGACGGGATGAAGGTGGAGGCCCAGAGGGTGTTGGCCTCGGATGGACCTCTGTTCGGGTTCTCGGGAGAGAGGAAGGAGGTGGAAGGAGGAGTGAGACTGCATGTCGTCCTGGGGGGCAGTTCAGGAACTGCAGATTCATCATCGTGGACGCCCCCAACAGCTACAACGTCATTTTAGGACGGTCCCTCGACCAGCGGCTTCCGCTGCGTACTCTCCTCCAACCATCAGTGCTTGAAGTTCAGCGCCAAGTGAATCCAGGCTAGGGTATGATGAGATCCCAAAGTGACATGGGAGTGTTATGTCACTACGGTGAACTCCATCTCTTGGCAGGGTTGAACTGACCCCGGCCTCCCTGGCGATCGTCTTCTCCATAGAAATCTCTCCGCTGGCCCTGGTCCTGCCACTCCGGATGCCTCCAGCCGAGCCGATTATTCGGCTCCTGGCACCCCCACCTCGGCTGCTGTTGCTGATGTTGCTCCTATGTCTAGGCTCGGGCCTCCGCACCTCTTGGCCCTTGCGACCTCTCGGCTCCTCCGTGGCCCACCTCGCCAGCTTCCGGGCAAAGTCCGGGTTCGATGCCTCCCCGTCGACCTCCCTTGCTGCCCTCTCCATCAGCTCCTCATAGGAGAGAGGAGGCACCCTCTTCAGCTCCATCCTGAAGAAGCCCTGTTGCAGCCCCAAGGTGAAGGTCATCATCAGGGCGTTCCCTGACATCTCCTGGACCTGGAGGACCTCCTCCTAGAACCGGTCCATATAGCTCCCTAGAATCTCGTTCACCCCTTGCTTGATGTGGAATAAGGACTCAGACTCCTTCCTCTTCTTGGAAGTGGTGAACCTCAGCATGAACCCCCGACGTATGTCCTCAAAGCAGTAGATGGAGCTGACCGGCAGCTGGTGGAACCAATCTCTTATCTTTTCCTTGAGGGTGATGACAAAGAGCCTGCATTTGAACGCATCCGACATCTGTCGGATCGAGACCACATCCTCAAATCACTGGATGTGTTGAACCGGATCATCCTTCCCGGTGTAGTAGGATATCTATGGTTCATGAAACCCCTCTGGAATTATGGCAGATGAGACTAACTCGCTAAAGGGGTTGCCACCCCCCTGTCGGGTCAGCCGAGTGATCTCGCACCTCCACCTCGCCAAATCGGCCCGCGCTTGCCGAGCCTGGGAACAGAACTCGCCCCGACAGATCTCGCTCCCTCCTCTCCTCTTGCCTGGAATTCTCGAACATCCTGAGGGTGGCGAGAGGAGGGGGGGGGGAGGTGGCGAGTCGGCCCTGTCATATCTCTGTCCTTCACCTCCAATCATTGAGCTCACGAAGGATTTTCGGTGTCGATCACACTCTCCACGCTCACCGCACCAAAATGTTGAAACCGAAAATCGGCTTTTGTGGAGTTCGAACCCGTGGGGAAGGGGTGATTTTACACTTCTCCTTCACAAACTCAAACATCTAGAGGCTTAGAACAAAAAATAGACACAAGGCTCCAGCTCGGAGGTCCCACCACACACCCAGAAAATCTTAGAGCGCTTCCCCTTCTTTGTTGAGATAAGGATACTTCAGAAAGCGCAAGAAGAACATGACACAAGTAAGCATGTTTTTTGAGGTACCTCCTTGGGTCCATTTATAATTTTCCAAGAACGGTTTGTCAACATACAACCTCCGCTGTTTTAAACAGGTATATGCAGTTCAGATTGGCTTGCCAGCAACGTAACTCTGATGTTCTTAAAAGACTATGAGCAAGTCAGCGGGGGTAAAATGGTAAAAGTACATCATACAATACTTGGCGAGTGACCCTTGAAAATCTCTACTCGCATGGGATGGCGAGTGCTCCATGATGCTAGCACTCGCCGCCTCTCTATGGCCCAGGGCAAGTGCGGGTCAGACCTGCCCCACTCGCCAACTGCTTGCCGGCAGCCATGGGCGAGTGCGAGCCTGCTGCTCCATTCACCCATGTTCCACTGCACCCCACCTGGGCGACCCAACGGGTCTGCAGAGATCTCACTCAACGGCAAGAGTGAGGCGTTGACAGAACTCACTCCATTCAACGCCGCGGCAGAAGGCGTCTGGTGAACAAGGCTCACTCAACGACGAGATCAAATGGCGCTGAGTGAGTTCGCCTCACTCGACGCCGGGGCGGAAGGCGTCGAGCGGACTCGACGCCAGCGGAAGGAGTCGAGTGGACTCCGCCAAGGGCCTGGCTCGCCTGAGACTTGAACAAGATGACTTTGCTGGTCTGGCTTTTGTCGATCCCCACTCGACGGATATGGTGTTGTACAACTTTCACTAAGAAAATAGTACTAGTTTTGAATATAAAAGTGATGAATTTCCTTGGGTGATGTTGGGTGTTCCTGTAGAACGGTTCATAACCACCATTTTTACTACTGCCACCGCCATGCTAGTAGAACGGAGGCATTAGGAAACTCGAAGTCTAGCGAAAATGTCTAATTGTTTAAAAAGGAAAGCATTCATCTCTGTTGGTTGGTGTTGCTCTAAGTCTGTAATGGTTTATATAATATATATTTCTGTATTTTGGTTTTTTGAAGTTTTATGATTTTCCCCCTTAATTATCTGTATCAGTGTTCTACCATTTGTTTGTTTTATGGCATGAAGATGAACTAAGTTTTCCATCGTCAGTTATGAGCAGCTATTTTTTTTAGATCACTGTGTAGGCGGTGGTCTATGTAGTTTAACAAATTGAACATAATAAATGCTTCTTTTTTTCAAAATCTTTTTTGCTAATTTTAATCTTTCTGTTAGAAAAGCCCATGTAAAAAGCCCATTTGATGTTTGCCCTTTATTCTAGTTTCTCCTTCAAAGATTTTATTTAGTCCCACATCATGTATAGGATTTATTCCTCTCTCTTCTCTCTATATATTTGTATTCTCTCCTTGTATTTACATACGGAACTCTATTTTTTAATACATACAAGCTTTGGGCTCTTTCAACATGGTATCAGAGCCAGGTTCCGTCTAGCCGCGGACAATTTTTATGCTCCTTCTCTGTCCGCCCGGTCTCCTGCAATTATATAGACTGTCCCTTCTCTGTCCGCCCGGTCTCCTGCGGACTGCCCCTTCTCTGTCCGCCCGGTCTCCTGCGTTTCAGACTGCCCCTCTGCTTTTGCAAACGCCGCCGGTCTCGTGCGGTAAACTGCCTTCCTGCATCCGCTCCGGTCTCGTGCGGACTGCCCTTCTGATTCCGCTCCTCTCTCTCCCTCCGTGGTTCCACCCTCCCCAGGCTTCTTATAGCCAAAAATCTTCTGCTCTGACTCGTGGGGCCCACCTCTCTCCATCCGCTCCGTTTCGACGATCCTTTCTGTCCGCTGCGGGCTCTGCTTGTATCCGCTCGAGCCTCTTTGCTCGCGGACAAATGCTCCCTCAAGCTTCTCTCTCTCGCTGCGGGCTCTGCTTCTACTTTTCCGCTCGAGCCTCCTTGCTCGCGGACTGCTCCCTCTTGTCCGCTGCTATGGTCTCTGCTTGTATCCGCTCGAGCCTCCTTGCTCGCGAAGGACTGCTCCCTTAATTAGCTCATTGGCAATATCCTAGACTTTTTTTGTCCGCTCGGGCCTCTGCTCGCGGACTCTCTCTCTCTCCGCCATAGAGTTTGCGGACTCCTTCTCTGTCCGCCGCGGACTCTCTTCTTGTCCGTTGTGCGCTCTTAATTAGTCTCTCAATGCTGCGGACGCTCTTTTGTCAATGATTTCCTAACCTTTGAGTCATGTCTCCGTGGCTAGACCCTTCTTACCCGTGCTTCCGCTTCCGCTTTCCCCCTGCGGACTCCTGCGGACTCCTGCGGACTCTTGCGGACTACACTTTCTGTCCGCCCTGCGGCCTGCGACCTCCTGCGGCCTCCTTTTTCCTATCCACTGCACTCCTCTTCCAGCGACCTGCCCACAGTTCGCCGCGACCTCTTGCGGACTGCTCCTGTCCGCTGCCGCGACCTGGAAAGTCCTCCACTTCGCCGCGGCCTCTGTTGCGAACTGCTCCAGCTCTGCTCTCACCAACTGCGACCTCTTCCAACTCCCCGAGCTCTCCTCTCGCGGACTGCTCCTGTTCGCCGCGGCCTCACTCAACTCGCCGCGCCCTCCAGACCGCCGCGACCTCCAGCCCGCCGCGACCTCCAGACCGCCGCGACCTCCAGACCGCTGCGGGTTCTCTCCGCATGGCGCCTGCTGCTTCAGCCGTCACCTCTGTTGTGTCCTTCTCTACAGAGGGTATCACCTGTCTTTCTCATCATCATCCTTGTTGGATCGTTGATTCTGGCGCTACTCACCATATCTCCTCCAGAAGCCCCAGCGTATCTCCCACTGCCTCATCCTGCTCGCATCACTGTGGCCAACGGAGCCACTCTCCCGTCTTTGGCTCCGCGTGAATGCTCTTGAAAGCTACTTACACCAACCCTCTCTTTCCTCGGTTCTTCACGTTCCGGGGTCTCCCTTCAATTTATTATCAGTTAGTCGTCTCACACACGACCTTGACTGTTGTATTACATTTTCACCCTCTTCTTTTCTTATGCAGGATCGCCGCACCCGACGTACCATTGGTCAGGGGCAGCTGGTGAATGGGTTGTACATCTTGGATATCCCACCAACTCTTCTCTCTACATCGGCTACCACCATCTCTACTGTTGATTGGCATTGCCGTCTTGGACATGCTCCCCTTCCGATTTCTCAAGCGGGCTCTCCCTGATATCTCTTTACAAGAGTTCTCCTGTGAATCTTATATTTTGTCTACGGCAAACAACACCGTTCCTCTTTCCCCCCGGCATGTGCCAGGAGTCCTACTCCCTTATCGTTAGTTCATTCTGATATTTGGGGTCCTTATAGGATCCCTAGTATTTTTGGCTTTTGGTATTTTGTCACGTTCATTGACGATTACTCCCGTACCACGTGGCTCTATTTACTCCATGATCGCACTGAACTTCTCTCTGTCTTTCGCGCCTTTCTTCTTGAGATGCGTACACAGTTCGCCACTCCTCTCAAAATCATTCGCACTGATAATGCTCGGGAATATACGGGTCGTGCCTTCTCCACTCTCTGCACTGACTTTGGTATCATCCATCAAACTTCTTGTGCGTATACCCCTCAGCAAAACGGGGTGGCCGAACGCAAAAATCGTCATCTTCTCGACGTTGCCGCTCTCTTATGTTCCAAATGCACGTTCCCACCGAATATTGGAACTTTGCTGTTTCCACCGCCTGTCATCTCATCAAAACGCCTTCCCTTCTCTGTCCTTGACTTTGCCTCGCAATGAGAAGCCATCCAACTCCTCTATCCCTCATCCCTCTCACCTCTGAAGTTCCCACCACGAATCTTCGGATGTGTTTGTTATGTCCACCTTCTTGGCCCTCCTTCCGACAAACTTGCTCCTCGGGCCGCCAAGTATCACCGAGGGGATGTTTGTTGGCTACTCTCGCACTCAAAAGGCTAGGTACGTCTGCTACTCTCCTACTACCGGCAAAATGGTCGTTTCTGCGGATGTCACCTTCTGCGAAGACCAGCCCTTCCACTTGAGACCCCGACCTCCTCGTCTTCTACTCCCTCGTCTTCTGCTCCATCTATTCCCCGGCCCGTTGTCCCGGTCCGCCGTTTGTGCCCTCTTCTTCCTCCTCCCCACCGTTCCTCTCGGGTTCCTCCACCGCTAATCCGTGTCTACTCTCGTCGCCCATCCAAGGATGCTCCCGTGCCCCAACTCCCTGCTGCCAGCGATAGTTCGGCTGCGGTCGATCACGCTCCCGTCTCTACGGCTCATCCCTTGGCAACTACGTCTCTCTCCATCGGCTAACAACGCCTCACTATGCATTTGCCACCTCCCTTTCCTCTATTTCTCTTCCTAACAATGTGCAGGAGGCTGAGCTTCACCACCCCGGATGAGGGCGGGCTTGCTATGCACGATGAGATGCAGGCTCTCTGGGCTAACCAGACCTGGGATCTGGTTCCTCTTCCTCCTGGCCACACCCCTGTTAGCTGCAATGGATCTTTGTCATTAAACATGCGGCGGATGGCACTATCGACCGTCTGAAGGCCCGTCTTGTGGCCGGGGGTTTACTAGCAACATGGCCTTGATTACGAGGAAACATTCTCTCCCGTCGCGGCCTAAATTGAACACAGTTCGCGTTCTTCTCTTCCTTGGCTGTTCATCGTCACTGGCCTTTCCTTTATCAGCTGGATATCAAGAATGCCTTCCTCAACGGCGATCTACAGGAGACCGTTTTTATGCACAAATCAATAAAAGCCTCCCGGGTTTGAGACCACGGGGGAGTCTTTGAAGGTCTAAGAGTCATCTTCGAAAATCCATTTATGCAAGTCTCAAACAGTCCCCGCGTGCGTGGTTTGAAAAGTTCAGTAAGGTGGTTAAATGTGCTAGTGGCTTCACTCGGAGCTCGGCTGATTTTTCTCTCTTCACCCGACATCGGTCAACTGGGACCGTGATTCTTCTGGTCTACGTTGATGATATCTGATTACTGGCGACGACACGGCGGAATACAACAGATTAAGGCACAGTTGAATTCTGCCTTTCAAACCAAAGATTTGGGCAACCTTGCGCGGTACTTTCTTGGGAAACTTGAGGTCGCCCGACGCCCTGATGGTCTTGTGATATCTCAAAGGAAGTACTGTATGGACCTCTTCGTGATGCAGGTTATTCTGGGTGCAAACCTGCGGAGACTCTATGGACGCAAACCACAAGCTCTCGGCCCATAGCTCTGACTCTGACAAGCTACTTACAAATCCGGAATATTACAGACGCTTGGTTGGGAAGCTGATCTACCTTACGGTGACTCGACCAGACATCTCATTTGCTGTAGGAGTTGTGAGCCGTTTCATGCACGCTCCTCGGACATCTCATCTTCAAGCTGTCGACCTGCGCATCCTTCGATACCTCAAGATCGCCCCCGGACAAGGACTCGTCTACAAGCCATCCACATCTCTATCTCTTGTCGCGTATTCTGACGCTGACTACGCAGGATCTTGATGATAGACGCTCCACAACTGGATTCTGCACTTATTTTGGTGGACACCTCATAACTTGCGTAGCAAGAAACAGAATGTGGGTTGCGCGTTCCTCTGCCGAAGCTGAGTACCGGGCTATGGCTGCTGTTGTCTCTGAGCTAACCTGGCTTGAAGGCCTTCTGGAGACTTAGGTGTTCGTCTCTCATCTCCGGCAACTTATTTTGCGACAGTCAAGCAGCAATCCATATTGCCAAGAATCCGGTTTTTCACGAACGAACAAAGCATATCGAAGTTGACTGTCACTTTATCCGGGAAAAGGTACAGTCAAAGAAGATAGATTTGGAGCATGTTCCTGCTACCGACCAAGTTGCGGATATCCTGACGAAAGCCCTCTCCAGGCCGCTATATATCAGTTCTTATCCAAGCTTGGCGACTACGACTTGTACGCTCCAGCTTGCGGGGGAGTGTTAGAAAAGCCCATGTAAAAAGCCCATTTGATGGCCCTTTATTTCTTCTCCTTCTTTAGTCCCACATCATGTATAGGATTTATTCCTCTCTCTTCTCTCTATATATTTGTATTCTCTCCTATGTAGTTTAACAAATTGAACTTAATAAATGCTTCTTTTTTCAAAATCTTTTTTTGCTAATTTTAATCTTTCCAATGCCTTTTTATTATGTTTGCTATTCTAGTTTTTCAAAGATTTTATTTAAATTGTGTTTATTGAATCTCAGTATGATGGTTGATTGCTCTTTTATCTATATCCTCTGCTACTACCGAGCCAACTCTTTGTTTTAATACATTTTGTTAATGATGCTTTTTCTTGCACAATTTTATGATTTCTGCTGTATGCAATTATATATGTATGCTGCTTTAACTTAATCTTGCAATTGTTTTTTTACTTTTGCTCCTCTTTCAGCTTCTTTGCTAGCTCTTGTTTAAGTGAAATAGTATGATTGTTATTCCGATTATCCCGAAGAGATGCGGGGTTAATTATGTTTCCATTGGCAATATTAGACTTTTTTTTGCAAAGCACTTACATTTAGTGCTTTCGTAGATCCATAGAGTTTGCTCATTCTCCTATATCACTCACTTTTTCCTCTTAATTAGTTCTCAATGTGTCATCTTTTGTCAATGATTTTATTTGAGTCATGTAACTTGAGCTAGACACTTATTTGTCTTTAATTTTTTGTGTGGCTTATTTTGATTAGATTTCTTGTTGGTGGTCATGGTTTTTATATATTCAGACAGTTTATAGCTTTTGTTGCCCAGTGATGGAAAGCTATTTTATGGAGCTGCTGTTTGGCTTCTCCTACCGAGCATTTCACATTCGCATCCTTCACTTCCATCACCGCCATCCTGCCTCTACCACAAATTTCCTTTGCCATCTACCACCATTCTCTCTTCCTCATTTAGTCGATAATATGCCCGCGATGAGAAGCCAAAACTTGAGCAGCGTTGAATGTTGAAAGCTATGAGATCTGAGGCTTCCTTTTTTTCCTTTTTTCCAATTTCAATGTACTATTATTTATATTTAAGTATCCATTATCATTGAAATCCATAATAATTTCTCAATTGAAAACCATTTGTTTGAAAATTTTATATTATTCAGTCTAATTTTCTTAGATATTATGTTGTGTTCATTAATTTAATTATTGTGTGGTTTCATTTAATTAGATTATGTTGTTATTTCCGGTTGGTTTGTTTGGGTTTATGTTTTATACAGTCAAATATTGGTTTACTTGCTCCCTCCTCTGCTTCTATGTCATTCTTTTATCTTTTTCGATCCACACTTTCTTTCCCATCTTTCCCAGCCATGCGACAATGCTCGCAATGAGAAGCCAAAACTTCAACGGCTTTGAATGTTGAATGCTATGAGATCTGAGGGGTTCAATGAAAGTGTTATGGTTTTCAGTTTGTGGACTATATTTATCTTCAAACTTAAGCACGTTTATTTATCCTGAGATTCAAAGAAATCACTATTCTTCTCAAATATGATGAGGAAAGTGAAAAGTCTGTTTGCCCCAACTCTTAGATTTATGGCAAAAATATGAAATAGGTTCCAAAACTTTACATATTTTTTGAAATAGGTCCCCAAACTTTTTTTGAGTTGAAATTAGTCCTCAAAATTTAATAGTTACCCCAAATTGGTCCTTCGGTAAACTTTGCTAATGGGAATGTGTTATGTTATCGCCGTAATTAGAACAGGATAAACATCCCAGAGGAGAGCGAGAGGACAAAAGAGTTACGGAGGGGAGAGAGAGGACAAGAGAGAGAAGAAGAAAAAGACAAATCAATAACTTTTCAGACTGTTTGCTTTGCTTCAGAACTATTTCCCCTATTTATTTAGGGTGATGTTATATACAAATTGCTTTTGTTTATATACAAAATTTTGTTATATACAAATCAAATCAGTGTAAATATAGTTTTGTTATACACATATAATAATTATATACAAATCAGTTCAAAATGAAAAAGAAAGTTAATTTTTCTTAATATCATTTTGATGCACAAAAAAATAGGTAATCATTACAAAAAATATATATGTAATTCAAGAAATATCAATCTTACTCCCAGGCATTGAGCAGAACTTGACCAAAACATATAAACTTCCTACACCAAAACATGTCAACTTGATCATGAGCAGACTCCAATAAGTAGAGATTCCCTCATCTAAAATTGGGCTCTCTTGTCGTAACGAATTAATAAGAATAGAATAGTTGTAGCCGAATGTGAAGAAGCAACTGCTACAAAAATCCAGCGTACCCAAACCTAAGTTTTTTTTTCAATTGAGGATATTAATCTCAATTGCGTTTGTCGAATAAAAGCATGGTGAAGAATGTAAGAGAGAGAAAGAAGAGATTTAGTCCTTCCAGTTGGAGTAATTCAACACCATTCATCACCTAATCAAAGAAGAAAGGGCAGAAGGAATGACAGATTTCTGTCATGAGAGGAGAATTAGAGATGAGGGAGAGATGGGGAAGGAAAGACCTTTCGGCGAAGCTTGCCGGAAGAGTTGATGAAGTTGTGCTTACATGGCCGGAAAATATTTCCGCGAAACTTGCCGGGAGACATTTCCGCGAAACTTGCCGGAAGAGTTGATGAAGTTGTGCTTACATAGCCGGAAGAGGTGAGGTAGATTTAGGATTTTAGGAAAACCTTGCTTCCTTGGATAAGGAAGACATTTGTTGAAGGGGAGAGGTCTCCGGCCAAGCATACATCATCGGCCATGGAGTGAGGTCGTCAGCTAGGCTCCATTTCATGCCGGCAAGGAGCGGAGTAGGGGGCACCAGATGAGCGGAGGAGGATCACAAAGGGCTCATGCGAAAATTGAGCGGGTGGGGAGGGATGCTTATGGCTGGAATAGAAAATTGGTTTACTTTTATTGGGTTTTAGGGTAGTGTTTTAAAATGTCTAAAATGATGTAATATTTTGGTTTGTATATAGCTATATTTGGTTTACATATAACGTCACTTTTTTTTTACTTTGCCCAGCAGCTATAATGATGTGGGCACTGACACACAACTACTCTATTTAAAGTTGTCCAGGTGGACTGGAACATGTCGACATCTTGCCTGGACGTAATTGCTCTTTAGTGTAGTGGTTTTTACTACTACAGAATGGGTCATTCTGTTAACTTTAATGGCAGGTCATTCCATAGTTAGGGAGCTCGTATTAGCACCACAGTTTTGACTATTAGCAATTTTAGCTATTCTTAAACATTGTTTTTTAAAATTGGCTATCCACAAACACGAAAGTTCTTCGCACTCAAAATTTTGAAAAAGGGAGAAGCAGAGCACCAGTGCCTGAAGGAGGAATGTGCGCTTGAAAATTGCAGAATCGAGCTGTATTGCTGCGAAGAGAGAAATCGTCGGATGTGGAAAAGATAGCCTCCAGATAATGGAGAACGAGTCGGGACAAAGAACACCGCTCTGAAAATGGAGTACTTGTAGGATTTGGAGCCCTTTAGGCTGGACGAAAAGAGAAGAAGGGTCGCCAACAGAATGATGGTTTGGAGGGGTGGCGGAAACACGAGAGGGACGAGTGCAAATAATGAATAATTTTTTTGTAGTGCTTCCTAATAGAAATTTCGAAAGTCCAAAAAAACTTAAATTTTGTGTGCGAATAGCCAAAAGTACGATGCTAATATTAGCATCCTAAAGTTATTGTAGAAATTTTGTCAGTGGGCTCCCAGATTCTCCCGCCTCGTCCTCACTGCCAAGCACCATGACGGTTATGCCTATGTCTCTCCACATGCCCTAATTACTCTGGTCTATCTACTCCTTGGCCTTTATACCTTTTGCCGTTCGGCGTGAAGGAATTGGCTTTAGGTTTCAGAAAGCCAATTTCGCTGTTCGACGCACCAGAATTAGAATGACACTGGCTTTAAGAATCAAAACCATATATATTACTTTATACCTAAATGTCTATCTTCTGAAAACTTACCTCCCGACTTCGGTTTTCGCTAGTTTTCCTCTTCCGTTTTTGATTTCGCACTCAAAGGCTTGCGTGATGCAGTCTGCTCCGACGGAATATCTTATTCCCGTTTGATCTTCCTCCATGCATCATCTTCTACCTCCACTTCTTCCTCTTCCTCTACGTTTTCATCCTCTTCCTCTTGTCCTCTTTCTCTATTTTTTTCATCATCTTCTTCCTCTTCCTCTCCCTCATTCTTCATTTTTTTTGGAGATTACCTTGCCCTACCTGCCTCATCTCCTTGTTTTTGTTTGAGTTTTTTATTTATTTCGAGGTTATTAGAGATTGATAAAATATAGATATGGAATTTTTTCTTGATTCCTCAACTTCACTTCATCCAGATACTCCTTGGCTTCATCCCTAAGATCCAACCGAAACAGTCATCGGCATTTGTTGTTGAGATATCTCACCGAGAGCTTCAAGAAGCTTGAAGATCTTCCTCTATCACCTTTGACAAACTGTTGTTATTGCAAGAATTCCGTCTTAACTTTGCATATTACAGGGATTTATACATATCATGATCTTGTGGTAAATTAATCCGTTCAATTGCAGATTCTTACACACTTTAATGCAAATTGATGTCTCTTCAGGCTCTGCAAGCAAGTCCAACGGCAAAATTTATACATATCATGATCTTGTGAATTTTAAAAATTTCAATTTCCAAAAGTCAATTCTATTGCGTAATTGAATAACTTTTATCTATCAATTCCAATTCTATTCACTGAAATTCATCCTGCATCCGAACAGTAAAATTGTTTTTCTGCATAAAATCATTTTCATCATATATTGACTTTCTGACCAAAGTCAATTTTAGAAAACCAATTCCTGCGTGCCGAACGGAGCCGGACCAATGACGGAGCCCTTCATCGATATCCATTTCACAGATGTTAAGGGAGGAGCCCTTCGCTCCTAAATGTCGCCAGCAAAGAAGAATGTTATTAGAATGCAATTAAGAAGAATTTTATTAGAATGCAATTAAGAATAATGTTATTAGAATGCAATTAAGAAGAATGTTATTAGAATACAAATTTATATTATATTAGATTAAAACAATAGGGGTAATATTAATATTATAATATTTTTGCCCAAGGATGTTTTTCTTTTAATATCTGAGGTATATATATTAGTATATAGATATGGCTCATGGAGATGATCTGGAGTAAGGCTCCCCTCAACTAGCAGCCCATGGATACGTATACATATCAGGCAAATCAAAACATACAGGCTGATCGCTTGTGCACCTGTTGCTTCTCTTTAGGTGTGGGGGGTCACACTGCTTCTTGAGCCTTCATTGTGTGCTTCAATCCTCTATCCTGGGTTGTATAATGGAGATGTGGCATGCTCTTTTCTCCCAGTTTTCCCTGCGGTCTTATGGAATTTCCAGAAAGGAGACTGCTGGTGAGAAGGCCCTATGGGACAAGCGCACAGGATTTTGAGGCTTTCTGGTTGCTCTCTTGCTAGTTTTGCAAAAAAGATTCGTTTGCACCAGAGCCTGAGCCAGTGGACTAAGGCTCCGTTTGGGGGATTTATTTTCAAGGGGTTACGATCATATGAAACAGACCTTAAATTAAGGCCTGGTTCAGCGGTCAGCGGTCGTAACCGCTTGACCGGTGAAAACAAGTCCCTCTAAACGGAGCCTAAGGCTTTGTTTGTCATAGTGGTGGCAGTCATTAATGCATGTGTTAAATTGTCATTTGTTAATGATTACCTAACAAATTTCATTTGTTAATGATTACCTAACAAATTTCATATGTTTAAATATAAAAGTGGATGAAGTTCCTTAGATGTGTGCTAACAAATGACAGTTTAACCTTTTATGTTCATGACTGTCATCACTGTGCCACCAAATGGAGCCTAAAGCTGATACATAAAAGTGTAGTGCAGAGAACTCTTAAGAAAGATTAACTTGAGAATCAGGCCGTATCATTTATTCCAGAGTTTAAAGCATGATGAACTCACAAATGGATCAAGCTCTCCTTTCCTGTTGGTGCCAACACACGCTTGCTGCCCTTCCCGGCAAAAATCACTCTTCCCAACACCCTTTGAGAAGCTTCCCTTTTGTTCACCATGAGCACGATGATGAACCCAACAATATTGTTGAAGGGGCTTAGTGGCTTGCACCTGGAATTGAAGGCTGAGAAGTTATAAAATTGTTCATTTAGCAAAACAGATGCGGTTGTGATGGTTGCAGAGAGGAAGAAGGACAAGAAAGCCCTAGTCTGGAGCAACGAATAGGACGGTCTGGCGGTGTAGGCTAGATTTAGAAATTTGTGCATTTTAAGTTATTTTCTGTTGTTTTTAGGTGTGCATGTTTGTTTCCTTCGTTGTAGAGCAATATTATATACACGCTGCTTTTGACTTTATGCAGCCTGTGGTTATATATAGGTCAAAGAATTACTCATGCAGGTTAAATTCAAAAGTCAAACACGTGTTTTTATAATTAATCAAGTGAAATAGAATGTTTTTAAAATATAATTAGGCACATCAAGGGCTTATAATTTCACAATAAAAGCATCAAATTAAACTTAAAAAATTTCTATTGAAAATCTAAATATTTTTAGAATTTGAGTTTCCAAATAGGATTTCACAGCGAAGGGAAGGTGATTGAAATCTGTCATTTTTGATGAGGTGGAGGAAGCAGAGAGCATCGGGTAGTCATGACGGACGAAACGAAGGAGAAGATCATGGAGTTCAATAACAATATGTTTTTTTGGATATTTCAGTGACGGTGGTGGCAGTGGTAGGGACGTCGTGGAGGAGGGAGTAGATGTTGATGCGGTCGGTGACAAGAAGAATGTTGGAAGAGCGGACGGAGTTGAGAGAGTGCAAGGTTCGGGCGGAATGAAGGGAGGTTCGCGATCTGCATATATCTTAAAAGAAAAATAAAAATTAATTGATATTTGTGATTTGCATAAAATCAAAATTAGCATGCATATAACATTGCTCTTGTTGTAAAAGACAATATGGGATTATGTATGTTAGCTCTATTTAGCATATAACATGGCTCTTGTTAGTTCAAAAGGTTATAAGCAAACTTATAAAGTTATTAATACATTATTATTGTTGTGAATTTACTATCCAATTTAATTTATATCATTTTTTGATGAACATTTATTCCCGTGTATGGTCGGAAGTTTTCTCGGTCTCTCACATTTTTAGTTTAAACTAAATATCAATTTATTTTTTTATTTAAATAATATAAAATAATAATTATTTTAAACAAATAAGTTATTCGGACTTGGCAATGAGCACGTGTGACTATGTAAGCAAATTAAAATAGTTAATCTTTTTATTTTCTTCAGGCTCAACTGCATATTGAATTTTTCTGTTACCTGCTGCATCAAATCCGCTGCTGAATTTAATGATTCAATTTTAGGTGATTGTTATTAGCACCGCAGTTTTTGGCTAGGCGCACCGCACATTCTTCTAATTTTTCACGTTTTTTGCAAATAAGTCATGTACATGTATTTTTTTAAAAAATATTCAACACTGAAGTTGTACATCTTAACAAGATCTATAATTTTTGTGTTGAATACTTTTTTTAAAAATGTATGTACAAGACGTACTTTGAAAATACACCTAAATTTTACGTCTTTTAAAAATATGTCGTGTACATGCATTTTTAGGAAAAATGTTCAACACGAAAGTTGTAGATCTCTTCGAAATATACAACTTTTGTGTTTAACACTTTTCTAAAAAAATATGTATAACACGTATTTTCAAAGACGCAAAAAATTAACAGAAAATATGATACTACTAGCAAAAAAAAAAAACGACGATGATAATAACAATCACATAATTTTAATACTCAACGTACGAAATATGTTTCGTAAGTATGGTTTCGTCCCGTCAACCACCACTCCCCTTCTCCACGCCCGTCTCATCAGTATCCGTTGACCGCCTGACTCCGTCAAAGATCACCGTTTTCAGGGGCATTTCCGTCCACTCGCACCATGCCACGCAAGTGTGACCGAGTCACGACTCGCCTAACGTGTACCGCTCTGTGTGCTCGGCATTTGCAATTTTGCACAGGTTTTCTGTTGTTTATATTTTTAGAGCAATTTATAAGCAATTATATAACAGTTATTCGCACTAAAAAAATATCGGAAATCACTTATAATCGCACCCCACCCAATCCCCCCTGCGCCACAATTCCAGCATCAAGCTTCAGTAGATCTGCCGATCGTATCAGGCAATCTTGTGCTGGGGCTGCGACGCCTACGTTCATTTCTTGGTCGCCGGCCGGCACGTATGCGTTCTACTTCTTGGAGGTCTGTCGGAAAGAAGTACAAAAGGGAGAGCCGTGTGGTTTTAAGCTCAGTCTATGAAATAAGTTTTGATTTATTTATTTCATACATCCAGTCATTCAAATACCCTCTACATTTCCAGGCTATTCATGCGATCTCCGGCGGCGTTTTATTGTGGCGTCGACGAAGGCTGCATTGCCGAGCACTCAAACTGTTCAAGGCGAAATATCGAGCGTCTATTTCCGGCTATCCCTCACCCTTAACGAAGGCTGCATAGCGGAGCAAGATTGTTTTTTTTAGAATTGTACCATTCTCAAGGTTCTTGATACTAGAGGAGTATGTCACTACAATTTGTATTGGAAAAATGCAATGGCTGAACGAGGTGAATCGTGTTTGTCTAAAACAGTTTAGATGTTTACTTGGCACGGGGGTGGTTGTCGTGAACGCAATTGTTATGAATAACCGTTCGAGAACGTTCGACCTCGCCCAAGGAACTTCATCCATCTTTATGTTCAAAATTAGGTTTTTTCTTGGTGATGATCATAATTGTTGTCTGGTCGAACATACATACTATGACACTGATGTTTGTATCAAAACTCATGGAAGCAAAAATGTTGAGCCAAATAGAGCTTAAGACTATTAACCAAAGATTGTTCATTAATTTAAGTATGGAATAATAATGATAATAAAGTAGCAACTCTCATGGGTACGTGTTTGCTACCGGGATTGGATAATTGAATTGTTTCTTTATTTATTTTAGTCGATTGATATACGCACTACATTTCTGGATATTCGCACTACATTTAGTTCTAATTTTTCGCGCCTTTTGAAAATACTTCTTGTACATGTATTTTTAGAAAAATTGTTCAACACGAAAGCTGTAGATCTCGACGAGATCAACAACTTTCTTGTTGAACACTTTTCCTAAAAATGCATGTACAAGACGTACATTAGGAAATACGTTAAGATTTCGCCCATTTTAGAAATACGCCTTATACATGCATTTTTAGGAAAAGTGTTCAAAATTAAAGTTGTAAATCTCGTCGAGATATACAACTTTCGTGTTGAACACTTTTCCTAAACATGCATGTACAAGGAGTATTTTCAAAAGGTGCGGAAAATTAAAAGTAACATAGTGCGAATATTCAAAAGTATAGTGCGGATATCAATAGTCTTAATTTAAGGAACTTTGAATCTTTGATCTCACTGATTCGCTTTCCGGTCCGTTTCTTAAAACCTGATTTAATAACATTAATATGCATAAAACAGAAATAATAATAATAAATTAATACGAATTTTTTTTTCTTTTCGCTTTTTCTTTCTTCTCCCCCATTCCCTTCATCAAGGACGTTATCTCTAGTACGATTTTGACAATTTTTTATTATTTAATTTTATTACTAAAATTAAAATGTGCAGAGAGACATGAGGAGATGTCTTAATCATAACTTTTTTATTATTATAAAATCCCGTGCTTACAATGTAAATATTTGTAATAATTGACACCCATTTAATTAGACGGCCAGTAGCTCCGCCCCATACGGTGCTCTATCCTCGGTGGGCCCAACGTGACACCCATCCGCGAATGACCACGTGGCGGTTCCTCACGTCCGGTTCGTGCTCGAGTCGCGGCCGGTTCGGCTCATCCGAGTTTCCTCTCCAGTACTTCGTCCGCTGCCGTATGGGAAAACCGTTAATTTTTCATCGTTTTATTATTGGAAATAAAAGTCAAAATAGATAATTAATTAAGGTGGCATTAAATATTATATATATTGTGGAAGCATTCTCTCCGTGCTTCGCAAGCCTTGCTGTGAATATTTCTCTGGACGCCGAACGCGTGGGCGGATTAACGACAAGAAGCGCGCCCTTTCCCAAAATCCCCATCCCCTTCCCGCATAAATGCTCTCTCATCAGCTCTAGGGTTTTCTCCCTCCAATCTCTCTCCTCCGCTCGCAAGCCCTAAAATCCTTCGATCGCCGAATTCCGGCCGGCCTTTTATTTAGCTCATCGGTGCCTGGAGAAGTGATCGAATCGCGGATTCCGGCGAGCCTTATACCGGAATGCCGGCCATGGAGTACCAAGGCTCCTCCGTCCCGTTCGGTGCGATAGGTCGTTCGCTCCTCAGCCTCCGTCGGGATCAAGTTCACGCTATGGATGGAAGCCACGAGCACGCCTCCAGCAGGGAACAGGAGCTCGATTCCTTCCAACGACATGTTGCCGGCCACTTCGCCGGTCTTTCTTCTTCTGGCGGAGAGGAACTGCTCTCCCTCGCCTGGGTGCGTAAGCTGCTCAACTCATTCCTCCTCTGCCAAGAGGAGTTTCGCGTCGTGCTCTACAATAACCGGCCGATCCTCTCCCGCCCTCCGCTGGACCGATTCATCACCGAGTTCTACGAGCGCGGGGTGAAGGCTCTCGATGTCTGCAACGCCATACGCGACGGGATCGATCAGGTGAGGCAGTGGCAGAAGCATATAGAGATTGTGCTTGTTGCCCTAGATCCGTGCCAGATCCCTATTGGGGAAGGACAAATCCGCCGCGCCAAGAAGGCGTTGACGGATCTGGCCATGCTGATGCTCGATGAGAAGGATCCAGCCTCCATTCTCGCCCATCGGAATCGCTCTTTCGGCCGCAGCAATCAGACCGCCGGCAAAGACCATCACCGCACCACCACCGGCGGCCACTTGAGGTCGCTCTCCTGGAGCGTTTCCAGGTCATGGTCGGCCGCCCGGCAGCTCCATGCGATTGGGAGCAACATCAATGCTCCTCGGGGGAATGAGATCGCTGCCACCAGCGGACTGGCGATCCCCGTCTACACCATGAACACAGTTCTCCATTTCGTGATGTGGGCTCTGGTGGCGGCCATACCTTGCCAGGACCGTGGATTTCAAGCTCACTTCTCAATTCCCAGGAGTTTCTCGTGGGGTGCTTCGATTCTGTCGCTGCACGATAAGATCATGGAGGAATCGAAGAAGAGGGAGAGGAAAAACACCGCCGGTTTGCTGAAGGAGATTCATCAGATCGAGAGATGCACCCGCCATTTGTTGGAGCTGACCGATTCTCTTCAGTTTCCGATGGCCGAGGAGAAGGAGACGGAGTTGAGAAAGGAGGTGGAGGAGCTGGGCGCCATTTTTGATTCCGTGAAAGATGGGTTGGAGCCATTCGAGAGCCAGGTTAGAGATGTGTTCCATAGGATCGTCCGCAGCCGAATGGAAGATCTCGATTTCTTACGCAAGCAGGAATGATGGATGATTTGTTTCTTGAATTTCTACTGTTCTGTTGCTTGAATCTGCGTGTGGGGCATTTGCAGGAAGAGGGGGAAGACGGAAGAAGAAACATGTAAAATGCTCTCCCACTACTCCTTCCTTCCTAAATAAAAATTCAAGGTGTTATGTTTTTTGTATTTATGTGTGTATTTTATTATTTGTATAAAAAAATCGAATTCCATCTTCTCAGCGCCTGTTGATTTCGATCTTCAACATCTGCTTCATGTTCTTGCTGTGTTTCAGAAATTTCATTTTTATAATATTCTTTCTCTGTAATATATTATATTTATATATTTATTTATTTGAGAATTGCTGCTCTCTTTTATGTTTTTGTTTGTGAATTGATGATGTTCCGCTGTTGTTGGAACTTTTCCTGATTTCGTTATAATTTATTAAGGAATTATTACTTTTTTAATATTATCTCAATAAATAAAAAAGGGATCAAATTTGGAAGTGTGTAATGGATGCGAGTGTTAATAATACCTTCATGAACCGACCATTCATTTCAATTTGAATTGGATAGTATTCAAACTGCTGCAGGGTAATTGTTGTCATTTAGGGCTAAAGGGCTTTTGTGTGCCCCTAGTTATGAATTATATGATCTGTCCATGTTGGGGTTGGGTCTATTATTATGGGTGTTATAAAAATGAAATTAATAAAGGCATTATTAATAAAATATAAGAAATCAAGATGGATGCGTAGTGTTCACTATGTTCTTCTTTGAAAATATGTCTGCATACGAACACACAAATTATTGGCTTCCGCTAAAAAGAAACATAATAAATTGTAGTAAACTAGTAATGCGGTCGAAACTCGATACAGACCATGAAAATTGCATACTTAACAGTGAATAGATGTCTTCTTTTTCAATATTATATATATATATAGAGAGAGAGAGAGACAGGCACAGGGCTGACCCAATCACGACAGGAGCGGTACTGCATTTGGCGACCCAGAGCAGCAACATTACTCTGAGCACAACATTTTTAGGCTCGACAGCGTATGGTCAGGACAATCAATGAGGGGCCTGAAATGATGAGGGCCTCGCGTAAAAGTGTATGTCACAAGTCACAACTATGTGAGCCCCACCTCCTTTGCAGACTCTCATTGGTGCAGGACTTTGCTCATGATCAAATATCCTGACATAAAAATTACTCCCAGCACACAAACCCACGCCATGCCCGCAACTCAACAATTTTTTTGACAATATCTAAGAAAAGATATTAATTTTATAAAAATGTATATCTATGTAAGTTGAATATAAATTGAAAAGTTTATAATAATAAAAATATTTCAAAATTTTAATATAAAATTTAAGTGATGCTGAAGTATAAGAGCCCTTCTCTTCCCTCCACTCTCCCACGGTGCACATGGCTCTCTCTCTCATGAAATAATTCCTCCTTAAAGTACATGCTAAGGGGATATTTTTTGTGCATTGATGTTTTGAAACTTGCTCTTAAAGAGTTTTTTGTAATTTCAAAAGGGGAATACAATATGTAAAGGGCTATCTACGAGGACTTCCCCTCTAGATTTGTTAAATTATATATTGCATTCCCCTTTTTTAATTTCCAAAAAAAAGGAAAGGTAACTAGACTAATACTAGATGAAGCTTAAAACATTTTATAAGTACACGGCGAATGACTTATACACTAGGATGTTAATAGAATGCAAGCCGCATGCCGTAACTCTATACGGCGGCATAATTACATTTCACATATAAGAAAAAATAAAATAAAAAATATACAATAGATAATATATCTAAAAAACATATCTTCTATCTCCATATTATCAATAGAATTCCTCCCACCCTCTACAAGACCTGACCGCAGACACCCGGAGGGGGTCTGAATGTTCGTTATATTGTGTCAGCAGAAGAGCTCGGGAAACGACCACATTATAAACTTGGCAAAGATGTCAGTCTCGAGGAACTCAATGTGGGCCGCCCGCCCGATGAAGGTGTTCAAATTCTTGCCCTGGTTGGACGAGCTGAAGTTGACGTCGCATCGCATGATCGTTCGCTGCACGGACGAGGGGGCACGGATCTGATCGAGGCAGTTGTTCAGCATCTCTAAGAACACCTGAGCCTTCCTCGAGTAATCTGACGAAGATGCCGGGCTGAGCTCTATTCTCGCTGAATGATACGGAACATAGCCATCCTATGCCATCAAAAAGGGGAAATCAGTCAGCCAGCCAGCCAGCCAGCCAGCCAGCATTTGATTAGCAGCAAAACACCACGTGCTAGAAGAAAAATAAATATACCTGGGGTGAGGATAGCAGGATAATATTCTTGAAGTGCTCCAGGGTCTTCTGCTGAAATAGACAAACAAAAGGTACAATCAGTTTTTCAACAAGAGACCACTGACAGTTATAGAATAAGAAGATACACCAACAAGGAACGAACAAATAAGACAGCAGGTTAAGTTCTCTGTTTAGGGCAGCAGGTTAAGTTCTCTGTTTAGGGCAGCATCGTAGCTTGATGGCCGAGCAACAAAGAGGGAAAGAAATGCGAATCTTAATTTCGGAGATACTTCTGCGGCACCACGGCAATTTGTAGTCATTTAAGGGTAAATTTAGGACCAGCTAATGGAGAATAGTCCTACATTGAAACTCTTACATAGCTTAATGTTCTAACACAGCTACCCAGCCGCCCAGAATTGTTTAAACTCTAACATACATACATACATACATACATACTACATATGTATGTATATGTACGTATATATATGTACGTATGTATGTATGTATGCATATATATATATGTATGTACATGTGTGTGTGTGTGTGTGTGTGTGTGTGTGTGTGTGTGTGTGTGTGTATGTATATATGAATGTATATATGGATGCATGTATCTATGTATATGTATGTATGAATATGTATGTATTTATGTATGTATGTATATATATGTATACATATGTATGTATGTAGGGTTATTTATCGGGACCTCCACTCGAAGTTTGTGTAATTACAGCTTGCACCCTTCTTAACTTTCAAAATTACAATTACAGCCCCTCAATTTTTACTCGAAGGGGGTACTTTCGGGCAGCATCGTAGCTTGATGGCCGAGCAACAAAGAGGGAAAGAAATGCGAATCTTAATTTCAGAGATACTTCTGCGGCACCACGGCAATTTGTAGTCATTTAAGGGTAAATTTAGGACCAGCTAATGGAGAATAGTCCTACATTGAAACTCTTACATAGCTTAATGTTCTAACACAGCTACCCAGCCGCCCAGAATTGTTCAAACTCTAACATACATACATACATACATACTACATATGTATGTATATGTACGTATATATATGTACGTATGTATGTATGTATGCATATATATATATGTATGTACGTGTGTGTGTGTGTGTGTATGTATATATGAATGTATATATGGATGCATGTATCTATGTATATGTATGTATGAATATGTATGTATTTATGTATGTATGTATATATATGTATACATATGTATGTATGTAGGGTTATTTATCGGGACCTCCACTCGAAGTTTGTGTAATTACAGCTTGCACCCTTCTTAACTTTCAAAATTACAATTACCCACCTCAATTTTTACTCCAAGGGGGTACTTTCCTCCAAGTATTTTGTGCATGCATGTTATTAAATGAAACCTATAGGGGAGGTTTTTCTAATTTCAAAAGATAGAGAGGTACAACATTATACTTTGCAAACTTAGAGGCGAGGTCCATAAGAAGTTGGAGCATAGATGTTGATAATACCAAACCCAGAGCTGGATCTAAAGTATGTGAAGGGTGTTCAAGGGAGAGGCTTTGTGAGGATATCTATAACCTGTTTCCCAAACGACACATGTTTGAGGACTACTTTTCTTTTACTTTGTCTCTGATAAAGTGACCGCCTATTTCAATGCGTTAAATCCTTTCATGAAACACTAGATTTTGAGCAATGCAAATTGTTGTCACAATAGATAACAGTCTAAAATGCATTTTGATTGGATCGTCAATCTAGTATTTTATATATTTTTCTGATTTTTATTTAGCTTGTTTTTGGAGACCAATCATGTAGAGCTATTTATATCAGGGTTCTCGCATGTGCATCCCTAGATCCTCATACCGTGATTACTTGATCTTATTTGATCTTGGAGATGCACACTGGTGGCACTGCAGGTCACTTCGACGGGGACAAGATGATTTCTTTGTTACTTTTAATGACCGAGCCTGAAAAAAGATATGATTCGTGTCATCCATCATTGTTTATCTACCAAATGGTCAAAGGGACAAAACAAAATAATAGACTTTAAACGCCCCTACCGATACTTCATCAACCTTGGGTCAACATCAACATGGATTTCGTGCTCGGGATCCTTTACACCCTAAGGAAGCAGGACTCTGTATATGTTGTGTTTGATCGTTTTTCTAAGATCACCCACTACATTGCATGTAAAAAGATCATTGACGTGTTGCACACTGAGTCGTTAGTTGTGCAACATCTTTACGTTGCATGGTCTGTCAAGACCAAACTGCCCGACCAAGACGTAAAATTTGATCTATTTTTGGAAGACAATGCGACACAAGACAGGTATGACCCTAAAGTTCTTGTCTGCATACTGTTGTAAAAGCTCAAAGCTTGTATGTATTTCTAAGATAGGTAAAAACAGGGAGAGAATACAAATATATAGGAGAGAGGAGAGAAGAATAAATCATATACAAGATGAGGGACTAAAGAAGGATGAGAGAAAGCAATAAGAGGGCCAATAAATGGGCCCTTTACATGGGTTTTTCTAATACTCCCCCGCAAGCTGGAGCGTACAAGTCGTAGGCGCCAAGCTTGGCTAGGCACTGGTAGAAGATGGTACTTGGTAGAGCTTTGGTGAGGATATCTGCAACCTGTTCAGTACCCGGAACATGCTTGAGCTCGACCTTCTTCATATGGACTTTCTCTCGGATGAAATGACAATCTACCTCAATATGCTTCGTTCTTTCGTGAAAGACCGGGTTCTTAGCAATATGTATAGTAGCTTGACTATCACATAGGAGGAGAGCTGGTGAAGATAGTCGAACACCAAGGTCGGTAAGGAGACTCTCAATCCATGTGAGTTCCGAGACCACAACCGCCATTGCCCGATATTCTGCTTCTGTTGAGGACCGAGCAACCACTGCTTGTTTCTTGCTCAGCCAAGTAATCAGGTGTCCTCCAAAATATGTGCAGAACCCGCTAGTAGATCGTCGATCATCGAGGGGGCCAGCGTAGTCGGCATCAGAGTATGCCACTAGTGTAGGAATAGAAGATGAGGTTTTGTACACAAGGCCTTGACCAGGGGCTGTCTTGAGATATCAGAGAATGCGTTCCACAGCTTGAAGATGAGAACTTCGAGGAGAATGCATATAACGACTAACAAGTCCTACAGCGAAGGATATATCAGGTCTTGTTATTGTTAGGTAGATAAGTTTCCCAACTAGACGACGGTAATACTCTGGATTTTGTAGAAGAGAATCAGAATCTGAGCCCTGAGCACACAGTTTGTGATTAACATCCATGGGAGTGTTTACCGGTTTGCAGCCAGAATAGCCTGCATCATGAAGAAGATCCAGTCAATATTTGAGCTGAGAGAGAACCAGACCATCGGGCCTTCTTGCCACTTCCAGACCTAGAAAGTACCGAAGGGGTCCCAGATCCTTAGTTTGGAAGACGGAGCTTAGATGCTGCTTAACGGCATGTATGTTGTCCAAGTCGTTTCCAGTAATAATGATGTCGTCGACATATACCAATAGGAGGACCGTACCCGTTGCCCGGTGGCGAGTAAACAACGAGAAGTCAGCCGAGCTTCGAGTGAAGCCAATTGTCCGGAGAGCTTTGCTGAACTTGTCGAAGCATGCCCGAGGTGATTGTTTGAGACCATATAACGATTTGAGAAGGTGACAAACCCGAGGCTCCCCCGTGGTCTCAAACCCGGGAGGTTGTTGCATGTAAACCGTTTCCTGAAGGTCGCCATTCAGAAAAGCATTCTTGACGTCGAGCTGGAATAGGGGTCATTGGCGATGGACAACGACGGAGATGAGAATGCGGACTGTGTTGAGCTTAGCGACCGGAGAGAAAGTCTCATCGTAGTCGAGACCCTGTTGCTGGGTGAAGCCACGAGCAACTAGACGAGCCTTGAGTCGATCAATGGTCCCATCAAGCGCATGTTTGATGACAAACACCCATTTGCACCCAACGGGTTTCTGGCCGGGAGGAAGGGGCACCAGGGTCCAAGTCTGGTTGGCCCAAAGAGCAGCCATCTCGTCTTCCATGGCAGCGCGCCACCCAGGATGTTGAAGAGCATCATGTACAGAGGTAGGAAGAGAGACCGAGGATAGTGAAGTAGCCAAGGTCTGAAGCGGTGGAGAGAGGCGATGTAGAGAAACATAGTTAGCCATTGGATGAGCCGTAGAAGCTGGCACCGGAGCAGCAGAACACGAAGAACCTGAGGTCGAAGCCGACTGCATAGGGGCAACGGGAGGAGGAGGGCGGCGAGTGTAGACCCGAATGACGGGCGGCCTAGGAGGGTCAATAGTGGGAGGGGGGAGGGAGGGGGGGAGGCGAGTGGACCGGGATCACCGGCCGTGGGAGGGAGGGTGGTAGAGTGGGTGGTGGTAGAAGTGGCGGTAAAGGAGGAAAGAAGGATTGATCCTCCCGGAAAGTAACATCAGCAGAGATGGAGACTCTCCGGGTGGCTGGGGAATAACATACATAACTCTTTTGGGTGCGGGAGTAGCCGACGAAAATGTGTTTGGCCGCACGTGGATCGAGTTTGTCGATAGTGGGGCCCAGGGTATGGACAAAACATGAACAGCCAAAAACCCTGGGTGGGAGAGGAAAGGCGGGTGCAGAGGGAAAAAGAAGGCTGAAGGGGGAAGCATGCTGAAGAACCGGGGAGGGGAGACGGTTGATAAGAAAACACGCAGTGGAGACCACAAAGTTCCAGAATATTTTGGGAACATTCATGTGCAGCATGAGGGAGCGAGCAACATCGAGAAGGTGACGGTTCTTCCGTTCGGCGACCCCGTTTTGTTGAGGGGTGTAGGGACATGAGGTCTGATGAATAATATCGAATTTGGTGCAGAGAGTAGCAAACTCGTGGCCAGTGTACTCTCGGGCATTATCAGAGCGAAATTGTTTGATAGTAGTAGAGAACTGCGTACGAGTCTCGATCACAAAAGCCCGAAAGACCCGGGGAAGCTCAGAGCGATCATGAAGGAGATACAACCAGGTGGTGCGAGAGTAATCGTCAATAAATGTTATAAAGTAACGATAACCAGAGATACTTGGAATCTTATACGGTCCCCAAATATCAGAATGGATCAGATCAAAAGGAGCAGAGCTCCGAGTACAATGTGCGGGATAAGAAGAACGTGGCTGTTTGCCAAGAATACATGAATCACATTTAAAAGCAGGAAGGGAGACGTCAGGAAGCGCCTTCTGGAGGACAGGTAGAGGAGCGTGCCCAAGACGACAATGTCAGTCAGTAGAGGAGACAGAGGAAAGGGCGGTAGAAGAGACATCGAGGAGGTAGAGCCCGTTCTGCAGTCGACCCCTACCAATGATAATCTGCGTCTGCCGATCCTGTATCAAAAAACCAGAAGAGGTGAAGGTGATAAAACAGATCAGATCAGTAGTAAGACGGCCAACAGAGAGTAAATTAAAGGGTGAGGCCGGCACATAGAGAGCAGAGCGAAGAGAGAGAGAGGGGTGAATAAAGAGATCAGCACAGCCGGAGACCGGAACAAGCGCACCGTTGGCCACAGTAATAGACGGGGGATGAGGAGCATCCGAGAATCGTGGTGGCAGCAGAGAGGTAATGTGGTGGGTGGCGCCTGAGTCCAGGATCCAATGAGAACCAGAGGAGAGACAGGCAGTACCTGTAATGGAGGAGGCAATACCTGCAGGAGAGGTGGAGGCAACTGAAGCGGATGGAGGGTTGAGGAGCCCCTGGAGTTGTTGAAGCTGAAGGCGAAGAGCCTCAAGGTCTGTACCAGTAGGTGGAGAGCCATCCGTAACAGCAGCAGTAGGCGGGCGAAGAGGGTAGCCATGTTTCTTGTGACAGACCGCTGCAGTGTGGCCATCCCGGCCACAGAAGGTGCACTTGGGCCGACCGCGACCACCACGGCCCTGGCCGCGGGAGCCCGTACGTCCACCCCGAGGAAGAGAGGGTGGGGGAAGTAAGGGAGGAAGGGCCTGTTGAAGAAGAGCCGGCGAGGATGGTGCAGAAGCCTCCGGGGGAGGTGGTACGTGGAGTAACATAGAGCAAACATCGGAGAAGGAAGGGGTAGCAGGGGAGGCCAGAACCTGGGCCCGGATACTGTGAAGGTGCGGCGGGACTCGAGTCATAATCATAGCAATACAGACCGCTTCCTTCTGGGTGCGTTGAATAACGAGATCAGTAGTAGGGGGCTGGTGCTGAATCCAGGCCTCCGTGAGAGTTTTATCACGGGCCACAAAGGAGGTCATGTCCAGAGTTGTGCCGAGATCCAGAGCTTGAAGAGCGGTGATGATGTCAAACAAGTGCTGAAGACTGTCCTTGCCCGAGTACAAGGAATGGAGTTCATCCCACATTGCTTTGACGGTCTCATGATACATAATCATCTGGTACGGCTCACCCTCTACCGAGTTCAGGATCCAGGTCTGGACGCGACCGTCATTCCGGAGCCAGTCATCAGTAGGAGGAGTTGGAGGTCCCTGGGTAAGGTGACGAGCAAGGCCCTTGGCTTGCAAGACCCGCTGGACGGAGTGAACCCAGGGGATGAAATTCGACTTGCCGGAGAGGGAAAGAGTAGTAATCCGAAGCTCATCGCGGAGTTCGGGAGGAGGAGCCACGGGGGCCGCCGGGGGTTGAGCGGTGGTGGAGTCACTAGATGACATAGCGACTTGGAGGAGAGGAGGCGCGGACAGAAACAGCGGACTGATGCACAGCAGAAGACAGGCCGCAGCGAGTACAAACACGCGCGACAAGGAGCGGGCTGGAGGAGGGTGCGGCGAGCTGGAGGATGTCGTCGAGGATAGGAACAGACCGCGGCGCACTGGAGCCGGGCAAGGAGAGCAGAGAGAGGCCGCGCGGTCAGAGAGAGGCCGCAGCGGTCAGAGAGAGGCTGCGCGGAGAGAGACAGGCCGCAGCGGGCAGAGACAGTCCGCGCGAACAGAGACAGGCCGCGCACAGAGAAGTCCGCAGCGGGCAAAAAACAGGCCGCGCGGATAGAGAGGGGAAGAGCCGGAGGAGACCGCGACCAAGATGCAGGTGAGAGAGGAACAACCCGCACGGTCAGGCGGACCAGAGAACGGAGGAGAGCAAACCCGCGAGGAGAGAGACTCGAGCGGATAGAGTAGAGACCGCAGCGACCAACAAGAACCCGCAGAAGAGGCAGGCCGCAGGAGGCCGGGCGGGTAGCGGGCAGAAGAGAGCAGTAAGAAGCCGCAGCGAGCTAGAGCAGGAGGCAGGCCGCAGCGAACCGGAGGAAGCTGCAGCAAGCGATGGAGTCCGCCGCGAGCAGGCAACGAGAGGGGCAAGCCGCAGCGCGGGAGAACAGGCCGCGAGAGAGAGAGCGGTCTAGAGGAGAGAGAGGGAGGGTGGACCCACAGAGAAGAAGAGGGAGGGAAGGCTGCTATAATAGACGGAGGGGAGGGATGGAACCACGGGAAGAGAAGTTCAAGGCAGAGGAGGAGCGGAGCGGACAGACTGGCAGGCCGCAGGAGGCCGAGCGGGTAGCGGACAGAAACAGTCCGGGCGGGTAGAAAAAGACAGTCCGCTCAATTTGAACCTGCCTCTGATACCATGTTGTAAAAGCTCAAAGCTTGTATGTATTTCTCAGATAGGTAAAAACAAGGAGAGAATACAAATATATAGGAGAGATGAGAGAAGAATAAATCCTATACAAGATGTGAGACTAAAGAATGATGAGAGAAAGCAATAAGAGGGCCAATAAATGAGCCCTTTACATGGGCTTTTCTAATACATACCACCCTCAGACTGATGGGCAAACCAAGGTGGCTAATAGGAGGCTTGGAAATTTGTTACGAAGCTTAGTGGGTGAGCATACTAGTTGAGATTTGGTTCTCCCTATGGATGAGTTTGTTTATAATAATTCAGTCAAAAAGTCTACTGAGTTGAATCTATTTCATATAACATTAGAAGATGAGCTTATGAAGCCCGTTGACTTTATCTCAATCCCTTTAGAATCACACCCTACTGAGTTTGTCGAGTCTTTTGCCCGCCATTTGCACTAGTTACATGAGTCGATTCGACATAAAATTGCATAAAGTAATGAAACATATAAAACTAATGCATGTGGTAGCCACAAGCAGGTGCTACACGATTGTGTGAAGGATCCGAAAACTGCCTACGAGCTTGATATCCCAATGAGTATGAGAATTCATCTCATATTCGATATTGAAGACTTGACACCGCATTATGAACCTCACGAGCCGTCATCGCCAGCAGTTGTGTCAGGACACCCAACACATGAGTAGATTTCTGAGAGCATTATTGACATCGTGGCACATGAGTACACAGGCACATCCGACAGATTGATGCAGAGATACCCGGTTCACCGGAGAGGATGCCCTTTCATCAACGAATCTTAGATGATCCGCAAAGCTTGATAGACTCGACCCGAAGCTACAACTATTGAGGCCGAGAACCCGACATCAATGTTCAGACATGAGGGATGGGGAGAGGCTACTAGCCCACCGAAGTAGATGCCACCGACATAAGAAGGCGAACCGAAAAAAGGATCAGACGCAACTTGGAGGTTTTGCCTCACACCCTGGAGTGTATAGGCATTCCCCCTCCCAAACCAAATAATGTGTTCGGATGGGGGTAGAGGCAAGCACACATGACGTCCTAGAGAGCTCACAGATTTTAGGCAAGGTATCTCGTGGGCTGGTTGTATTGCCTCTTCCACTTGGTGGGATGTATTTATATGTGACCGGGGGGATACCTCTAGACCCATAAGGGTGGGTCACCCCCGCGCGTGAGAAATCTGGTCGTCGATGAGCTGGTCTCGTGCTCCAGTTAAGCGATGATTTACGGCGAGGTGTCCGCCGGCAAGCCATGGGCTATCAACGAGACAGACGCAAGCAGTTAGCGAGCTGGCACAATATTGTTGCGACTTTGCCCTTTTCGGGTTATATCGGTAATTATTCTCCACCGAGCTACCCACTGTTGATCTCGTCGAGTACGGGTCAGACACAATCCCCGGTTTTTTTAAGCTCGAGACAAGGAATTAAAAATCATGTGACGCAGGGTTTGACGAGCTGACTGAGTGTACAAATAGCGTTCGAGGGGGGGGGGGGGGTCTCCTGTAGTCGTATCTTTAGAGTTCGGTCGGATAGAACATGGATCCAATTGCTTCATTTGTGAAGCCGTTCGCAGCTTCCCACAAGGATAAGAAGAAGGTTCGTACAAAGAGGTCATGGGGTGCGCCCTCCGAGGAGGGGTCACCAAGCGAAGAACAATGATGGTGATTCCTACGCTGGTTCGGTAACCCGAAGGTGTCGTTGGGGGTACGACTGAGGAGGAATCCTCAATTGATCTAGTAACTTTAATAACTTGTTATTTTCCGTATCAGTTCAATATTAATGCGCGAGGTGATTCCATGCATTGAGAGAAACGGGTATGTATGAGGTCCTTAGAGAGTACAGGCCCCCTCGGAAGCCTGGCCCGAAGGAAACAGGCGCCAGCGACGTCTCATCGGTTCCGCCCTCCAGTGAGTGAAGCGGTCTATGTTACAGTGTCATTTATGGGATCAGATCCTGACTCTTCTGCAAGCAGGGAGTCGCAGAAACGAGACGAGTTGTCAACGCCTCGCAAGATCGACCCTATCTGGGATGCCTTGAAGAAGGTGAACTCCGTGAAGCTCATTGAATACATCTAAGGGTCTACTCTTTTGGACAGAATTTGGGCATTGAAATTGAAATTGGAGGTCTATTTTAATTGGAATTGGACCTCTAATTCTAATTTTGAAGCCTCAATTCCGTCCAACCAAACAACACCATTTATTCCTTCTATCCTCTGTGGATTTTTTAATCATAAGAGTAGTAAGTTAGATACAGATTAACTTGAGCACCTTATACAATCAGCATACAAGATAGAGGTTGTTTTTTCCTTGCATGTCATAAGGGAGTGTTTGTTCCAAGGAAGTCCTCACATTTTATAGCTGTAAATTACAGTGAAGCTTTGGTATATACTTGATACATCCATGGGTCCTCTAGTATTTTCCATAGAAAGCCAAAATGTAACTAAACCTTTTTTTCTCTCCTAAGTCATGCATCATAGATACAAATTCAGCAATCACTGCTAAAGTAAATAAAATATAGCTGACTGACGGTTAAAATCCTCTTAACCGTGGACGGAAGCAATCAAGGAAACAAATGCAATTTGTTTGAAAATGATAGGGTTCAAACTGATGACTATAGCATGGAAATATCTCATAATTTTTCATCTTGAATTTGCTCATGGAGCGTAGAGCAGTTTCTTTTCATTTATCAACGTCCAAAAATAGGAACTGACATAATTTAAATTTTTGTTAATTAGAGGAACTGACATAATTTATTGAAAAGGTAATTCATGATACCTTACACAGCTTGTAAAAGAAGGTATTCTGCAGATCTGGATCATCACTGAAAGTAAGCTGATGGATGCACTGTGTGTTTTTGAGTTTCTTCAATACCCACAAACCAGAATTGAACAAGGAGTTTGAGCTATACCAGTATCCTAAGTGCGGCCCAGAAACAGACATATATGTATGAAGGTTCTTACGATATGGATCAAACAGCCTGTCTGTAAAGTTTCACATGGGATTGAGAATAATATTTGACTAGTGCTCACAAATTATATGTTTTTAAGTTAGACAGAACCTGTTAAGGCACTTCTTATTATGATGTTTCCAATAGAATGACCAACAAAGCTTAGCTTTATGTCCTTGCACCCTCCATATTTCGAAAGCTTGTCAATCTTTTTCCTGAGGAAAGCAGTTACTTCTTCAGCTAATCTGCTTCCCATTTCCCTAAAATCTCCAGAAGTTTTATCTTCATTAACCTCAGACATTAGACACTCAGCTCCAGGATCTAACAAAAGCCACTGATTCCTAACTAGTCGGAGATCCAGATGGTGTCCCTGTAATGGCGATAGATAAATGGAATCAACAAACCAGGAATACAATACAATAGATATAACAAGAGAACGTTTATGGTTAATATGAGCACAAAAAAATCACCGTTCCTTCAGATATTAAAGAGTGAAGATGTCAATGAGTTTGAAGTTATAGAATATATATGTGTGTGTGTTTGCCTTCGTATTAAATTAAAGCAAAGAGTGCTTCTCAGCAAACATAATCCTGTTCTTAAGGGAAAAACTCACATTTGCGCACCACTTAGGCTCCGTTTGGCATGACAACGGTGAGTTCGACAAAAAATGTCACCATCATAGAATATATGTTTGGCATGAGAACGGTTATAACCGTCAACAAGAAAAAAAAATCTTAGTTTTGAACATAAAAGTGGATGGAGTTCCTTAGGTGAGGTTGGGCATTCACAAACGACGGTTCATAACCAGCATTCATGACCGCCACCACCATGCCAGTATAGAACCTCAAAAAATATAAAACAAACAGAAAAACAATAAAGAACGGGAAGATATATAAAGAGCCATGCCATTTAGAGGATTTCCTATATGAAATCCACTAGTTGAGTTATTAGAAGAAAAGGGGGACCAGAGAAAATATTTATATTTTTAAATTCACATGTAAAGATTGATGCATAAATAAATCACCAAATTTGCATTCTAATAAAAAGTTTAGATATGATGCAGGTAGATTTCATGTAAAATCTGAACTAATAGAAAGCTCTTCTATTTATAATTATGGCGGAGCGGATACATAAGCTTGGTTCATTCATGGAAGACATGATTTTTTTATATGCAGATAAAGTTCTTGTTGTCACAATCCAAAGCAAAGGAGTGCAATATGTTTCCCTAAGATCGCTCATCAGTATCCTTGGCCATTTTAGTTCACAGATAATGTCATGTCACGGTATTTTGCTTCAGTACTATACCTAGAAACCACTATTTGCTTCTTGCTTTGCCATATAACTAGATTACTGACTACCTACTAAGGTGTAATATCAAGGTGGATTTTCTATCTGCTATGTCATTAATGTAGTTGACATCATTGATGATGATGATACAAACACAGGAGTTCCAGAGATTTCTCTGCATGCCATCTCTGACCCTCGGGAGGGTCATACGATCCAGATGATCGTTACACTTGGGGGGCAGACCCTCCTCGCCCTTATGGACTCGGGAAACACACAGTTTCATCAGCCAAACTACAACTTACCAACTTCACCTTCCTGTCACACTGCGTAATTGTGTGCACGTGTCTCTGGCCGACAACCACAAAATGGAGCGTCCAAGCAACTGCCGCAGGATTCCCATTATAGTGAAAGACCATCACTCCCTCATAGACCTCGTTGTGGATCTTTAGGGGTTTGAGGTGGTGTTGGTGCATGCTGGCTCCGAACTTTAGGGTCACTTGGAATTTCGATCGTCTCACTATGTTCTAGCACAAGAGCGTGCAGCTTGTTGAGTTGCATGAGCACTCCTAGATGGCAGACATCTCTTCCTTCTTGGTCCAAGAAACTCCACACTCGACGGTTTTCTCGACCACGGAAGGCGTTTTCTCAGACCTCCATCAACTATTACAGGACTTTTAAGAGACCTACACACCACCGGTCTGCCTTCCTCCAATGCACAGTCAGGACCACCGCATCTGTCTTCTATCGGGAATGACGCTCATGGTCGTCGGGACATATTGATACTCCTTCCTCAAGAAGGATGAGATTGAGCGACAGTGCACAACGATGCTTCAGCAAGGGATCATCTGCCGCAGTGTCTCCTTGTTTTTGTCGTTGGTCCTTTTGGTGCACAAAAAGGACAACACGTGATGCATTTGTGGCGGCTATAAGGAGCTAAATGTTAAGACAGTGAAGGATAAATTCATAATTTTGGTGGTGGAGGAGCTTTTGGACGAGTTACATGGAGCCCGCTTCTTTTCCAAGTTGGATTTATACTCGAGCTATCATCAAGTGCACATAGAGGCCGTCGATGAAGAGAAGACGGACTTCCAGACGCACCACGACCACGTCGAGTTCTTGGTGCCTTTCGGGATCGTGAATGCCCCCTCCACCTTTCAAGCCCAGATGAATGAGGTATTCCCGCCACCGTCTCGTTCTAAAGGCCTCGAAGTGCTCCTTCGGCACGAGGAGTGTCGCCAACTTAGACCACGTGATGCAAGCTTAGGGAGTGTCAGTTGATCTATAGAAAATACAGGGTGTGGTTGCTTTGCCTACTCCCAAAACATTGCGCGACTTCCACGAGTTTCTTGGGCTAACCGGGTAATAAAGATGCTTCACTGAGACTATAGTACCATTGTCGAGCCATTAGTAGCTCCCTTGCGAAAGAATGCATTTATGTGGGGTGACGTCGCCATAACGACTTTTCAGGAGCTCCAACATGCCTTCTTGATTTTTGCACCTGTCTTGCACCTACCGAACTTTTCATAGGAATTTCATGTGAAGTGTGATGCCTCCAGTCAGGGCTGTGGGGCCATTTTACACCAAGAGGGGCACCCTATTGCGTACTTAGGCCGCAAGACTGCGCTCCACCATCAGAAAAACCAACATGTGAGCAGGAGTTAATATGGCGGCTCTATCTTTGGGGCCGCATTTTTGTGATTCGCGCCAACCACTTCAGTCTGAAGTACCTTCTGGAGCAGCGTCTCACTACTGTGTCGCAACAGATCTAGGTCAACAAACTCCTCAGATTCAATTTTTGCATTGAATACAAGGCAGGGGCTTTGAACCGGGCAACTAATGCTCTATCCAGTCGTAAGCATACAACCGATGGGGCTATTTTTGCCATCTCCTGCCCCACAACCACCCTCCTCTCCGCCCTGGGCCACGAGATCCAGCCTTCTTTGGTTTCATCCGAGCTTCACAACAGCATTGAGGAGGGCCTCCTGTCCCTTTGTTAGACCGCTCTGGATGACCTTACCTTCTACAGGGACCGATTATACTTGGCGGCCACTTATCCCCTCATTTAGACCATTTTGGAAGACAATCATGGTCGGGGATGTAACAACTCAAAAATTGAGATAAATCATAATGACGTTTTTGTAATTTGTTGGAATCCCTCATCTTAAAACTTAATCTCTTCTAATCCCTAACCCGAGCCAGCCAGCCCCCCCTTTTTATTCCCGTATGTCGCAGCCCTTCTCCCGCATCTCGCTGCTCCCGCATCCAGCTGCTCCCGCTTGGTCTAGGGCTTCCCCGATCCCGACTCCAGCGCAAGACGCTGCACCCGCAAGCCCCGTCTCTTGCTCCAGGCGGCGACTACTTCAGCCTCGCCTTCCTCCCGTATGTCCCCTTCTCTGGACGACAAACCCGCCTCCTCCGGCTCCTCCCTCCATGGCCGCCGCCTGTTCTGCCTTGGCCTACCAAAACTTCTCCTCCCCAAGCCGTAGCAGCCTTCTCTCCTAGGGCAGCAACCTCAGCCTCGCCTCCTCTTCCTCCGGCAGCGGCTCCCGCTACTCTTTGGCCGAGATTGGTGGCAAGGAACAGTTAGGATTTCCTCCCCTCTCTTCCTTGGGCTCGGATTTGGTTCCTATTGGTAAGGGTTTTCTCTTTCCCCTCTTTTTTTCTTTCCTTGAATTTATTTTGGAACTTGCGTGCTCCAATTTCGTTTAACTTGTGATTCATGAGTTTCCCCTCTCGTTTTTGTCTAACCGTGTTGTGTTTTGATTTCCGGCATAGCTGCGCGACTCAAGTGATGGAATCTCTCCAAACCTCTCTCCAAATTAGGGTTTTCGTAACCCAAGCGCTGCCAAGTCTCCATCTTCGTGTTTCTCCTCTCCCCTCACTTTTGAGGGAGGTAAATCTCTTAGCCTTTTTGATTTAGTTATGTAACGTATAATTATTGTGCTAGCATTTTGTTTTCCATCATGTCAAATTATCAAACTTTGTCTGTGATTGTTCCTGAACGGGTCCAGTCAGGATTTCTGATTTCGCTTGCGCGCTTCGCCGCCGCCAATTGCAGCTTCCTCCAGGCAAGTAGAGATCATTTCTCTATTGCAAACATTGAACTTAATTGTTTTGTCTGATCTTATGTCTATATGAATCAACCCTTGATAGCTTGTTTCAGCAGATAAATTTAGACATCGAATCTTTTATTAGACTTGTTACTAGTTTGAGGTTCACACGATAGGATTAACACGAGTTGTGATTGTAAATGATGATATTTGAATAATTGGGAGACGAGTTAGTGAGTGATAGCTAATTGGATATTCAATTTTGGGATTTGCAACTCGTTTGATGAATAATTTGAGCACAGTAAGCTTGAGCACGAATATTAATAGATTTGAATGATCATTGTTAAGGCTTCCGGTTAGTGATCTAAAGATTGTTGGGTTATGTCACGCTCGTACCATACATACATTTGAATTGGAAGATCACACTTGTAATGAATTATGAATAACAAATACATTTTTTGTGTTTCTATATCATGCTCGGTAGTGAACGCATGTTTTTCTTAGAAGATAACTATGCCCTACAATTTGTTTAACTTATGCGAGTTCTCGATATCTCCGATCTGACACCTGTCAACTTACATCTGCAATTTACTCGATAAATCTTCTTGATATTATGACCTTAACCTCTCGAACCCACGAGGCTTAAACTCACTGTTTGGTTCCTTCTGTGTCGTCGAATCTGGTTTCGTATGTCTGTCCGAGTAAAACTTATTCTTGATCTGATCGCTCACTTTAAGTATTTTCGTTTCTGTTAAAAAACACCTAAGTATGAAGTTCGAAAACAAATCCGTAGTTGTAAGCAAATTCTTGAACTGTATCGTCTAACTGGGCATCTGTCTGCCGCCATGGTCACGGCAAGCAGGATTACTTTTCCGACAAGACTTGCACGCAGTTCTGATCGTGAACCATGGGCGCCCGCTATAGCACCTATACCCTTCATCGATCACGACTTACAACATATTACATGAATAATGTTAGACTATGCTCCGGCGTAGTCTAATAGACTAACTTGTTCTGCTTAGCTCTTTTGTTTGCTTATCTGTCTTGTTAGCATCGCTTCATGAGAAACTGGTACACTCATGTTTTTCTGCTTCTGTTACTGTTCTATACTTTACTCTGCTCACCCTGTTTATTTCAATGTTCTAAAACTTTTCCTTTGTGTTTTGGAATTGTCTTAGCTTTCGTGTCAGCGCCGCCAGATCCCTGAGCCCGATCTGCATCAAGTTCCAGTTTTTCGATGATTAATCTTCTAGTCGTGTCAGGTTTGATGTTTGCACTGTCAGATGCTTTCTTTATGTGATAATTATGAACAGTAATACATGGACAACTGCTAGTCTATTAAATACTATGTACTAAAATTTAGTATTATTTGCATGTACATTCATCTGAACATGTCATGACATAAAAACATGTATCCGAAACTTGTGTTCAGAATTTTATTAAAAATACTTGTGCATTCAAATTTTCAACTATCATGTTCTAAAAGCTTCCGCATATAAAAAAATCAAACTATTTTTACTTAAGAGTAACTATTTTAAAACTATTTTAAGTATTGTCTGCATCCGCCTTAGCATGTATGACTTTCTTTCCGCCCATGCCTGTGGCATCACGGTCCGCCCGAAGCACACTCTGACTTTTGTCGAGACGGGTCGTGACAGGGGACACGAGGAGGTCTACAAGACCCTTCAGCGCATCCACGTAGAGTTCTTTTGGAAGGGTTTGTGCAATCAGGTGCAAGACATCATTGCAGCCTGCCCCATTTTCCAAAAGAACGAGACGACCCATCTCATTCTTGTGGGATTATTGTAGTTGTTGCCAGTGTCGGCTCATATATGGGCAGACGTGTCCATAGAATTTATGAAGGGGATGCCCACTTCCAAGGGCAAGACCATACTTATGGTCGTCGTTGACCGCTTCTTCAAGTGAGCGCACTTCATTGCCTTGACTCGACCCCTTGTTATTGAGAATATCGGATGAATTTTCTTTGACAGCGTATTCCGCTTACATGGGATGTCGGAGAGCATCGTATCTGACCATGACAAGATTTTCACTAGCCACTTTTGGAAGGAGTTGTTCACCCTTAGCAACACTAAATCTGCCTTTTTCACCGCCTACCATCCGCGGTTCGATGGGTAGACCGTGGTGTTCAATCGAACAATGGAGATGTACCTACACTGTATTGCAGGGGATCGCCCCAAGGACTAGGTTCGGTGGAAACCATGGGTCGAGTATTGCTACACTTCTTATCACACCACGCTACAAACTACACCCTTCTGTTTGATTTATGAGAGGGATTCTTCCCTTCTTTTGTATTACAGCAGGGGTACTACCGTAATTGATACCATTGACCGGGAGCTCCTCGACCGTGATCAGATTTTGTCTACCGCAAGGGAGCAACTCCTCCAAGCGCAAAAACACATTGAAGTTGCTTACAACCAGGGTGTCCGAGAACTTTCTTTTGCCATCGGTGATTGGGTTTGGCTGAAACGCCAACCTTACCGCTGGAATTCAACCGCCGCCTTCCCTCCAATAAATTGGGCCCTAAATTTTACCAACTCCAACTCCAACTCCAACTCCCACCAGAGACACGCATACATGACACCTTCCATGTATCGCAACTGAAGCCATTCATGGGCATCCCTCTGATGGAACCATTGGTTTGTTTGTCACAACACCTTGAGGACAAGCTGCCTCTCGATGGGGAAGGACTGAAGGAGATGTTGTGGACCCACATTGGGGACGCACGTATCAGCGACGTATCCAATCACCAGGGATTGATCGTTTCTTGTCGCACTTTTTATCACGCTATTTATATTTTTATGTTGGGCATGTGTTATAAGACTCATTTGTCTTATGGCCCAAATGAGGGGTTTGAACCTATTTGGATGGCTTGGTTTGAATGAAAAAAGAAAAGGAAGAAGTTACTATCTAATTTTCTCTCTTTTCTTTTCCATTTTCCCCTCTCTCTAAACTCCCGTCTCTCCCTGGTAACACACGCACCCGCGACATAGCCTGCAAGCCCAGGCCCTAGCGGTGAATGACGGACGCTCCTTCACCGGAAGCTCTGCTTTTCTTCCTCTTCTCTTCTTTCTCCTCCGCAACCATAGCTCCGTTGGGATCTAGGAAAGGGGACTCAAATCCCTTAAGGTACTTCTCCCTCACTCTCCCTGACACTCGATCTCAAACCGGTGCACACAACAATAGGAATGACCATGTGTGCTAGGATAGAAGAAACCACATCTTATTCATTGCAGTCTTTTAATGGAGAATTTTCAGTGCTCCTTGACATGTGGGAGGAATAGAGGTGGTGGACAGAGCCATCACAAACCTGCTATAAGTACTCATTTGTTCATAGGAGACCACACTGGCAATAATGTGTTGAGTGAATGAGTTAACACCCTTTTATAGGGCAATCAGATCACAATCCGAAGTGATACGTGGATCGAAACCTTCTAAGTAAGAGGATGTTGGTTAGAGGAAAAAAATTTTATGAGTTGAGGATAGGAGTAAGGAGATGTTTTTGGTAGACATGATAGACGGGATGAGAGGATGGTCTTGATGAAGGGAATACGGGATCTGTCGAAGAATGAATAATGGGCAAGTCACATTTCAGATGAGGAGTGATCAGGTAGAGTAATAGAATCCACTTCTAAGATAAGAGCTTTGGCCTTATCAGAGTAGGAAGTTACTTCGAAACAAGTTACAATAGCGGAGATATACTAATTTATGGAGACAAGATTAATACAATGATACCGCTTTTAGGTTGAAGAATAACTCAAAAAGATACGGTTAACAGTGTAAGCAAATAGATTGTCACTCCTTGGGAAGGATCATGGACAGGAAGTACATCTAAATATGCGAGGAGTAAGGGGAAAGAGGGAAGAATCTGGATGAAGAATGGAGAAAGGCGATTTTCCCATTAAAGTAGAATATGGTATTTGTGGAGAAAACTCAAACTTGTAAATACTTTCTTTATATTCAAATACAAAGTACGAATACATATTTATATGAGGTAAAAAAGAGAGAAGAGAGTCATATACATGATGTGGGACTAAAGAAGAGGAAGAGAAAAATAAACAAATACATGGGCCCCTTTACATGGGCTTTTCTAACACTCCCCCGCAAGCTGGAGCGTACAAGTCGTATGCACCAAGCTTGGACAAAAATTGATAGAACATGGTATTTGGTAGAGCCTTTGTGAGAATATCAGCAACTTGTTCAGTGCCCGGAACATACTTTAATTCTATCTTCTTTGTTTGAATCTTTTCCCGGATGAAATGACAGTCTACTTCAATATGCTTCGTTCTCTCATGGAAGACTGGATTTTTTGCAATGTGTATAGCTGCTTGGCTGTCACATAGCAGGAGGGCAAGTGAGGGAAGTTTTACCACGAGGTCGACAAGAAGATTTTCAAGCCAAGTTAGCTCAGAGACAACCGACGCCATTGATCGGTATTCTGCTTCTGCTGAGGATCGAGCCACAACTGCTTGCTTCTTACTTCGCCGGGTAATGAGACGACCTCCAAAGTAGGTACAAAACACAATGGTTGATCGACGAACATCCAAGGAACCAACATAATCAGCATCAGAATATGCAACTAATCTTGGAGTAGAAGATGAGGTCTTGTAGACAAATCCTTGACCCAGAGTTGTTTTAAGGTATTTGAGGATGCGCTCAACTGCTTGAAGGTGAGAAGTTCGCGGGGCATGCATAAACCTGCTGACCACTCCAACAGCGAATGATATATCTGCTCTTGTAACTGTTAGGTCGATCAATTTCCCAACAAGTCGTCGATAGTATTCCGGATTTTGAAGAGGAAGATCTGTGTCGGAAGCGTGAGCACACAGTTTATGATTTGCATCCATTGGAGTAGTAGTAGGCTTGCACCCAGAGTAACCATCATCTTGAAGGAGATCCAGGCAGTACTTTCTCTGGGACAGGACAAGGTCATCTGGTCGCCTTGCGATCTCAAGGCCAAGGAAGTACCGAAGGTGACCCAGATCTTTCATTTGGAAGACCGAGCTAAGATGTTGTTTAACCGCATGGATTCCCTTTGAATCGTCTCCAGTGATCAGGATGTCATTAACATATACCAGCAAAAGAACCGTTCTCATTGCTCGGTGTCGTGTAAAGAGGGAGAAATCTGCCGAACTTCGAGTAAAACCGACTTCCCGAACAGCCTTACAGAACTTGTCAAACCAAGCCCGAGGAGATTGTTTGAGACCATAGATGGACTTCTTCAGATGACAAACTCGGGACTCCCCCGTGGTCTCAAACCCGGGAGGTTGCTTATGTACACTATTTCCTGGAGGTCGCCATTCAAAAAAGCATTTTTGATGTCCAGTTGGTGTAACGGCCATTGGCGATGAACCGCCACTGAGAGAAGGACACGAACGATGCTAAGCTTCGCGACTGGAGATCAAGTTTCCTCGTAATCAAGATCGTGTTGCTGGGAAAAGCCACGAGCCACCAGGAGGGCCTTTAGACGGCCAATCGTCCCATCCTGAGCATGTTTGATTACACCCAACGGGTCTCTGACCGGGGGGAAGAGGAACCAAGTGTCAGGTCTGGTTCGCCCAGAGAGCTGTCATTTCTTCTTCCGTGGCCGCCCGCCAGCCCGGGTGTTGGAGAGTCTCCAGCACAGTGTTAGGTACAGAAATAGAGGATAAAGAAGTGGCAAAAAGTGTGGAGTGGTGGAGATAGGCGATGTAAGGATACATAGTTCGCCATGGGATGAGTGGTAGAGTCTGGTGTCGGATCAGGAAAACGCGGAGCGTCAGAGGTTGAAGCCGACTGCAGTGGGGCAACGGAGGCAGGATGGCGACGATTGTAAACATGTATAACAGGTGGCTTGGAAACAGGGGGATCCTTGTCAAGAATTTGTGTAGGTGAAGGAGTGGTAACGGGAATGGCAGGACGTACGACCGCTGGTGGTAGAGGTGTAGGATCTGAGGCAGAGAAGAAAGGGAGATCCTCCCGAAAAGTCACATCAGCAGATACAGTCACTTTTCGGGTAGCCAGAGAGTAGCATACGTAGCCTTTTTGGGTCCGAGAATAGTCAACAAAGATATGTTTGGCCGCCCGGGAATCCAAGTTGTCCATGGATGGATCAAGAGTGTGGACATAGCAGACACATTCAAAGATGCTGGGGGTGAGGGAGAATGGTGGAGTAGAAGGGAACATGAGGCTGAATGGAGTGGCATTGTGGAGTACGGGAGAAGGAAGACGGTTGATCAAGTAACAGGCCGTGGAGATGACGAAGTTCCAATAAGATTTGGAACCTGCATCTGAAGCATGATAGAGCGAGCCATATCGAGGAGATGTCGATTCTTACATTCAGCGGTTCCGTTTTGTTGCGGGGTATAAGCACATGAGGTTTGGTGAATAACCACGAATTCAAAGCAAAGATTTGCAAATTCGTGGGCAGTGTATTCGCGGGCATTGTCCGTGCGAATAGTTTTGATAGTTGTGGAGAATTGCGTGCGGGTCTCAAGGAGGAAAGCCTGAAAGACCCGGGAAAGCTCAGAGCGATCACGAAGTAAGTAGAGTCATGTCATTCAGGAGTAATCATCAATAAAGGTTGGGAAATAACGATAACCAGAAATGCTAGTAACTCTGTACGGTCTCCAAATATCGGAGTGTACTAAGATAAAAGGAGCAGTGCTCCGGGTACAATGAGATGGAAAAGATGAACGCGGCTGCTTGCCGTAAATACATGCTTCACACTGAAAAGAGGGTAAAGATACATCGGGAAGAGCCTTCTGGAGGACAGGCAAAGGGGCATGCCCAAGACGGCGATGCCAATCGACGGAGAAGACAGAAGACAGGATAATTGGAGGGTCATCAAGGAGGTAGAGTCCGTTCTGCAGCCGCCCTTTACCAATGATAGTCCGTGTTCGTTGATCATGTATCAGAAAAGAAGAAGTAAAGGTTACTGAGCAGTTTAAATCAGTAGTAAGGCGACCAACAGAAAGCAAATTAAATGAGAAGCCCGGAACGTGAAGAGCCGAGCGAAGAGAGAGAGATGAAGTGAGAGGGATATCAGCCGAGCCGGAGACAGGAACAGTGTCCCCATTAGCCACTGAAATACACTTGGGATGAGGAGAAGTCAGGTATTGTTGTGGCCGCAGAGAGGTGATGTGATGAGTAGCACCGGAATCCACTATCCAACGTGGACTAGTGGAGAGATAAGTGATACATTCATGTGAGATGGAGGAAGCAGAAGCAACTGAGGCATGTGGGTGAGTGAGCAGACCATGAAGTTGTTGTAGCTGAAGGCGGACCTCTTCAAGGTCAGTACGAGCGGAGGAGTCTGTGGTAGCAACAGTAGCCTGCGGGCGAGGGGGAAACCCATGCTTCTGAAAGCAAACAGCCTCAAGGTGATCATCCTTCCCGCAGAAGGAACACTTTGGTCGAGGTCGAGCTCCACGACCTCGGCCCCGGGAGCCAAAACGTCCCCCACGAGCAGGAGGGGGAAGAGGTAGTAAGGGCGTCGAAGCCTGTTGTAGGAGAGCCGGTGATGGGGGAGCAGAACAGTCAGGAGGAGGCGAAACCTTGAGCAACACGGCACACACATCAGATATGGATGGGGTAGCCGCAGAGGAGAGAATCTATGCGCGAATGCTCTGAAGATGATGCGATACACAAGCCATCATCATGGTCACACCAACAGCTTCTTTCTGTGCACGTTGTGCAGCGAGATCCAGCGTCAGAGGTTGATGTTGAATCCATGCTTCGACCAGAGTCTTGGCGTGAGCAACAAAGGACGCGAGGTCGGAGGCCCCGCCAACATCGAGATTCTGAAGATCAGTGATGATGTCGTAGAGGTGTTGGAGACTATATTTGCCAGAATAAAGGGCCTGGAGCTCATCCTGCATTGTCTTGGCGGTTTCATGATACATGGCCATGCGGTATGGTTCACTATCAAGAGAGTTGAGGAGCCATGTCTGGACCCGACCGTTGTTGCGTAGCCAATCATCAGTGGGAGGAACGGGAGTGGCCTGGGTCAGATGGTGAAGAAAGCCTTTTGATTGAAGCACACGGCGAACTGAGTGCACCCACTCCGTAAAGTTCTTCCCGGTCAAAGAGATAGTAGTAATCCACAATTCATCGCGGATTTTGGGGGCAAGAACTGGGCGGTCAGCAGACGAAGCCGCCGGTTCGGCAGAGTTAATATAGGACTCCATGACCAGGCGGGCAGAGGACTAGGCTGCCGAGAGGTCAAGCAGCGGATAGACGGGGAGACCGCACGGGAAGACCAGAATAAGACAGCAGGCAGGCCGCACGGTCTGGGTGATAAGCCACCAGCGGCAAGAAGCCGCGACCACGATGCTAAGCCCGGAGCGGTTAGGGAGACCGATGCGATTAACCGACCACGATGATAAGCCGGACACAAGAAGTCCGCACGGCCAAAGTGAGTACACCAGAGGCAGGGGAAGATGCAACGACCAAGTGCGGAAATCGTCGCGGATAGAGAAGCCGCGGGAAGAGAGGAAGCTGCGCGGTTAGAAGAAGTCGTCGCGAGGGAAAGGAACCACAAGTAGAAGAGGTCGCCGCGAGTAGATGAACCGCGCGAGTAGAAGAGGAAACCGCGCGAGTAGAAGAGGTCGCGAGTGTATAGAAAGCCGCGCGAGTAGAAGGTCACCGCGGGTAGAGAAATCCGTGAAGAGAAAAGGTGGCCGACGCAGGTAAAAGAAGTTGTCGCGGGTAGAGGAAGCCTTGCGGGAGAAGAAGAAGAAAACAACAGGGAGAGGCCGCGAGCAAAGAGGGGAGCTTGCTGCGAGAAGAGAAACAAGCCGCGCGGGTAGAGAGGAAACTGCACGGGTAGAGAAGAAGTGGGAGAGGGTCCCACTAGAGAGAGAACTCCTAAAAAGGATAAAGAGTAGAGAGAAAGAAGGTGGAGACCATGGGATAGGAGGGGAAGAGAGAGAGGCGGGTAGCAAAATCGTAGCCGCGCGGATAAGAGAAGGAAAGGCCACCCGGTTAGAAAAACCGAGACCGCGCCTAGCACAAGCAGAGGAAGGTCAGGCGGTTAGCAGAAAACTAGCCGCAGGGAGTAACTGAGTCCCCCGGATACCATGTGGAGAAAACTCAAACTTGTAAATACATTCTCTATATTCAAATACAAAGTATGAATACATATTTATAGGAGAGAAAAAAGAGAGAAGAGAGTCTTATACATGATGTGGGACTAAAGAAGATAAAGAGAAAAATAAACAAATACATGGGCTATATGGCCCCTTTACATGAGCTTTTCTAACAGTATTCAATTAATTAGATAATATGAGACGAGAATAACATGTCCCTTGTATGAGCGAGAGATATTCATTTGACACAGCAAAGTGTCGAAGATCGAGGAGATGACGATTCTTACTCTATGTGAAAACGATATCATGAGAGGTACAAAACGAGGAGAACGACTAATTCATGTACTATTTTTATTATACGTGAAGAATTTAAAGACAAGTACTAAATTAACTTTGAATTTCATAGTAAAAGTTTTAGAAAACAATAAAGACCTTAGATCTTTCCTTCAAGAGATACACTCAAGTATAACGAAAAAAGGCATCTATAAAATTGAAAAAAATTTGACTACCATGACCGAGGGATTTAGTGGGGCAAGGGTCCCAAATATCAGATCGCACTAACTCAAAAATAGTAAATGTTCTCACTTCATTTTTCGAGAAAAAAGAACGATGTTTGCCTATCTGACAGACATCGCATTCAGATAAGAATTAGATGAAATAAAGGTTAAAGGTAACAACTGATGAAGAACACAAGATGTTGATGCCACAAAGGTGGAGGAACGTTAGTGGCAGAACCAAATTGGGAGACGATATCATCAAGTACTAGAATTCTCCAAGATCAAGTAATGATCCACTTCTGCGACCGAAGGTCCTGAGAATCACAATAAGAGGGAAAGAATGAGCCACAATAGTTCAGAATTTTCATAATATTACTAATAGAAATTAGATTACACGGAAATTTAGGAACATAAAAACATTTTTAAAAGTGAGGTTTGAGGAAGTGGTAACATCCCCTAACCCAGATGCAGGAGAAAAGATACATCGATAACAATCACGAGAGGAGTCAGACTATGTCTATCAAGTGACTAATAGCATGGATATCAATGAGCCATTTACCATGTGTTGCAATTTTCGTGGTACTTGAGAAGGTCAAAATAGAAGCGACAAAATTGATTAGGGCTTCAATATCATTATGAGATATCCACCTTCCATTGTCAGAGACAGACGTGGAAGTGGAGGTAGCATGCGATAGACCAACAGACTCAACAGTGCCAACATGAACTTGAGGCCTGAGGTAAGGATGCTTCACGAAGCACCCTTCTTCAGGATGACCAATTTTCCCACAATGAGAACATATGAGATGATGTTCATTATGCTCCCTATAGCACCCTCCCCATCCATGACCCCCGCGACTAGCAACATGTGCAAATATTTCATGAGGAGTAACAATAGAGATTGTCATGCACAGCAGATGTGTGACCGTCAAAGCTAGAGTAACAGTGACATCCAATGTAGGAATAGTGATGTATGACCTTCGAAACTCGAGCAGCAATGACATCCAATATAGGAATAGTAGATTCTCCCAAAATATGTTGTAGGATTATTTTGTAGGAGTCAGGCAATCACTGGAGATAATACACAACTAGCAGTTCTTCAAAGTGTTTCTGAGTTGCAAGGTCAATAACGAAAGGAGTTCAACACCTTCAGACTGGACCTTCTATTATGCAGTTTAAGGAGGAAGACCAGGGAGAGTAAAGAGATCTGAAAATAGTGTATAGATCCTAGAGGCCTTGACACTTCTGCACAACTAGTAACAGAAACAGATGATCCCACGCAACCTTGATGGTTCTCACACGACAAATGATAAGTAGACATGTATCAAAAAGGCTATTGTCCAGCCATTACAAACCAGTGCATCACTGACATTCCAAACATCATAGTCGGTGGACGTAGTGTCAAGTGAAGGATCAGTTAGATGACGGCGTTTCCATTGAGAACGCATCAAGAATGCAAAGGACAGAATTCAATCTGCATAGTTTAGACTTGCCAATTTGGATGTGGTCTTGATATTGCCATTTGAATGGTAAGTACTAGATGAAGGCACGATGATGGTAGGGGTGGGTTCGGGTGTTGACATGGGCACACAACCGGGCAATTCATAATGTGGAAGAATGGTTCAAACCTTGTATATTCTTGTTGAATTACAAAATACAAATATGAGTACAAATATATAGGAGAGAAGAGAGAGAAAGAATCATATACACAAGATGTGAGACTAAACCGGAAACTTAAAATGGGTCATATTAATGGGCTTTTACATCAGTTTTCCTAATATTCTCTAACACTCCCCCGCAAGTTGGAGCATACAAGTCGTAGGCACCAAGCTTGGATAAGAACTGATGGTACATTTGTCATGGTAATGCCTTGATGAGAATGTCAGCAACTTGCCCAGAAGCAGGAACATGTTCCAGCTCTAACTTCTTCAATTGAACCTTTTCACGAACGAAGTGACAGTCAACTTCAATGTGTTTGGTCCGCTCATGGAACACAAGATTCTTTGCAATATGAATAGCAGTCTGACTGTCGCAAAACAAAGTTGCTGGTGAGGATAGAGTGACCTCCAAATCACCAAGAAGGCCCTCAAGCCAGGTAAGTTCAGATATAACGGCCGCCATTGCACAATACTCGGCTTCAGCAGAAGAGCGAGCAACCACAGACTGTTTCTTGGTACGGCAAGTGATAAGATTCCCTTCAAAGTAGGTACAAAAACTCGTGGTGGAACGTCGATCATCCAGGGAGCCAGCATAGTCCGCATCTGAATATGCAATAAGAGATAGAGAGGAGGATGACTTATATATCAACCCTTGTCCAGGAGCAGTCTTCAAATATCTGAGGATGCGTTTTACTGCCTGGAGATGAGAGATCCGAGGAGCCTAGATAAATCGGCTGACCACTCCAACAACAAAAGAGATATCAGGTCTTGTAACTGTCAGATATATCAGTTTTCCTACAAGACATCGATAATACTCAGGATTCGTAAGCAGAGAATCAGAGCCAAACCCATGAGCACATAACTTGTGATTGACATTCATCGGGGTTTCCACGGGTTTGCACCCGTAATAGCCATCATCTTGAAGGAGATCAAGACAGTACTTTTGTTGTGAGAGAACAAGACCATCAGGTCGTCTTGCAACCTCAAGTCCCAGAAGGTACTGGAGAGCCCCCAGATCTTTTGTTTGGAAAACAGAGTTAAAGTATTGCTTGAGTTGTTGTATCCCTGTGGCGTCATCACCAGTAATTAAAATATCATCCACATAAATCAAGAGAATGACATTCCCCGCTAATTGATGACGAGTGAAAAGAGAGAAGTCAACTGAGCTCCTCTTGAATCCAACTTCGCGAACGACCTTACTAAAATTGTCAAACCAAACTCTGAGAGACTGTTTGAGACCATAAATAGATTTTCGGAGATGACACACACGAGACTCCATGTGGTCTCAAATCCAGGAGATTGGTGCATGTAGACTGTCTCGAGAAGGTCGACGTTCATAAACACATATCCACCTGATGGAGAGACTAGTTGCGATGAACAACTAAGGAGAGAAGAACCCAAACAGAATTTAACTTGGCGACGGGGGAGAAAGTTCCATCATAATCAAGACCTTGTTGTTGAGTGAACCCCCGAGCCACAAGCCGGGCTTTGAGGCATTCAACTGTCCCGTCTGGAGCATGTTTGATAGCAAAAGCTCACTTGCAACTGACACAAGATTTTCCAGGAGGAAAAGGGACCAGATCCCAAGTCTGGTTGGACCAAAGAGCAGTCATTTCCTCATCCAAAGCCACACGCCACCCTGGGTGAAGAAGGGCCTCCTGCACAGAGTTAACAAATAGAGATGGAGGAAATAGAGAGGGCAAACTTGCGTAGAGGTGGAGACATGCGATGCAGAGATACATAATTTGTCAGGGGGTGAGCGGTAGATGTTGATGTTGGATCGTCAGTCTGTGAGATAGCACTGGTGGAAGACGGCTGTTGTAGGGCTCCAGAGGGCGGGGTACGACAAGTATAGACACGAAGAAGAGGCGATTGGGGTGGTATATATGGAACGGGTGCCGGAAGTGGAGTGGGAAGAAGAGGCGGTCGAGCGGACGTGACAAGAACGGTCAGACGAGGTATGGGAGAAGAGAAAGTGGCAGCAGAAGGTGAAGCATGAAATGGTTGATCTTCAAGAAAGGTGACATCGGCGGAGATGAGCACTTTGTCAGTAGTGGGAGAATAACACACATAGCCTTTTTGAGTCTGAGAGTACCCTAGAAACATACATTTGCTGGCACAGGGAGCAAACTTATCCGTGGGTGGACCAAGATTGTGGATGTAACAAGTACATCCGAACACACGAGGTGTGAGGGTAAACAAGGATTTGGAAGGAAAGAGGATACTGAACAGAATGACAAAGTCGAGCATAGAGGAGAGCATGCGATTGATGAGGTAGCATGCGACAGACACAACAAAGTTCCAATACAGTGCGGGTACTTGCATTTGAATCATGAGTGACCGAGCGACATCAAGAAAATGACAATTCTTTCGCTCGGCCACACCATTCTATTGAGGCGTATACACACAAGATGTTTGATGTATAATGTCAAACTCAGTGCATAGATTCGAGAATGTCCGGCTAGTGTATTCTCAAGCATTATCAGTGCGAATGAATTTTAAGGGTGAGGAGAACTGAGTACGAGTTTCTATAATAAATGCATGAAACGTAAAGGTTAGGTCAGTACGATCCCGAAGTAAGTATAATCAGGTCAGGCGAGAGTAATCATCAATAAAAGTGAGAAAGTAACAAAGCCAAACATACTAGGGGTTTTATATGGTCCCCAAATATCAGAGTGCACTAAAGATAGAGGAGTATCACTCCAAATACAAGTAGGATGAAAAGAAACACGGTGTTGTTTGCCAAAGATACAAGATTCACAAGTAAACTCTTGCATAGAGACATCCGGAAGAGCTTTCTTGAGAATCTGGAGGGGAGCATGCCCAAGACGACGATGTCAATCGATAATGGAGACGACAGAGAGAGCAGAAGGAGGAACATCTAGGAGGTAAAGCCCGTTCGACAGTCGTCCCCTACAAATGATAGTATGCGTTTGTCGATCCTGCACAACAAAGGTAGAGGGCGAGAATGTAATACAATAATTCAGATCTTGAGTTAGGCGGCTAACAGAAAGCAAATTGAATGGTGATCCTGAAACATGAAGAGCAGAAGACAGAGAGAGCGGGTGTGAGAGGTATATCAGCAGCGCCAGACACTGGGGTGGTATCATCATTAGCCACAACGATGAACTTGGGATGGGCAGTCAGTAAATATTACGGAGGTCGCTGTGAAGTAATATGATGTATGGTTCCTGAATCCACAATCCAGTGAGAGCTCTGAGAGAGACAGGATATACCTTCATTGGAAATTGACACAACGGATCCAGAGGAGCGAGAAATCACCCCTTGGAGATGGTGGAGCTGGGTGCACAGAGCATTGATGTCTTCACGGGCAGAAGTGGCAGAGTCTGTTGTAGGAGAAGGGGGAAGGTCAGCTGTAGCAGAAGCAACAAGATGTGGGGGCAAGACATGTTTGCGATAGCAGGTGGCCTCAAGGTGACCATCCCGTCCGCAATACGTGCATTTAAAAGAAGACCTTCCAGTACGACCATGTCCCCGAGACGTGTTGCGATCCCCACGGGCCGAGGAATCTCGAGCTAGCGAAACAGGTGTATGGTGTTGTAGAAGAGCCGGAGAGAGTCATAGGAGCATCCTGGGGCGGTGTAACCTTCAGAAGCATAGAGCAAACATCTGACAGAGAGGGAGTTGTAGAGGAAGAGAGGATCTGAGCCTGAACACTATGCAGATAGGAAGGAACTCGAGTCATCATCATTGCAATCCCGACTGCTTCTTTCTGCGCCCGTTGAGCAACCAAATTTGTAGTAGGAGGCCGATGCTGGATCCAGGCCTCAACCAGGGTGTGCCTTTGACAAGATCATATCATCGGGAGCCCCGAGATCAAGGTTTTGACGATCCGAGATGATGCCGAACAAGTGCTAAAGACTATTCTGCCCAGAGTAGGAGTGGAGCTCCTCCCACATTGTCTTTGTTGTTTCATGATACATAGTCATCCTGTAGGGCTCGATGTCCATGGAGTTGAGTAGCCATGAATGGACCCAACCATCATCACGAAGCCACTCATCAGTGGGGGCAAGAGTAACACGGGTCAAGTGGTGAAGAAAGACATTCGTTTGTAATACTCGACGGACAAAGAGCACCCACTCCACGATATTACGCTTCCCGCTGAGAGATATAGTAGTAATTTGTAGTTCATCACGAAGTTCGGGAACTGGATCCACAACACGAGCTGGAAGAGCAAAATTAGCATTGGAATCCTCGGAACCCATGAACGGATGACACAAATTGGTGTGGCTAGAGCGGGTAGGAAGGATGCTGAAGAAAGGTGCTCTGGATAAAGGACAAGCGGCTAGAAAAGAGACCGCAGCGGTTAAGAGGGCAACGACAAGGCGAGACCGCACCAGCGGCTAGAAAAGAGACCGCAGTGGTTAGAAAAGCGACCGCAACGACAAGGCGAGACCACACCAGCGGTAGGAAGGAGGGCCCGCAGCGGGTAGAAACAACGGGTAAAAACAGTAAGTAAAGAAGGCAACCCGCAACGGCAAGATGAGAGCACACCAGCGACTTAGCAGAGCCGTGGTTAGAAGCACAATGGGCAGAGACTCAGCGGCTAGGCAGAGAGACCGCAAGTCGCAAGAAGACGCTGATAATACGCGAGAAGCCGAGCGGACAGAAGCAGTGGCAAGCTAGAGCGAGGAGCGGACTCAGCGGCTAGGCAGAGAGACCGCAGGCCGCGAGAAGCCGAGCGGATAGAAGCAGCGGCAAGCAAGAGTGAGGAGCGGCTAGCAGCACCCGCAGCGGTTAGAAGAACCAGCGGCGAGACGGACAAAAGCACGACGACTAGGAGGACAAACCACAATCCGCGAGAAGGGAAACAGCAAGAGCGTAGCTACTAACACGGGGAGACCGCATCAGCTAGAGCCCGCAGCGGTTAGAAGAGCACGCAACGGGAAGCACGGGGAGAAGAAGGCTGAGCGGACAAAAGCACGGGGGTGGGGGGGAGAGGGTCCACTTGTTAGAGGGAAGAAGGCTATAAAAGAGCAAAGGAGAGTGAGAAGAAGTGGAAGCCACGAGAGAGACGAGCAGAAGCGGGTAGACTAAAGGAAACTGCGGAAACTTGCGGGTCAAGGAGGACGAACGGAGAGCAACAGTCACACAAAGCGTACCCACTCAGAGGACAACAGATAGCAGCGGTCACAAAAGAGGTATCCGCTCAAAGAAAGATCGCTGGCTCTGATACCATGTGGAAGAATAGTTCAAACCTTGTATATCCTTGTTGAATTACAAAATACAAGTATGAGTACAAATATATAGGAGAGAAGAGAGAGAAAGAATCTTATACACAAGATGTGAGACTAAACCAAAAACTTAAAATGAGTCATATTAATGGGCTTTTACATCAGTTTTCCTAATACTGATGCAGGACTGGAGTCCTACCAGAATGCCACCCTGGCGCGAGGAGTCACACCAGCCCAGGGGTCCCACCGAGAGTCCACCTGATAGGCCTTATCAGGTCCGCGGACCGTACACCCCAACCCATCCTCGGGCCCACAAAAGGGCCGATAGGTTGTTGAGGCCGGGGCTCGATCCCCCGACCTCCTTGAAAAAGAACTCTCAGGCGAGTTCTTAGCACCAATTGATCCGCGGATCAGTTGGTGATGAGAACTCGCATGAGTGTTTTTTATCAAGGAGGTCGGGGGATCGAGCCCCGACCTCAACAACCTATCGGCCCCGTTATGAGGCCAGGGATGGGTTGGGCTGTACGGACCGCGGACCTGATAAGGCCTATCGGGTGGACTCCCGGTGTGACCCCTGGGCTGGTGTGACTCCTCGCGCCAGGGTGGCAGGCAGGTAGGACTCCAGACCTGCATCATAAAAGCGCACTTTTATGACGTGGGACCAGGAGTCCACCTGCCCGCCACCGTGGAGTCCCACCAAGGGGCCTACCTGGAGTCAGCACCAGGCGGCTTTATCAGGCCCGCGGGCCGTACACCCCAACCCATTTCCGGTCCCACCATAGGAAATCCGAAAGGTTGTTGAGGCCGAGATTCGATCTCGAGACCTCATTGATAAAAAGCTCTTAGGCGAGCTCTCATCACCAACTGTTTCCCTTCAGCAAGGATCCATGTCTGTCGCTAAGTACATGAATCGTTTTGATGAGTTAGTTGTGAGGAGTGATATCCGAGAGGAGCCAGCCATGACCACTACTAGATTTTGGTCTGGACTTCGGTCTGACATAGCTTATCATAGTTCAGAGTCCCTCGAGTAGACATATAAGATCACCATTCGTTATGAACAGTCATTGAGATCCACAAGAGCTGGTCGATGGGATTCTCACCTTGACCTCTGAAGTACGAGTCCCTCCCATACTGAGGTCACCACGACGCCTACCACTTTCATGTCAAGCACGACAGAAGTGATACCTGATGCGGATTACTCTCACCCCAGTGGCCAGTGGGGTGCTTAGCCCACTAAGTGATCTCTCTTGTTTTTGATCCGCCTCTTGTGACCCCGACTGAGAGCGAGCCTGAGCGGCCTACTAAGTCTGTAGTGTTGTGTCCCTCACCCACACCTCCTCCTCTGCCATACACCGGATTAGTTAGCACCTCAACCACAGACCCATTTCCTGACACTGCACCCACGGATCCATTCTTGAGTATAGGTCTGTGTCGCTCTCCCATTATCATTACCCGGAGTCGCATCACGACTGAGAGCCCAGAGCCTGATGTTGATTTCGTAGTGACTATGTCACCCATTCACGGGAGCACTACCCCTCACGATGGTACTCACATGGAGGATCCTGACCCTAATGACGAGTTTTACGATGACCCCCCTGTTGAACCTCCTGATGAGCCGCCACATCCTGGTGAAGATGCGATTCGGGTGAGACGCTCGTTTATGAGCTTTGAGTTATTGGCGTCTCTTTCGCTATCATCTATATCATTGCCCCAGAGAATTGATCTTGCGTGGAGCATAACGTATGTAGGGCCTTCCTTGAGTATGCTTGAGCATACTCATAATTTGAGGGTCTACTTTATGGCGCATCGCACAATCGAAGAGTTTTGGGACGCACCACCTGCTGACCCACCAGACGAGCTCTTTCTTGTCAGGAACACGCACCACACTCGAGAGTCGCGTCTTCCAGCCGGTGTACACGACTTTCACTCAGGTGATCGTCTTATCTGTGATGACTTTTCGTACACAGCTCCTAGTGAGCCCCCTAATGTACTACGTTCCTCGAGAGACAATTGACTCTTTATGAGCTCGTATTTAAGTATAGATGTCTCTCACGGTCATCTGAGCACTCGACACACACGAGATGAGTTTTTCTACATTCCACCGAGAGAGCCTCCTGACAGGCCACCTCCCTTGATAGATTTTTAGGTCATTATTAGATTTTTCCCATAGAGAGCATGTTGTATCTGGCGTATTTTATTTGCATCATTTGCATGTGTCTGTTGAGTTGTCTGTCTGTCGTTTGCATATGTGACAATAGTCGGTCCAACGAAAAATCCCTAATGATAATAAATTTTATAAATCACATACGGATGTTCACTGGCAAGAGCAGGTGATAGTGAGACTCTGCATTGTAAGGCTCCATGTGAGGCTTGCTAAAAACTTGAGCGTTATGCGAATGGATCCCTATATAATCATGAGACAGATCGAAACAAACACCTATGATCTTGATTTCCTTGCAAGTATGGGTATCCACCTGGTATTTAGTGTTGAGGATATGACGTCGTACTACAAGCTTCGCGAGTATGTGAACCCAAGCAGTGGGGATTTCCAGCCGCCCACACCTCCACTCTCGTTGTCTTGCCACCCACATAGCCCACCTATGTTTGATAGCCATCACTACTCACCTACTTCTGACACTCACCCACCCGGGGACTTGTCGCACCGGGATCCACCACTCGTGAGTTGAGCGTTGAGAGTATCATGGAGACCAGACTCCACCAGTGTATTTCCACTAAAGACGTTGGTGACTCTTGGATACTTGCAGCAGAGCTTGATCGATTCGCCCCTGAACATCGACTTCAGCACAGCCGTCTCCATTCATCGGAGATGACAACTTTTCAGTCATGAGGAGTTGATTGGCGATGACACTTTTCCAACGACGACACTTGGACGCCTCTGTGGACTTCTTCGAGTTTTACCTGGCTTGCAGCGAGAGAATTCTGATCCCTATTCATTGAGAGATGAATTCTTTCAAGCCGGGGAGATTGATTCGGAGCATAGACGAGCACTTGCTATGGATGACGAGTTTACTGTTAATTTATATAGTTTTATTAAATCTTGAACCACGGCCTGTTGCTGCCCCTCCCCTCAACCTCCCGGCCCTCCTCTGTCAGACCTGGAGTCGGCCAACCTCTGGCCTCCCCTCCTCCAACCGCACCGCGCGCCGGCCTCCTGTCAAGCCGCCTGATGCTGACTCCAAGTGGGCCCCCTGGTGGGACTCCAGGGTGGCGGGCAGGTGTGACGCTTGTCCCGCATCACATACTAAATGAGATTGTCATTGTAAAGGAGAAGAAAAACATTCACAAGTAGTGTCCCCTCATTGTAGGAATCTGGCATATGGATCAGGACACATTAATGCACGTATGGAAATAAAAAAAGGATGGTCGAAGCGACCTAGCTTAGCTATAGGAAGAAGACCGAAAGAGGTTCAAAAGAGGTCTGAAGATCCTCTGCGATCCCTAGAGAGATTGGTGGGTGTTATAAAGGGAGAAGGCGAGGTAGGCGAAGCAGCTGCAGAACTATGCATGTCTGGGCAACAAGAGGGGAGAGGACACTCAGCTCAGAGAAGGGAAGCTACGAGACTCGCGACACTTCAACGGATTTTGGTAAGATGCACGGAGCTTCTACAGTCTTTAGTGAGCATCAACGAGCATCAATTGATTGAAGCGGGATGCAAATGACTAGAGATATCGATTGTGGATCGGGATCTAGGCCTTTGTCCGCTCTAATACTATGTTAGGTTGTAATAAATTATATTATCAATCATCTCCTCTAATAAAGAGATTCTCTATTTATAAATATAGAGGAGCATATATATACCCACATAGTGTGTGACTAACAAAAATAAATATAAAAGACGTTCTAACATAGAGCTTTATCCAAGTTTCCCATTTATTATGGTGTGATCCAAAGGCCTCATTCTCCCCTGCAAATTTACCAATAAGTGTCAATCAAATGTTGAATCTTCTCTACATATGTTTCTGAAAGCTATTCAACAAAAATATGATACCCAAATTTTTAGTTCTTAGCAATAACCTAGTCTGGCACACTGTTCTCTAATACCTCTCCCCTAAAAAAGGAGGGATAACACACCATTTTCCAGAATAAAGAGAAACACTATAGCAGGGAAACTTCTTTGCTCTTTATGTGCATGCAAAAAAGCAGACAGACATGTGTGTGTGTTTGTGTAGACAACTGTGTGTGTTGTTTTATGTGTGTGCGCGTGTATGAGGTGTGTGGGGTGTAAGTGTATGTGGTGAGGAGGGGGGTCACTACTGTAGCAGAGGCATATTACCATTTAAAAGAGAACAAAAAAAGTTGATACCTGAAATCCATGCACAAACACAACTGCTTTCAGTATGCGATAACCTCTTTTGCCAAAAGCAGAAGATGCAGGTGCATTCTTTTCATGAGTAGCTGCTGTTACTGCATCAGTACAATTCTCATCTGAAGTAGATAATAAGAAGTTGTCACTAGATCCATGGAGAGGAACATTCATGACATGTTGTTCTATAATAACAACAGGTATGCGTGAAGGATCACCAAAAATTTGCATGTCTTGAATTGATCTAGAGTTAATCTGCACAACAGATAAGTTAAAATGGGAACCAAAATGGGCAAGAAATAAAAATATTGAAAACACAAAACATACCTTCATTTGGGCGATGCTTTTTCTGTGAAGCTCAGCACGGGCAGTTGCGCTTTGTGCTGGCTTTCCATGTTAAAAAAAAATTTCAGTAACTACTGTGACTGAGTACATACATCATAACATATTTAAAACAAAAGGAGCTTATATTTGGAAAAATGATACGAAATTGTTCTCATAATATATTTACATCTTCGCCAGATTTCCGCTGAACAGCTTTCCCAAGAGCGCTGCGTTGTGATGTGTCATTAGAATTACTTCTCAAATAGCGATGAGGAATTTCAAATTTAGAATGGACCATCCAAATTGACCACTCTGCCTTCCTATCAGCAAGCCATGCACTGCGTAGATGTTCAATTATCTTGATCCTATGAGCCCTGGATCAAAAATACCAATGGGCTTATGTAATAAATTGATTGCAACAGCAGAGATAACCCAGCAGTTCCAATGAACCTGGCTGAAAAATAGGATTATAATAACAATATATAAGATCTATTCAAGTGATTGTTTGCAACTAAGTGCAATACAAAGCACAAGCACACAAACATACAGCATTTCCTTTTATCACTGTTCATCTTAAGGAAAATATTGGAAGGACTGTTAGCATGGAGTAAAGCATCACTATGACATTCTTTTCCTAGATTATTAGCCGCATAAGTTGCACATGGAGGAACAAGCCCTCAGAACTCATCAAAGAAATATTTATTATGTAAGTAAATTTACAAGATTCAGGCAGAGTTCATCGATCTGTTAGGATACTATTCCAGTAAGAACAAAGCAAGCACAAGAGCTGAAGCTAAATAGGCTAACAAAACTTACAATTGTCATGCTAAAATAGTTATAAACGTTTGGTGGGTAAAATGTTGAAGCACCCCCATGGAGCATTGACTTAAGCTAAAATCAAGTTTATTTTTGTTGAATGAGATATGTAAAGGCCCATTAGTAAAGACCCATTTAGCCTCTTAACTAGGATGTTTAGTTCCACATTTTGTAATAGAGATTTCTCTCTCTCCCTATATATTTGTACTCACAAGGTTTACTCAATTCTTTTACATGGTATCAGAGCTCCACTGATCCTCCCGACGGTTAACCTCTTTCCTGACCGCCGTCTTGATCTCTCATTCGCTTTCCGCTTTCTTAACCGCCATCCTTTGGGCGGACTCCTTTTTTTTCTTAACCGCATTCCCTTGTGTGGGCTCGCTTTCTACCTAATTGCATTCCCTTGTGTGGTCTAGTCTTCTTAACCGCATCCCCTTGTGCGGGCTCGATTTTCTCCTCCCTCCCTCTTGTCTCCTTTTCTTCTCTCCCTTTTTTATAGGGATTTGTCTGGGCCCCACTACAACTCTGACCGTTGCGGTTTCGTTCCTCTTTCTCGCGGACTACTCTTGTCAGACTTATCGCGTGATCTACTCGTTGTTTGATTTCTTGTTGTTGTTCGCTGCGGCCTGACAATTTCTCATCTACTCGCAGCGGCCTCCTGCGGACTCGCGCAGTCTTCTTCAGCTTTCTTTTTCGTCGACGACCTTTCTCTTCTTTCTCTGCTTGTCGCGCGGACTGACATTCTGTTCCCTACCCGCTGTGACTTCCCTCTGTCTGATGCGGTTTATCTGTTGTTCTACTCATTGCGGACTTGGTTATCTACCCATTGCGGGTTTGGCCATGTTCTAGTTGTTGTGAACTTGGCCCTATTCTCTATCTGCCGCGGACTTAGCCCTCTACCCTCTGTTGCGGGCTTGATCCTCTATCTGTTGTGCTTCTATTCAAGCCGATGCCGGCCTAGCTTTGCTGTTCGCCAGACTTTTCTGCTCTAAGCTGTTGTCCTTCTTTTCTCTTGCCATTGGCGGCCTCTCCCGCTGACCGCCAGGGTTAGTCGTTGCGACTTCTCTGGAAGTTGATCTCTGGCCGCCACGGTTCTTCCTCTAGCAGCTATTCTTCTTCAGGTCGCCTTGTCTCTGGCCGCCTTGTGTCTATTTGTCTACCCGCTAATCCGTTGTTTCGCTACTCCTGCCTACCTGCGGGCTCTAATTCTTGTTGCGGCCTGGCCCTGTTTGCCGCCTCTGCATTGTCGCTTGTGGTTTGCTGCGGATTGGCCGCTTCTCCTACAGTTGTTCTCCGTGGTTTGTCCTTGCCGCTGGATGCTATCTGCTTGGCAGCTAGGTCTTTCCGGAGTATTTTTGTCGTCACTAGCCACTTCGCCCTACCGCACAGATTGCTTCTTGTCACTGCCCCTTCGCCTATGACTGCACATTCTACTTCACAAAGCCTTTAAAATGACATTGCTGACTTGCGACTCCAAATCCAGCAACTTCAAGGGATGACTGAAAATTCTATGAGCACTATTGTGTCCATTTCTGGTAGTGTGTTTTCATGTCTTGCCCATAGTTCGTCCTGAATCTTGGATTCAGGGGCCTCCCATCACATTACCACACGGCAGCCATCTCGCTACTTGAACTTGGTGCATCCCAAGTCTATTACTGTTGCAAGTGGGGACACCATTCCTGTCTTTGGCTCCGCCGACATTAACATTACTCCCTTCATCACTCTTCGCTCTGCTCTTCATGTTCCGGGCTCTCCTTTTAACCTTCTCTCTATTAGTCATCTCACTCAAGATTTTGATTGCTACGTAATGTTCTCCTCCACCTCTTGTGTTGTGCAGGATCACAAGACGCAGTTTATCATTGGAAAAGGGCATCTGTCGAATGGTCTCTACATCCTTGACCCCTCTCCTCTGTCCTCTATTAGCTCTTCTGAGTGACATCAGCGTCTTGGACACCCTCCTCTAAACATACTCCGCAAAGCTCTTCCCAATGTTTCCATCCTAGAATTCACTTGTGAGTCCTGCATCTTTGGAAAACATCATCGTTCTACGTTCTCACCTCATCCCACTCGGAGTACTGCTCCCTTTGATCTTATTCACTCTGATATCTGGGGATCATACAAAATCACAAGTGTTTTTGGCTATCGTTGTTTTGCTACATTTGTAGATGATTACTCTGGGGTGATATGGTTGTATCTCCTTCATGATCGCTCTGAACTGCCGGGTGTTTTCCGTGTCTTTATCACTGAAACTCATAACCAGTTCTCCACTACAATGAAAACTCTCCGTTCTGAGTTCTGACAATGCCCGTGAATACACTAGTCATACGTTTACCAACCTGTGTGCTGAGTTTGGAATCATCCACCAAACCTCATGTGCATATACCCGCTCAGAATCGCCATCCACAAAATCTCATGTGCGTTTAAACAAAATGGCGTTGTTGAACGCAAGAATCGTCATCGCATTGAGGTTACCCGCTCTCTTATGTTTCAAATGAATGTTCCCAATAAATATTGGAATTTTACGGTCTCTACTGCATGTTCTCATATTAACTGCATATCTTCCTCTGTTCTCAACTTTGCGGTTCCCTTCAACCTCCTTTTTCCCACCACACCTCCCTTTTCAGTCACCCCTCGCGTGTTTGGCTGTGTGTGCTATGTTCATAATCTTAGCCCGTCCACAGACAACCTCGCTCATCGTGCCACAAAATATATGTTTGTTGGTTACTCTCGTACTCAAAAGTGTTGTCTGCTTTTCTCCTGAAGATTACAAGGTTGTTACTTCTGGTGATATCACCTTTCTCGAAGATCAGTTATATCATTCTCAACCAACTAATTCTCTCCTTCCACTACTCCTTCCGCGGCCTGATGTCCCTGTTACTTCCAACCTTCCGCCTCTCATTCCTACACCACTCCCACCAAACTCACCTCCTTTTACCACACCACTTCTACACAAACCACATATCACTCGTGTGTATACTCGTCGTCCTCCTTCATCCACTACCCTACGGGAGATGCCCTCCTCTGATGATATTTTGTATCCTACGGATCTGACAACTACTACAGCACACCCAATGGAGAATAATGTGTAACGGCCTCCCCAGCCCACGACTCGAGAGGATGGCCGCTGGCACCCCCAACATCATGCTCGAAATGATTCAGCCTCAAATAGTCTGCAGACCATGCACCCAACCCATCTCCAAACATGGGCGGGTTGTTGGTGGCTGCAACCCTCCCTTTGATGAGAAGTGATCCAGTTAAGCGCCCCTACGGGGACTTCCCAAGAGGTCACCCATTGTTGGTGGCTGCAACCCTCCCTTTGATGAGAAGTGATCCAGTTAAGCGCCCCTACGGGGACTTCCCAAGAGGTCACCCATCCCAGAATTACTCCAGCCTGAGCACGCTTAACTATAAAGTGCATTCGAGCGTGATGCTGGGGGTGCCGGCGGTCGTCCTTTCGAGTCGTCGGCTGGGGAGGTCGTTACATTATGTCTTCTTCCACCGCCTCTCTCCGGAACTTTGTCAGTTTGCTATTTCTTTATCCTCTATTACCATCTCTACTTTTGTGCAGGAGGCTCTCCAACATCTGGGATGGCGAGCGGCTATGGATGAGGAAATGTCTGCTCTTTGGGCAAACCACTTGGGATCTTGTCCTTCTTTCTTTCTGGACAGATTTGTGTGGGTTGTAAGTGGGTGTTTGCCCTCAAACAAGGTCTAGATGAGACGTTTAACGTTTGAAAGCTCGTCTGGTGGCTCGTGGTTTTACTCAATAACAAGGCATACATTATGATGAGACCTTTTCTCCAGTTGTCAAACTGAATATTGTTTGTGTTGATCTCCCTCGCTGTTCATCGACACTAGCAGTTGCATCAATTGGATGTCAAAAATGTTTTTCTTAATGGTGATTTGCAGGAAACCGTCTATATACAACAACCTCCCGGGTTTGGGGGGGGTATGGTCTCTTGTTTGTTGTCTGAAGAAGTCACTTTATAGTCTCAATCAGTCGCCTCGGGCATGGTTTGACAAATTCAGTCAGATTGTTAGTGCGGTTGGGTTCACTCGGAGTTCAGCCGACTTCTCATTATTCACTCGGCATCGTCTAACAGGCACAGTGATTTTATTGGTATATGTTGATGATATTCTGATTACGGGAGATAATCTTACAGAAATACATATGATCAAACAACATCTGACAGCTGTGTTTCAAATAAAGGACCTGGGAAGCCTTCATTACTTTCTTGGTCTCGGGGTGGCTCGGCGACCTGATGGACTGGTGTTATCTCAAAGGAAGTACTGTCTTGACTTGCTGCATAATGCGGGCTACTCTGGATGCAAGACTGCCGACACTCTCATGGATAGTAATCACAAGCTCTGTACTCATGCCTCAGACTCTGATCTACTCCTTCCAAACCTAGAGTATTATCGTCTTGTGGGAAAACTGATATATCTCATTGTTATAAGACCTGATATATTATTTGTTGTTGGGATTGTCAGTCGATTCATGCATGAGCTATGTATCTCTCATCTCCAGGTAGTTGAACGCATTCTTCGATACTTGAAGACTGCTCCTGGGCAGGGACTTGTATACAAGCTCTCTTTGTCTTCTTTATCTCTGAGTGCTTATTGTGACGTTGATTATGTTGGTTCATTAGATGATCAACGTTTCACAAGTGGATACTGCACTTATTTTGGAGGACATCTCATTACATGGCGTAGCAAGAAACAGTCTGTAGTTGTCCGTTCATCCGCTGAGGCCGAGTATCATTCAATGGCAGTTGTTGTGTCTGAGCTCACATGGCTTAAGGGTCTCCCGGATGATTTAGGAGTCAAGCTTTCCGCACCGACCACCCTATTTTGCGATAGTCAGGTTGTCATGCACATTGCCAAGAATCATGTTATCTATGAACGGACGAAGCACATTGAGGTTGATTGTCATTTCATTCGAGAAAATGTTAAATTAAAGAAGATAGAGTTAATGTATGTTCCATCTACCAAGTAAGTTGCTGACATCCTCACCAAGGTCTTACCACGACCTCTGTACTATCAGTTTTGTCCAAGCTCGGTGCCTACGATCTGTACGCTCCAGCTTGCGGGGGAGTGTTGAATGATATATATAAAGGCTCATTTAGCCTCTTAACTAGGATATTTAATCTCACATCTTGTAATAGGGATTTCTCTCTCTCTCCCCCTATATATTTGTACTCATACTTGCAATTTGATATTTAAGAAGTATATACAAGATTTACTCAATTCTTCTACAATTTTTAGTAAAACATACGGAATAAAAAAGGCCAACATTTTATTATTCTCATCAAATTCATTTTTAAATTTTATAATGGGTCTCCTTTTATAGAGAGAGAAAGCTAAACATAACTAAAGATGTGGAAAAGACGAGAGAGAACAAATTGGCCTAAATATACATGGGTTTATTTATTTAGAACCTCTAATACTCCCCCACAAGCTGGAGCGTACAAGTGTAGGCACCAAACTTGGAGAAAAATGTTGATATAGTGGGTAAGATAAGGCCTTAGTGAGAATATCAGAGATTTGATCGACAACTCGCACATGTCATAGAATCAGTTTCCGAAGTTGAACAATTTCCCTGACAAAATTGTAATCAACTTCAATGTGTTTTGTACACTCACGAAACACGGGATTCTCGACAATGGAATAGCAGCTTGACTATCGCAAAAAAGAACAGTCGGTGATGTTTGTTTAACGCCTAACTCGGTGAGAAGACTTTCTAGCCATGTAAGTTCTGAGACGGTGGCAGCCATGGAGCGATACTCCACTTCAGTTGAAGACCGAGCAACCACGGTCTATTTCTTGCTTCACCAAGTAACCAAGTTCCCATCAAAATATGTGTAGTAGCCGCTCGTGTACCGACAATTGTCCATAGACATGGCGTAATCAACATCAAAATATACATTGAGAGACAGAGAAGTAGAAGGCTTGTACACTAACTCTTGTCCCGGAGCATTCTTCAAGTATCGAAGAATACGCTCACGGCCTGAAGATGAGAGACCCGAGAGGTATGCATGAAGCGACAGACCACATCGGCCACAAAGGAAATACCGGGCCGTGTGTCAATAAGATATATTAGTTTGCCAACAATATGGCGATAATACTATGAATTAGGAAGAAGAAAATCATTTTTGGAGGCATGAACACATAATTTGTGATTGACATCCATAGGTGTGTTAGTGGGGTTACACCCTGAATAGCATGCATCGCAAAGAAGGTCGAGGAAGAATTTTCGTTGAGATAGGACGAGACTGTCAAAACAACGAGCAACCTCGATACCCAAGAAGTATCAAAGAGAACCCAAATCTTTAGTCTGAAACTGTGAGGTCAAATGCTTCTTGAACAAAGTGATGTCGGTGATGTCATCCCTTGTTAGAAGAATGTCATCAACAAAAACAAGAAGTGTCATTGTGCACATTGGACGACGACGAATAAACAAGAAGTCGGTGGAGCTCCGAGTAAAACCAATATCACAAACAACTCGGCTGAATTTGTCAAATCATGCTCGTGGGGACTGCTTGAGGTTGTAAAGAGATTTTTTGAGGTGACATACCAGAGACTCCCCGTAATTGCAGAACTAGAAGGTTGTTGCATGTACACAATGTCCATAAGATCGTTATTGAGAAAGACATTCTTTATGTTGAGTTGGTGCAATGACCAATGTCGATGAACAACTAGAGAGATTACTACTCGGACGATATTAAGCTTGACAACAGAAGAGAATGTCTCTCAATAATCAAGACAATGTTGTTGAGTGAAACCACGGGCAATAAGACGAGCTTTGAGGCGCTCAATTGTCTCATCAAAGTGATGTTTGGCAATAAAAAATCATTTAGAGCCAACCAGAGAATGACCATGAGAAAGGGGAACAAGGTCACATGTGTGATTGGCCCATAGAGCTGTCATTTCCTCACCCATTGTCGCCCGTCACACTGGATGTTGAAGAGCTTTCTGCACAGAATACGGGGTGAAAACGAAGTACAAAGACACTGCAAATCTACGAAAGGGAGAAGATAGGCGGTGCAAAGATACATAATTAGATAAAGGGTGAGCAATAAAAGAGCCCATAACTTGAGAGGGAGCAGTGGGAGGATCAACAAACCGGGGAGCAGCATCAGTAGACATCAACGGTCGTGGGGCATCAGACCGAGGATGACGGCGAGTGTACACTTGTAGAGGAGGAGAGGGGAGCATGGGAGATGTAGGGAATAAGAAAGGAGAGGTGAGCATGGGAGGAATAGGAAGCAAGGGAGAAGTGTGAGTGGGAACAATCGAACGTGGGAGAGAATTGGGAGATATTGTTGGAGGAGTTGCTAAGAAGGACGATTGATCCTGAAAGAAGGAAACATCCACAGAGGTGATCATTTTTTCAGTAGTAAGAGAATGACAAGCATAACCTTTATGTGCGCGAGAGCACCCAACGAAGATATACTTGGTAGCACGATGAGCCAAATTATTGACAGGAAGTCCAAGATGATGGACAAAACATACACATTTAAATACTCGGGGAGGGAGGGAGAAGGGGGTGTGGAAGGACACAAAATGTAGAAAGGAGTAATATAGTTGAGCATAATCGACGACATGTGGTTAATTAAATAGCAATGATGGAAACAACAAATGTCAATACTTTTTTAGAACAAGCATTTAGAACATAAGAGAGCGAGCAGCCTCCAGAAGATGGCGGCTCTTCCATTCGGCGACACCATTTTGTTGTGGTGTATAGGCACATAATGTTTGATGGAAAATGTCGTAGAGATTGCAAGTGTCCTAAAATTCGTGATTGGTATATTCACAAACATTCTCAGTGCAAAGTATTTTAATGATACTCGAGAATTGAGTGCGAGTTTCAGCAATGAAGGAGCGAAAGCATTGTAACAACTCTGAGCAATCACACAGTAAGTATAACCAGGTGACGCGAAAATGATTATCAATAAAGGTCAAAAATATCGATATCCAGACAAACTGTGATTTTTATACAGCCCCCAAATATCCAAGAACAACTAGAGGAGAAGGTAGATCGATGTTGTTTGTCGTAAATACTAGTTTCACATGAAAATTTAATAAACGAAAAAATTAGAAAGAGCCCGTCGGAGGATAGAAAGAGGAGCATGGTCAAGTTGATGATGCCAATTAACAGACGTGATCGAAGATAACACGGAGGCGGGAAGGTCCAAAGTGTAGAGCTCATTTGACAGTCGATCGGTACCAATGATACACCGCGTCCATAGATCCTGCACCACAAAAGAAGACAGGGTAAAAGTTATGGAACAATCATGTTCTTGAGTAAGACGATTGATAGAGTAAATTAAATTTAGAGTCAGAGACATGAAGAACAAAACAAAAAGAAATGGATGGAGTCACAACAACATCGCCATAACCGCAAATAGGGGTGGTATTGCCATTCACAACGGTGATAAACTTGGGACTTGGGAGTAGCAGTATTCGTGTACCGAGGTGGAGGTTGTGGGAAAATGTGATTGGTAGCCCTGGAGTCCACAATCAAAGAAGAGTCAAGAGGAAGAGAGGAAAGGACAACATAGGAGGAAGACACAATGATGCATCCTGCGACGCAACATAGTTCTATACATCTATTTATGCAATTTTATGCACTCGTCATATTTCATGTACTCGTTTATTTTTGTACTTGTGTTATTTTTCGGCTCATCAGTTTGACCGGTCATTGGGACCATAAATAAAGAGGTCCGGAATTATTAGCAGTAGGACCGTAGGGACAAGCTTAAATTATTCAAGAATGCATAAATTTAATACACTAAGAAACTTGGGAAATAATTTAAATATATTTGGGAAGAATTTCAAAATTGTATGCTGAAGATTTTTGTCCAAAACTCACAAGTTTATATTTTGGAAAAATCCTTAACATGGAAATATTCATGGCAATTGGCAAAACAGAGGAAGTTAAACTCGTATAAATCTCTAGCCTGAAGGGGGAAACGGGGAGATTCGGACAGAGCGGAGTTGCGTTAATTCGCCTCTGCAATTTGCCAAACCCTAACCGCCTGCCGCCTTGCACACCGGAGTTGTACGCCTGCGCCAGTGGAACAGCCGCCGACATCCCATCCAGTGATGAGAGACGCGGTCATCTCCGCCCTCGGGCCCACTCGCTACACCATGCCGCCTGGGAGTACGCCTGCCCGGTTCGTCGTCGACGTCGGACTCTTATTCCGACGGCCGGGCTTAGACACTGCGCCGTTGACTTCAATATCACCTCGGTCGGTGTCCACTTATGCAGTAATTAACATCCGAAGGAATTCAACCCGTGCCTGATTGATTTGGGAAGGATCACTACCTCAAGCTAATTTTGGTATACCCGTTCTCTCTCTCTCTTCATTAGTATAAATTTATGCATCTCACTTAAATAATTTTGGGTTTGCCTTTTGCGTTCTTATTATTTCTAATACCGTTATTCATAAATTGTTGACTGAAAATTTTGTTTGTGCCCGCGTAAGCTCGTGGAGGATTCGAATCAAGCAAATACTTGTGAAGTTTCATCCGAGCGACATTAGTGAATCTCTTAAAATCCGAACCGACAAGTTTGATTTGCGAGCGAAATCCATTTTGGCCGCTCGGTCCTCTTTGTCTTTTCAAAATTAAAAATAAATATTATTTTCAAACCCTAATTCTCTTTATGACAAAAAACATATTTTGCAAAACAAAACAAAAAATATTTAATTGTTAAAGACCTAACCCGAAGTTACATCTGTTTGGTATCAGAGCATCTATGATCCGTTCCTATCGCGAATCACACGATCCGATTTTATAAAAAAAATATTGTTTTCAAAATAATTCTATTTTTCTTAATTTTTTATCTATTTTCAAAAAAAACATCATCATTTTAATTTTTAGTTTAAAACTTTTGAAAATCTTTTATTTTTCTCCCACTCAGGACCTTCCCTTTTGTTTTAAGAAAAAATATATATAATAATAAAAAATCTCTAAAATATTTGAATTTTTTTGCATCAAAAATATTTTGAAATTTAAAAAAAATTCATATTATTTTAAAATGGAAAAGTGAGTCGATCGCCTAGAAAATAACGTAGAGGATCTGACCCAGCATATGAGCGACTTAATGAAAGAGGTCGACAATCTCACCACCACAGTGGGAGGTCTGGAGCACGTAGTGAACAGATTACGCACATCGATCAACACTATAGAGGCCACCATACACTTAAATCGAGCACCTATCCCAGTGGTCGAAGTCGACCCTAACCTTAGGCCACTAAATCCTGCCCAACCTGAACCATTTAACCCCCTCGTTGGGATGTAGGAATCAAACTAGACGTTTGTGACTGGTGTGAAGGGTTCCACCTTGGTTTTTAGAGGGGCATTTGGAAACTAAGGGATGTTTAGACTAGTGTGAACGAATGGATCGTTTCCTGCCTTGTAAGCAATTGTCCCAAGCTAGGCAAGTCGAGTATGCTACCCTTAGGTTGAAGGGTTCCACCTTGGTTTGGTGGGGTCAATTAGAGCGGTCTAGGTTCAATCTAGGAATGCCCCCGATCACTACGCGGAACGAATGTATAATTCAGCTGCAAAAACGCCCTCTGACTATATGCAAACCCGATATCGTAAGTTTCATAACCTACAACGGGACAAATCTACCGTGGATGAGTACACAAATGAGTTTCTTGTACTCCAGTCTCGCCTCGACCTCCGAGAGGACGATGATATGGCCGTGTCCTGTTATCTGAACGGGTTGCGTTATTCCATTAGAGATCAGTTAGAACTCCTTGACTATAAGGATTTAGGAGAGGTCTCAAGCCGCGCACGTAGAGTAGAAGTCCTGCAGAAATGGACTTCAGGAACAAGTCTATTGAGCGGTCCCACTCAACTCGGACCTTCACTCCTGCTGACAGGACTGCAGGATCCTCTCGAGTGGCAGCACCCACGAGCACCCTAGCACTTCCTGCCCCATCCAATAAAGGCAAGGAAGTTGTAGGCACTAGACCACAGTCTGGGACGTTCAGGTGTTTTAAATGTATGGAGCCGGGTCATAAGTCTTCTGAGTGCCTGCGACGCCACTTCGTCGCTGTCATCAATCCTGAGAGTGGATCAGAACCTTTGTACGGAGTCTTCCTTAGCGACTCCCAGACTGACCCGACCCTTGACACTGAGTTAGAGAGTGAGTGCAAAATTGAGGGAGAGCAGCCCGAACAATTAGTGTGAGTTCTCCAACATAGCCTCCTAACTTCTAAGACTCTCGCTGACGACGACTGGTTGAGGAACATTTTTCGGACCACCGCCCGCATACAGGGACAGTTCTGTTCCATCATTATAAATAGCGGTAGTATGAAGAACTTTGTTTCTCAACGCATGGTTGACAAGTTGAAGCTGAAGACGCAGCCATTACGAAAATCCTATAGTTTGTCATGTGTCACTAGCAGTACGACCATTCTCATCACACACACCAGTGTCTCATAGAATTTTTCATAAGCAGTACATATCAGGATGCAGTATGGTGTCACGTTGCTAATATCAAAGTTTACCACATCCTAATAGGACGACCCTGGCATTACGATAGACGTGTTAGTCACGACAGTGTAAGGAACTCTCACTTCTTCGAGCGCAACGGCGCAAGATTGTTCTTCTTCCCCAGAAGAATAGCCTTTTCCCCAAAGCCCCAGAGAGGCCTTCACACCCACCATCCACTGTCTCTGCGATATCCTTTCCCTCCTCCACCATGTTACTGAGTAGGCCCCAATTCCAAGAGGAGATGAGAGATAGTGAGGTCGTCTATATGTTATCTGGTATTGATTTCACTCCCACTACTTTAGACATCCCTAGAACAGTGCGACCTCTCATAAATGAATTCTGTGAGCTGATGCCGGAAGAGTTGCCCAATTAGCTAACCCCGATGAGAGATATACAACACTGCATCGACCTCATCCCAGGAGTTAGTTTACCTTATTTGCCCCATTATCGCATGAGTCTGAAAGAGAATGAGGAGCTACATAGGCAGGTGACCAATCTGATTTTGAAAGGTCACATTAGAGAGTATGAGTCAGTCTGTCGTCCCAGCGCTACTAGTTCCTAAGAAAGATGGGACGTGGCGTATGTGTGTGGACAGTCAAGCGATTAATAAAATTACGATCAAATATAGTTTTTTGATTCCCCAATTGGATGACATGCTAGACATGCTTAGTGGATCTCGTATGTTTTTGAAGATTGACTTAAAAGTGGATACCACCAGATTAGAATTCGACCTGGGGATGAATGGAAGACTGCATTCAAGACTAGAGAGTGATTATACGAGTGGCTGGTGATGCCTTTTGGGCTCTCGAATGCCCCCAAAACATTTATGCGAGTGATGAATCAAGTGCTTAGGCCACTCATATGTGTTTGAGTAGCGGTGTATTTTGATGACATCTTGATCTATAGCCTTAATCATGATCAGCATCTTATTCAACTTAGGCAGGTCCTAGAGGTCCTACGTGAAAATAAATTATATATAAATTTGAAAAAGTGCACGTTTATGACTGATAGCCTGACCTTTTTAGGATATATTGTTTCTTCTGAGGGCATTAAAATTGATAGAGAGAAGGTCAAGGCAATAGAATCATGACCTAGCCCTAGAACGATTACTGAGGTTCGGGGATTTCATGAGCTATCATCCTTTTATGGCAGTTTATTCAAAACTTTAGTACCTTAATAGCACATGTGACCGATTGTTTGAAGAAGGGATTGTTTATTTGGACTGAAGAAGCCGAGAGCGCATTTACATTATTTAAGGAAAGACTAACGAATGCACCTGTTTTAGTGCTGCCTGATTTTGATAAATTTTTGATGCAGTGGTAGGTCGACTCGAAACGGGATTTCCAAATGCAAGCCTAATTGTAATGCGGTGTAATGAAGTGTCGTGCAAGTGCAAGAGAGGTCCACTAAAATTGTAGCATATAATTAATTATTATAACAAAACGATAGAGGCTCGTGCGGTTGCAAATAATTTATTTAAGGAGACGCACATATTGATTCTAACTTTAACTAAGGCGCAAATATTTCAAGCGTTCACAGAAGTCTCCTCGCAAATTTAACGTCGAACGAACTACTAGCACAATAAAGAAAACAACACATACAGTACAAGTTTTTACCAAGAAAAACAACAATAGCAGGATAAGAAACTTATACCACAATTTGCATATTGTTACTCGGTATTGGAATACTTGGTGCCCTCAATAGAGGTCCAAGGGGGTATATATATATAAAGTAGAGAGCAACGTAAATACAGAGTACATGATATGAGACTAATGTTCTAACACTCCCCCTCAAGTTGGATCGTGGGAACTTCCCAGATCTAACTTATTACATATAAAGTTTATTTGGACCTTCTTCATATTTCTCCCTTACAAAATGGCAGTCGACCTCTATGTGTTTTGTGCGTTCATGAAACACGGGATTAGTTGCAATCTGTATCGCAGCCTGATTATCACACCATAGAGGAGTGGGATCTTGAACAGGGTACCCGATTTCACCAAGCATCTGTCTAATCCACATGATCTCAGCAACAGAGTGGGACATAACCCGATATTCCGCCTCAGCACTAGATCTAGCAACCGTGATCTGTTTCTTGCTCTTCCAGGAGACGAGATTTCCACCCATAAAGAAATCCCGTGGTTGACTTTCGAGTGGCTAAGCAGCCTACCCAGTCAGAGTCACGGTATGCCTCTGTATTAGAATGGCCTCGATTCTTGTATGATATCCCGAGACCAGGATCTTTTTTTATGTACCCGACGATCCGAAGAACAGATTCCCACTGAGAGGTAGTTGGAGCAACCATGAACTGACTGACCTTACTTACATCACAAGCAATGTCAGGACGAGTCATGGTAAGGTAGTTCAGTTTTCCAACTATTCTACAATACTTCACTGGTGAATCAAATGGTTTGCTTTCGACATGAAGACCTTTTTCCCCTGGTTCAAGTGGAGAGTCCGTAGGACGACAGTTAGACATTCCAAGGTCGGATAGAAGATCGAGAGCATATTTGTGTTGACAAACAAAGAGGAAATCATCATAATTAGAGACTTCAATCCCTAGGAAGTACCGTAATGGGCTCAAATCTTTTGTCTGGAAGTTGGAGTGTAAGAATGTCTTGAGGTTTGTTATTTCTTCGAAATTGCTGCATGTGATGACTATATCATCGACATAAACCACTAGAAGAACAGTACCAGCCGAAGATATCTGATAAAAGAGAGACGAGTCTTTTGTACTCTTGGTAAGCCCAAATTGAGTGACCACAGATCAGAAACGAGCAAACCATGCTCGAGGGGATTGCTTTAATCCATATAACGACTTCCGGAGATGACATACCTTGTTATGCTCCCCCTTAACAACGAACCCAGGTGGTTGTTCCATATACACATCTTCATCTAAGGACCCATGAAGAAATGCATTCTTGATGTTCAACTGGTACAAGGGCCACTGGTGAGAGGTTGCAAGAGAGAGCAGGATGCGGATAGAGGACATCTTAGCAACGGGGGCAAATGTTTCATCATAATTCACGTCATAAGTCTGAGCATAGCCTTTGGTAACCAAGTGGGCTTTCAAGCGATCGAGGTAACCATCCGCATTGACTTTGATAGAATAGATCCATTTGCATCCAATAGCCCGCTTGCCAGGAGGTAAGGAGACCAAATCCCAAGTGTTGTTAATTTGAAGAGCTGTCAATTCATCGTGCATATCATTAGTGGGAGAGGTAGGCTGAGGTGACAGCACTAATGTACTATTAGAAGAGCAACGAGAGTAAACTTGCCCCCAAAGGGGACACAGAAGGTCAGTCGGGGAGAGGAGTGCAGGAGCAGGACGAGGAACCAAGATGTCATCAAGAGATGGGTTAGGACATGGTGATCCACTAAAAAGGTAAGGGTCCGATTCTCGGAAGACAACATCCGAGGAGATAATGTATTTGTGGAGATCAGGAGAATAACACCGACATCCTTTAGTAGTCCGAGAATAGCCAAGAAAAATACATTTCAAAGAGTGAGGATCAAGTTACGAGACAGAAGGACGGGCATCCCTAACAAAGCAAACACACCCAAAGACCTTCAAAGGGAGAAGGTGACTAGCAAGGTCTGGGTAAAGAGTGTGGTAGGGTGTCTCCCACTCAAGAATATGAGTGGGAAGATGATTAGTGAGGTGGACAGCGGTAAGAACAGCATTGCCCCAGAAGTGTTTGGGGACGAGCCTATGGTGAAGGATGGACCGGGTGACCTCAAGGAGGTGTCAATTTTTCTTTTTCGCAGCACCATTTTGTTGGGGGGTATTCGGACAGCTGGTTTGATGAAGGATACCTTTGTCAGAGAGAAAGTTAGACATGGCCTGAGAGAGGTATTCCCGACCATTATCAGTTCGAAGACACTTAAGACGAACAGAAAATTGAGTAAAGATCTCATTCCATAAATTTTGAAAAATAGACGACAGCTCAGAACGATTTTTCATTAATTACACTCAGGTCATTCTAGAAAAATCGTCAATGAACGTAACAAAATATTTGTGTCCTAACAACGTAAGGACAGGACACGGTCCTCAAACATCAGAATGAAGTAATCAAAAGGTGCAGAAGCACGAACATCAAGACGAGGTACATAGCTAACTCTGTGGAGTTTAGCAAACAAACAAGACTCACAGCTGAGATGGGAAACTTTCCCAAACTCAGGATAGAGACGACGCATGACTTGCATAGACGGATGACCATGACGATAGTGAAGATTCCAGAATTTGGTGGAGGCAGCAGAACAAGCAAGATGAGAGACTTCGTCCAGAACATAGACGCCACCACGCAGCTTTCCTCTACTAATAATACGGCTCGTTGATTGTTCCTGAAAAATGCAACCAGAAGATGTGAAGGTAGCAGTACAATTTAAATCACGAGTAAGCTTACTAATTGACAATAAGTTGTAAGCCGATTGAGGGACATGAACAACGGAGGATAAAGTCATGTCAGGTGTCACATTGCAGCTACCAAACCCGACAATGGGTACAGTTGATCCATCCGCAACTGTAATTGAAGCCCCACTATGAGGTTTGTATGAGTGTAAGATACCTGAGGTACTCGTCAGGTGATCAGAAGCACCAGAGTTTGCCAACTACTGGACTGGACGTTGTGAGGTACAAACAGGCTGAATATTAGGCTGAACAGTTTGGACCACAGCAGCACGATGAGTCGGAGAGTCAATCTGGAGGGCCTGCAAGCGACGATACTCATCCTCAGATATTTCCACAGTTCTCGGATTCAGAGATGTAGAAGTAGAGTCGGCCAAGTGTGCAGAACGAGATGAAGGAGGAGGTTTGGAGGCCCAGTCTGGCTTCCCATGAACCACCCAACAAGTATCCTTCGTGTGCCCCCAACGCCCGCAATGGGTACAATGTCTCGTGTCGGTATCACGACCACGACCAGAGCGCCCCCCTCGACTAGTTCCTCGTCCACCCCGAGAAGCAAGAGCCATTGATTCTCCGGAGGAAATATGTAGAGCAGATGGAGTACATGTTGAACCAGCTTTAGTCAGACGATGGTATACAGTAGCAGTTTGCAGGGTAGAAGGACTTGCTAGCATTTTAGTCTTCGTTGTCGAGAAGTTTGGATCTAGCCCATTTAGAAGCCAAAGAAGAACAAGATGCTCACGTTGAGCCTGATGCTCTTCCCTAGTAGAGGGGATCTCCCACAGATCCAGGATTTCATCAGCAAGAACCTTCCATTCCGCGAAATACTCGGTGACAGGGCACGCCCCTTGTCTTAGCTCAGCCATCTTAGGGAAGAGCTCACCAAGACGAGAGAGATTGTTTGCTTGAGAGAACATCATATGCAGAGTATCTCATAGTTCCTTAGTGTTGTCACAATTCTTACACATTTGTTGAACGGAAGGATCCATGGAGCTCAGGAGAAGAGCAAAGATGCGACAATCATCATTATACCAATCGTCATACTCTGTACTTCCCACGGCATGAGTTGGGAGGCAGGTAAGGTGCTGTGTACGTCGGGTGCCTGACATGGACATACTAACCCCCTTTTCCATAACTGGAAGTTGGATGAGGTAAGGATCGTAGTAGCAAGCCTCGCATTAGGAGGAAAGGTGTTGATAGAATCCCCGGAGGGAACGGTCGTTTGAGTGGTGCTCGTGACGGAGGAACCCATGACCTAGATCAGCGATAACGAAAGACGGGATGCTGGACAACAAAGATCAGTGGAGAGGCCGACGGTATGCAGAGTTCAGCAGTATCGGAGAAGCCGACAGCAGCAGGAGCAGAATCAGTATCGGGTAAGCCGAAGCCAGCAGGAGCATCAACGGTATCGGAGAAGTCGACGCCAGGCAGAGTTCATGCGGAGAGGTCGACGGTAGGCGGCATTGTCACTGACGCACGCCTCCGTCACGGCCGTGCGATGCAGCCAGCGGTGCGCAGAAAGGATGTCGCAGGCAGGCGAGCGATCGACGAGATCGGCGGGTGCGGAATTGGCGAGACTATGATGTGGAATCGGCGAGACGCGAACGAGCGAAAAAAAACCCTAAACACCCTCTGATACCATGTTACTCGGTATTGGAATACTTAGTGCCAAGGGGGTATATATATATAAAGTAGAGAGCAACGTAAATACAGAGTACATGATATGGGACTAACGTTCTAACACATATGTAGGCAGCGGCGGCAGCGGTTGTTGACGAGCATCCAAGGTCACGGCGATGTCGAGTGGCTGATCTGAAGTGGATTCACGACGGGAGGGTTGATTGGGCAGTGGTGTAGGCCTTGGTGATGGTAGTTAGATTGGAAGATTGGGTTGGAAGGAAGTGGGGCCACTGAACTGGAGGAGAATGGTCGGGAAACTGGTTCTGGATGGAGGGGTTCGGGTAATGAGAGGGGCGGCTGATTTTGGAGGGTGGGGCTGTCGGGTGGTCCGGAGATGGACGTGGCTGCACGATGGTAGGAAGCCGACGGGGAGGTTGAAGATGGAGGCTTGGACTGAGAAAGGGAGGAGAGGGCTTCAGGTGGTGGTCGGCTCACCGGATCAGATGAGGGAGGCGGTGGAGAAGCTGGAGGTTGTCGCCGGCTTGGGATGGGAAAACACGGGAGGGATGCGGGAAGGATAGCTAGAGCTCGGGGGGAAATATACTGGAGAGGAAGGGGAAGAGGGAGAGGGAAAGGCGGAGGGGCTCACCGGAGAGGAAGAGGTAGGCGGTCGTCGTCCCCGCATCGCGCCAGGAGAGGCGGAAGGAAGGTGTCGCACCTTCTTGTGACCGACGGTTCCTGGAAATTTTCCAAAACCTGCGATACGATCACAACGAACTGCCGCTGCCTATTTATAAATTCCACGGTAACTACAGCAGCATAAACTAAATCGGACGGCATATGTTGTTTTGGCTGATCGGGCATTAAATACAACTCAAAAATTTAAAATTAAAATACGAATTTGACTCGGAATCATCATCGGGACGCGTCCATCCGGGTAACGGATCACCGCCTCCTGCGGGAATACGTGCATGTCGGTCGTGGTGCGCCGTCAACTCCCCCCGGCTTAAAAACACTCAACTCCGATGACTGTGGGTGGTCATCCTTGTTGTGTAGCCGCGGAGCAAGTCTCGCGAACTCCTCTGAAGATATCCATGTAGCATCGTGCAGGTGCCGACCGCTCCAACGGACAAGATAGCGTACAATATCTCGCCCGCTCGCGGTGTAGGAGTCGTGACCGATAATCTGAAGCGCGCCGTCGGTAGAAGCTGCTGGCACTAATGTATCTTCATCTGACAGTGATGTATCTCCATCTGGCAACGATGTATCTCCGTCCGGCAAAGATGTATATACGGATGATGGTGGTGTCGGTGGAACCGTCAATGGTGCAATGTGATCCGCCTGGTGCGGCTCCGTAGGTGGCAACAAAGAGGTACATGTGGAGGTTATAGGAGGTGAAGGCTCGGGTAGAGAGGCTAAGATATGAGGAGGCTCTGGTAGAGGTGTGGAAAAGAGGTTCACGTACACGTGCTCCTCGTAGTAAGGAGTCAGATCCCCTACGTTGCTTACTTGGTTGATACTCATACCATGAGGGGTGTCTATCTCATATGCGTTTGTATCAATTCGTCGTACCACTATATAGGGGTCCATTCTGCGTGCGCTTAACCTTTTTGTTGGTCCTTGTGGGAGCCTCTCAGAACGAATGTGAATCAATACTTGTTCTCCTGCCTCAAATATTTGTTCTCGCGTGTGCTAGTCCGCTCGATCCTTATAATAATCTTTACTAGCAGCAATTTTATTACGGACCGACTCATGAAGAGCATGCACATGTTGTATGAATGACTCTATTGACTCCTGGAAATGATGCAAATCATATGATGGACTCAAATCATGCAACATAGAAGAGTCGGGCGCTATATGTGAATGACCATGCATATGATGCAACAGACACAAATGACTAGCGATTAGCACAACAAACAGACAAGACGCATCCGTAAAGTAGCAATGAAAGTCTCTAAGGATGGGTGGTTTATCTGGAGGTTTCTTGGGCGGGGTGTAGAAGAACTCACTAAATGTACAGGGACCACCCAACTGACTAACTGAGATATTGACAGTGAGTCACGGAATTAGGATATGCCAAATATTTCCTAAACGATACAAATTCTCGGGAGGTCTGTCATGTGATCGTTGTAAATATTTGGCGTGAATAACGTCATCACCCGAAGTAACGTCGCAGATGGTGACAGAATAGTGCAACGCACGAGTATGAAGGTTACCTCTCAAATGACAAAGCTTGTCAGGTGGCTCACCAGGGGGTGTATACCAAAAGCCATCACGTGTGAGATGATCACTAGTGCAGATACCCGACTTCTCACTAAAGTGCAAACAGGGAAGGTCGTCAAATAAGCATTTCAGTGATGTAACCTCGGGGAGGTTGATAATGATAGCATGGTCCTCCAAGAGAAAGGCACAAATAATAGTAGTGTCTGTGAGAGCAAGTACAATACCCACAACAAAGTCAATACCAGACTCATGAACCTCTCAAGGAAGTAGTGGCTCGTCAGGAGGCTTATCTGGAGGTCCAACGATGAAGTCATTAATAATAGGATGATCCTCCATATGAGTATAGCTGATAGAGGTCGTGTCCTCGTAAGTGGGTGAGGTGTCCACAATGAAGTCAACATGATGCTCTCGACTCTCATTAGTGATGTGACTCGATATAGATACATGGGTAGAGTAGGAAGAGCCTTTACTCAAGTGTGGGTCACTCAGTATTGTGTCGATATACGGACCCCTAACCAAAGGAGACACTACGTCTAAGTGAGGTGTGAAGGATGGACATGCCATTACAGTGTCACTGAGTCGCTCACTAGTCATACGAGTATCACTCTCCACCTGTATAATGAGATCATAATCAGATTCAACAACAAGATCACATGGACAACGAGCCTCATCAAAAGAGGGAGTGGCGAAGTCAAGTGTCAGGTCTCTCATATTAATCGGAGCACTACTAGACGTATCAGTGACTTGACCTAAATCCCTAGGCTCTCTTCCTAGCGTAGATATTATGCAATCAAATTGAGCATCTAAGAGATCAAAACGGTCAAGAACTAATCGTTGAAATTCGGCCACAAGTAACTCTATTTGCGGAACCCTAGGAGGGTCTAAACGATGGTGACCGCTATAGGGTTCCTGAGGATCATCTACACGGTAGTTCCAAACATATTCAGATTGTGTTTTTGCGGGTGTGTGGGCCCTACGAACGTGCGGTGATGACTGCACATATCCAAACTCAGATTCCTCAATTACATGAGATGTGTAACGACGACGACCTGAGCGATACTCCACTCTATCATCATAAAGTCGCGGAGAGGTGTAATGATGATAATGTGAGAACTTATCGTCGTGGAGATCGTTTCTAGCATAATGAAATTGCGTCGAGGGGTCGACACGATCTCTAGGAGTGATGTGCGAGGAGCGATAATTATCATCGTGATAACATGAGGATTTCTCTAAAGGGGCTCTATGTGGCCGGATACAGGTAGACTCGAGATCCCCAAATAGAGGAGACGAGCGACGACGATAACTGGACATAACTCAACTTTAATACTCTTACCACTACACATATAAATGTGGCTCAAACCTTGGCCTCTGATACCAATTTGATGCAGTGGTAGGTCGACTCGAAACGGGATTTCCAAATGCAAGCCTAATTGTGATGCGGTGTAATGAAGTGTTGTGCAAGTGCAAGAGAGGTCCACTAAAATTGCAGCATATAATTAATTATTATAACAAAACGACAGAGGCTCGTGCGGTTGCAAATAATTAATTTAAGGAGACGCACATATTGATTCTAACTTTAACTGAGGTGCAAATATTTCAAGCGTTCACAGAAGTCGCCCCGCAAATTTAACGGCGAACGAACTACTGTCACAATAAATAAAACAACACACACAGTACAAGTTTTTACCAAGAAAAACAACAATAGCAGGATAAGAACTTTATACCACAATTTGCATATGTAGGCGGCGGCGGGGGCGGTTGTTAACGAGCATCCAAGGTCACGGCGATGTCGGGTGGCTGATCTAAAGTGGATTCACGACGGGAGGGTTGACTGGGCAGTGGTGTAGGCTTTGGTGATGGTAGTTAGATTGGAAGATTGGGTTGGAAGGAGGTGGGGGACACTGAACTGGAGGAGAATGGTCGGGAAACTGGTTCTGGGTGGAGGGGCTCGGGTAATGAGAGGGGCGGCTGATTTTGGAGGGTGGGGTTGTCGGGTGGTTTGGAAATGGACGTGGCTGCACGATGGTCCAACGGTGGTAGGAAGCCGACGGGGAAGTTGAAGATGCTTGGACTGAGAAAGGGAGGATGTGGCTCCACGGGGAGTTAGCAAGCGGGGGGGGGGGGGGGGGGTTCGGGAGAGTGGAGGTCAACGGAAACGAGGGAGAGAAGAGGGCTTCAGGTGGTGGTCGGCTCACCGGATCAGATGAGGGAGGCGGTGGAGAAGCCGGAGGTTGTAGCCGGCTTGGGATGGGAGAACACGGGAGGGATGCGGGAAGGATAGCTAGAGCTCGATGGGGAAATATACTGGAGAGGAAGGGGAAGACGGAGAGGGGAAGGTGGAGGGTCTCACCGGAGAGGAAGAGGTAGGCGGTCGTCGTCCCAGCGTCGCACTAGGAGAGGCAGAAGGAAGGTGTCGCACCTTCTTGTGACTGACGGTTCCTGGAAATTTTCCAAAACCTGCGATACTCTCACAACGAACCGCCGCTGCCTATTTATAAATTCCACAGTAACTACAACAGCATAACCTAAATCGGACGGCATATGTTGTTTTGGCTGATCGGACATTAAATACAACTCAAAAATTAAAAATTAAAATACAAATTTGACTCGGAATCATCATCGGGACGCAACCACAGACTCTGATCGTCCATCCGGGTAACGGTTCATCGCCTCCTGCGGGAATACGCGCATGTCGGTCGTGGTGCGCCGTTAATTTTTGAGGTTTACTGTGATGCATCTATCATGGGCATTGACGCAGTTTTGAGTCAGGAGGGTCGACCCATTGCATTCTTTAGTGAGAAGCTAAACGAGGCAAAGACTAGATATTTCACCTATGACTTAGAGTTTTACGCTATCGTTCAGGCTCTCCATCATTGGAGACACTACCTAATTCTGCGCGAGTTTGTGTTGAATACTGATCACGAAACTCTAAAACATCTGAACTCCCAGAAGGAGATCAAACGTCATGCCAAGTTGGTTGCTTACCTGCAGGAGTTCACTTTCCATTTGAAGCACAAAACCGGTGTCACGAACGGAGCAGACGACGCACTTAGTCTTCGAACCCATTTACTAGTTACACTGCAACCTTGCATTACTGACTTAGATTCACAGCGCGACTTATACGATACTGATCCCTTCTTCTGCGACATTTGGATTTCATGTCAGCATAGTGGGATCGATCCCACTACACAGTACGTCGTGAGTGAGGGTTATCTGTTTAGGGGCACCCACCTTTGCATTTGGGAAGGACCACTTCGATACAAACTACTTGGGGAGCTCCACTCGTCTGGGTTAGGTGGACATGTGGGTCAATCTAAATTGTTAGCCCTCGCCAGCACACGATATTATTGACCCATTATGAAGCACGATGTCAACGAGTTTGTTAGACATTGTATGACTTGTCAGCGATATAAAGGGCATGCAAAAAACACCGGACTATACACGCCTTTGCCGATACCTGAGCGAACATAGGATGACATCTCGATGGATTTCGTGGTAGGACGTCCTCGCACTCAGAGGAAAGTCGACTCTATTTTCGTCGTCATAAATCGGTTCTCGAAAATGGCACATTTTATTCCGTATAAGAAAACTACTAGTGCTGTACACATCGCTGAATTTTTTTTTAAAGAAATCGTTAGACTTCACGAAATTCTTAGGTCAATTATTTCTGATAGGGATACTTGTTTTATGGGGTATTTTTGGAAAACACTGTGGGCCCGACTAGATACCAAACGCGAATTTAGTAGCGCATATCACCCTTAGACCGATGGGCAAACTGAGATCGTTAATAGGAGTTTGGAAGACCTTAGGTGTTTGACTGGGGAGAATCTGAAACAATGGGATCTTATATTGCCACAAGCTGAATTTGCATTCAATTATTCTACTAATCGTTTTACTAATAAATCTCCTTTCGAGGTTGTTTATGGGTTCTCTATGCCCCGTATACTGGATCACCACTCTCTTTCTGATCACGAACGTATTTCCTTTCATGTGCAAGCCCATGTTGATTATTTAAAAGAATTGCATAAAAATATTACTAATACATTGCGAGCAACTTCTGAAAAATATAATCTCTGACCGATTGTCATCGCCGGATTTATACTTTTCAGAAGGAAATTTGGTGTTTGCTTATTTCAGGAAGCAAATATTCACTCCGGGTACATACCATAAGTTACACCAGAGAAAGTTTGGTTATTTCCAAGTCCGGAAGCGAATTGGGAGAATGTTCATCTCCTAGATTTGCCCGTTGAATTTGGTACTTTCTTGATATTTAACGTGACCGATCTGACATCATTCTATGGAGATCCACATAGTTCCAGCCTGAGTCCACCTGCGACAGCTCCAGAGATTCCACCTGACTTAGCTCAAGTGCACATGCCTGCCACTGAGGAGATAGATCAGGTTCTGGATGTACGCGAGTTTTGTACTCGTCACGGGACTTACCAGCGTTACTTGGTCTCCTGGAGGGGACGGGACATCACAGACAGTTCTTAGATCAACACCGACGAGTTATGCCGCCGCCGCCCAGATCTCTCTATTGCTATTTATGCATTTTTATTTCATGTACTCGTCATATTTCATGTACTCTTCTATTTTTGTACTTGCGTTATTTTCCGGCTCATCGTTTTGACTGGCCGTTGGGACCATAAATAAAGAGGTCTAGTATTATTAGTAGTAGGATCGTGGGGGCAAGCCTAAATTATTCGAGAATGCATCAATTTCAGCTCAAAGATAAGCGAGCTCACCCAACGATGGCTCCTTCCCGCCAATTTGTCTGCATCCTTCTTTGTAAGGTTCCGTATCCTGGCAGCGTATCATTGCCTCCCCCATCGATGGTTCCTTATCCTCAAGGAACGAAAAATGCGGGTAACTTTTTGTAGAAGCCACAGATCTTCCTAAGTTGCTTCTTTCGCCGTCTCGTTGTACCACTGGATCAAGAGTCGTGTAATGACCTTGCCTCCCTTTGGAATGACACGCCGATTTAGAACCCGATTGGGCTCCACCAACAAGTTGCCCTCTATTATCACCGTGGTTGGCAGGGGTAGATGTTGGGTTGGCAGTTCACTCATGTGCTCCCTCAATTGGGAGATGTGAAATGTGTGGTGAATTTTGGAATCAGGGGTAGATCCAAACGATACGCCATCGTGCATACTTTCTCCATAACTTGAAACGGTCCAAAGAATTTGGGAGCCAATTTATGGAAGGTGCGACTCCTCATGCTCGTCTGTCTATACGGTTGAATGCGTACGTAGACCCATGAGCCCACCTCGAGTGACCTCTCTTGCCTCTTTTTATTGACGATTACCCTCATCCTATTTTGAGCTTGAGCCAGGTTGTACTTCAAAAGTGAAATGACCTACTCTCGGAATTCCAAGGAGCGATCAACCTCCTCCACTATGGTCGGCCCTTCTATATATGGAGTGTGTAGAATAGGCTCTTGCTCATGCACCACTTCATAGAGGGTCATCTTGGAGGCACTATGGAACATCATGTTGTATCACCATTCCGATAGAGTTAGCCACGTCATTCATTGCTTCGGCCGATCAAAGCACATGCACCTCAAATAGCTCTCCAAGCATCGGTTGACCACCTCCGTTTGGCCATCTGTTTGCAGATGATATGTCGTCGAGAGGTTCAATTGTACTTGCGAAAGTCCAAACAACTCTTACCAAAATAGACTGAGGAACATCGTGTCATGGTCACTTACAATGGCAGTCGTTAACCCATGCAAACGCACAATCGAGTCCGAGAAAATTTGCACTATGGACTCCACCCTGTAGGGATGAGTGATGGCGATGAAGTGGGCTTGTTTGATCAACCGGTCCACGACAACTAGGATGGTGGTTTTTCGATTGCTTTTGGGTAAGCCATCAATGATATCATGAGAGAGGACCTGCGAAATCCGCTCGGGAATGGGTAGTGATTGGATAAAGCCCGCTGGATTTCGGTGGTACACTTTGCATCTTTGACAAGCGTCATGTCGTTGGATGTAAGCATAGACTTCGGGCTTCATACACTTCCAATAAAACATCTTCATTCTTTGATATGTGGTGGTGATACCGGAATGTCCTCCCACCGCTCCATCGTGGAATAGCAGTTTGGTTTTAATAGCCTTGTCCCGACCCGTCACCAGCCACCCCTTTCTCTTTTGGAAGCCATCACGCCACTGATAGATCAGCTTTGAGTCTGGGTATGCATCTTTGGCTGCTATCAGTTGTTGGAGGTGAGGGGTGTGAGGGGTCCTGTACCCATGAAGTTTTGATCCAATCTAAAATATCTGATTTTAAAGTGACCATCACATACAGCTCCACGTCGGGGTTGTCATGCTGTCGAGATAAGGCATTGGCGCACACGTTCTCATTCCCTTTCCAGTATTGAATTTGGAAGTCATACCCCAGAGCTTCGATATGCACTTTTGTTACGCAGATGTGGCAATTTTTTATCCAAAGTAAACCGTAGGCTTTGTTGGTCGATCCGGATGATAGAGTGCAAGCCCGCAGAGTAGTGCTGTCAACGTTGCACGGCCATGACTATAGCCAAGAGCTCCTTCTCGTATGCAGATAGGCGGGAGTTTCGTGGTCCTAAAGCTTTGCTAAAATATGCAATAGGTTGCCCTTCTAGTGACAAAATAGCTCCCACTCCAGAGTCCACTGCATTGATCTCTACCGAAAATGCCAAGGTAAAGTCTGGCAGCCGCAAAACCGGCGGTTGTGAAGCAGTAAACTTCAGTTTTTGGAAGGCTTCCGCAGCTGCGTGTCCACCGGAAGGATTTATGTTATAACAAGTCGGTGAGGGGTCTTGCCAGTAGGTCGTACTCTTGGATAAACCGACTACAGTACCCTGTAAGGCCCAAGAACCCCCATAATTTCTTGAATATTGTCGGCTCCAGTCATTCAAGCATAACTTGAATTTTGAGGGGATCTGTTGCCACTCCCCCGGCTGAGATTAAGTGACCCAGATAATGAATTTATTGAACCTCAAAGTTACATTCACTCCTCTTAAGACAGAAGCGATGCGAACGTAAGGTGCGAAACGTAAACTCAAGATGATGGAGATGGCCGCCCCACGATTTACTAAAAACCAAGATGTGTCAAAGAATACCAACAGAAACTTACATAGTTGATTCTCGAACAACCGATTCATTAATCCTTGGAATGTGGACAACGCGTTAGTTAGGCTGAAAGGCATAACTAAGAACTCATAGTGCCCTTGGTACGTCCGGAGTGTTGTTTTATAGATTCTTCTTCCGCCATTCGGACTTGGTTGTAACCAGACTGGAGATCTAACTTGGAGAAAAAAACGGCCTCATTGAGTTCGTCTAATAGCTCTCTGATTATAGGGATCAGAAACTTGTTTTTGATGGTATGTTTGTTCAAGTGTCCATAGTCGATGCATGGGCACCACGCGTCATCACTCTTTTTTACCAAAACAACCAACGAGGCATACAGACCGGAGGAATGGCGAATAGTACTTGTTGCGAGCATTTCTTGAATCAACTTTTCAATTTTAGTCTTCTGCAACGTCGGGCACCTGTACGGGCGACTGTTGACATCCATAGGACCCTCCGTGAAGGGAATGCAGTGGTCCTAATCTTGAGCTGGTGGTAGGCCATCTGGTTAAACAAATAAGTCCTCAAACTCAGCTAATAACCCCTATAATTGTCGATCGACCTCCTCGGGTAAGGCAAGTCTGGTGAGGATGCAAGGAGAATTGAAGGACTGTTTGCCCCTTGCCCTTGGATCGTGTCACCGACGGAGGAGCGATGGTGGCGGAGGGGAGCGCTAGTCGATCGGGCAAAGTCTGCGGTCGGCGGAGCGATGCGGGGTGTCGGCTGGGGCAAGACGGGAAAGAAACCCGTGGGTTTAGAGAGAGAGAGGGAGAGGTGAAATAAGAGAGAGAGAGTTTTTTCTTCTAATTTCTTGTCTGCCTCAAAATGTCCAAAACACACATATAAATAGGTTCCAAAATGTGCCCCCCATTTAAGCTTACGACAATGGGTCAAATACGCAGAAATTAAAGATAAACGGCGCGAACACGCCACATAACATCACTGCCCTCGTTCGAAGATAGCTTGTCCTCAAGCTGGATCGAAAGGCATTGGGGCCCCGACGTCACCCGTCCTGTCATCCTGGGGTGGGTCATCGACTTCCAGCCAAAATAAGCATTTGCATCTGTGTCCCGGCGTGAAAGGATCATCATAACTGTAGCATAGGCCCTTCTCGCGACGTTCAACCATCTAGGTGCGGGACAAACGGCGGCGAACAGTAGCCCGCGAAGGAGCGTTCTGGAATGGAGCCGTGTTGGGCAAGTTGGCAAGAGAGTACGCTCCCGGAAAGCCGCGACGTCCCAAGGGCGGACGGTCTAAAAGCCGGTGTTGTTCACAAGCCCTAGAAAGGCTCATAGCCGTGTTGAGATTAGATGGGAGGAGAAATTTCACATCCCAACGTAAGCGCTCGTGGAGGGCGGAAGGGAAGAGCGGAACCTGTTGCTCCGGTAAGACGTACGTCGCCCGAGTCGGAAGAATCTAAAATTTTTCCAAGTAGGTGTCGATGGAACCGTTATGTTTGAGGTTCGCAAGATCGCCGAGTGGGTTGCCCTGTAGAGTCGGGCCGAACTGAAGGGTGCAGGTCGTGCTGAAATATGCCCAGGAAATGTTGGGATGTTCCCGCAGAAGTTGAGTGAACCATAATTGTGTAGGGCCGAGTAAATGAAAGGAAGCGATGTCGACGCGTTCTTCATCTAATGTGCGGTGGTTTGCGAAAAAAATATCGCAATGTGTAAGCCACGGAAGAGGGTCTTCGCGGCCTTCATAGATGGGAAAGTCCATTCGAATAGTACGTGCGTATGTGGGATAGTCCGCGCCTGGAGGAGCGGCGGAGTCCACCCGGCTTGTCGAAGGGTGGTCGGTCGTAGTCAGAGGCGGAGGAGACAGCATGCCTTGTAGGGCATCCAAACGGGCATTGAGGGCGACCATCATGGCGTTCTGAGTCACGAACATAGAGTGGAAAAGAGTCATGAGCTCGGCGAGGGAAGGAGGAGCATCTGCCAACGGAGATGGGGCAGTACGGTTGACCGGTGGTGTTGGAAGGAGGCCGGCGGAAGAAAAGAGGCACGGAGCTGGAAGACCGGGCAACAACCGCCAAATCGGCCGGAGAGAGGTCGTCGGAGCTGGACGACGGGTCGGCGAGCGGGTTGGGTTGGTCGTGCGTTGCCGACGGAGTGGACGTGTATTCCTGTGCGCAGGAGGAACGGTCGGCGGAATCGGCGAAAGGTGCGGAAGAAGCGCGCGAGTGCGGGTGCGGGCGAGCGAAGGAGAGGCCGGAGATGACGGCGTTGGCCTCTGATACCAAGTTGTTATGCCCCTTGCCCTTGGATCGTGTCACCGACGGAGGAGCGATGGTGGATGAGTGGAGCGTTGGTCGATCGGGCGAAGTTTGCGGTCGGCGGAGCAATGCGAGGTGTCGGCTAGGGCAACACGGGAAAGAAACCCGTGGGTTTAGAGAGAGGGGGGAAGAGAGGAAATAAGAGAGAGAGAGAGAGCTTTTTCTTCTAATTTCTTGTCTGCCTCAAAATGTCCAAAACACGCATATAAATAGGTTCCAAAATGTGCCCCTCATTAAGGCTTACGACAATGGATCAAATACGCTAAAAGTAAATACGCAGAAATTAAAGATAAACGCCGCAAACACGCCACATAACACGGACTCTTCACTCTGTCCTGAAGGGATGCACTCCTGAATGTTGCAAAGCACCATCATGTTGAGTTTCCCGAGTTTTGCCAACAACTTTTGCATTCGTCTTTGCTTCAACGTTGTCCTGGCTAGGTTCTTGGATCCTGGTAACGGCAATGTCTTCCCTTGACTTGAATTTGAGCATAACTTGGATTTTGAGGGGATCTGTTGCCACTCCTCCGACTGAGATTAAGTGACACGGATAATGAATTTATTGAACCTCAAAGTTACATTCACTCCTCTTAAGACAGAATTGATGCGAACGTAAGGTGCGAAACGTAAACTCAAGATAATGGAGATGGTCGCCCCACAATTTACTAAAAACCAAGATGTTGTCGAAGAAAACCAACAGAAACTTACTAAAAACCAAGATGTTGTCGAAGAATACCAAGATGTCTTCCCTTGACCTGATTGTTGAAATTCCACAGAATCACCCTCAGTGCGACAAGCCATTGAATTCGTAGGACCATCTCGCACTCGCCCAGTGGGAGAAGTAGCATGTTGAATGTGAACATTACCCCTTGCATGTGCCAACGAAAATCCATAACCATGTGAGAATAGGAGAGGTGTTGCTCGTCTGCCACCCCACCAACATTGAAAGAGAAAATCGGGTTGAGCTTACATTGCAGTCGTGTTGACGTCGTGCTGTCCCAAAAATTATAGGTGCTTCCCGAGTCGATTAACACGCTGATAGGTTGTCCCTGGTAGGACATCATAACCTGCATGGTATAAAATTGAGGTATGCTCGTCAAAGTATGCAAGGAGAGTTGGGTACAGGTTGGTCGTCTCCCTAATCCTCTTGCCATAAGCAACTCATCTTCATGCCTAAGTAGCTATGGTTCGTCGTCCGACATAATTTTGATGGCATATGATTGTCTTCGTCCCAGACATTTATGGCCCAAAGTGAAGGGGTTGTACGCCAAAAACAATGCCCTTTGCGGTTATGTTGCACCGACACTGACACGTGATACAAGACGCACCACGACACGTCACTCGTCAATTCTCAAAAAATATCATATTCTGATACGATGGTACACATACATTAAATATTTATTTTTTAAAATTATGAAAATCCTAAAACATTTAACAAAAAAATAAAAATGAACAATTCACAAATATTCAAATAAACTATGTTATGTTGAAAAATTACAAATCAAATATTCAAATGCAAAATTTAACAAAATGTCAAAAAATGATAAAACATTAATATCATCAGTAAAAATAATGGATTCTCAAACAAATCTTTTCTCTCACTTTCAATCTTTCTTTTTGTAGAAAAAATATTCAACCACTAGTAGATCCATCATCACTACTTGAAATGCTAGAATGGGGCAAAGATACTTTTTAAGAGCAAGACTCGTTATTATAGCATTCACTTTTTCTAGTTTTTTCACCTCAAATAGATCACTCTTTGAGACTTTTACACACTTTCTAATTTCTTTTTCACCAATCATTAACAAATATGTTCTCACTCTTGTATATAAACTTATAAAATATTTTCAAATTACACGTCCAAAACAAATTGTTTCTCGCCTTACCATGAGTAGCTAGCTTAGGGACGCGCATATCCGATTTAGCAAGACACGGACGTCCGATTGAGCAGGACACGTGAGTCCCATGTGAGCCAGCGTGTCAGACTTCTGACACGAGTGTCAGAGAGTGTCGGGGAGTCGGACGAGTGTCGGAGAGTCCGACACCGACACGCTTGGCATTTTGAAGTGTCGGTGCTTCGTAGCTTTGCGGCGCTTCTAGTCCATTTCCGCTGATGTGAGCTGCCAGCCCTACTGAGGTCGTGCCAAAGGAGCAGATGGGGTTTTTGACGGTGGAGAGTTGTTTGCATTTTTGGAGGGGAATTGAAATGAGGGTGTTGGCAATCGATCCCCCCGGTGATGAATAACAGAGGTCGTGGAGGGTGATGTAGACAATGGTGGCCACATGCCTCCCGGGGCATCGTGGTGATCTTGTAATTGGGCCAAAGAAAAGACCTCAAGTAGCTTCTTGGGTTGAAACATCTGAACACCATACCCGATCTCGTCGTTGAGACCCACCAAGCAAAAACTAACCACATGTTCCTCTGGAATGTTAACCCTATTGCAGGAGGTCAAACTCATCGAGATATGCTTGAACTGATTTGCGTTGATGGAGATTTTTGAGTTCACTCATCGGGTCGTCGAACAGAATGGCTTCAAAGCATTTTTGTAAGGCCTGATTAGACTCTTCCCGCGTGAGATGTTCCTTCATGTACGCTTGATGCAAGTATAAAGCTTTCCCTTCCAAATGGATTGAAGTTACCTTGACCTTGAGATCTATTGGGATGTTGTCGATTTCAAAAAAATGGTCATATTTGTAGACCCATTCTAGCAGTCCTTCCCCATAGAAACGAGTAAACTCCAGTCGTGCCAGCCTTTTCGCAAGTCATGGAGGGAGAGTGTTGCAAGCAATTGTCAGAGGGTGAAGCAAAGGTCCCTAAGACGACCGAACGATCATCCCGATGACTGCCAAACAACGATCTACCTTCCTCCGAGGTGCGGCTTTGCTGAGACTCGAGCATGGTTTGTACCGCCTCGAGTTGGCGGTGTTGCTGGTCCGTCAGAGATTGAATGGATTTCCCCATGGTTTCTGTTACGCCCCCGGACGGATCCGAAGGCGACAACGGGGCTGAACCAACTGGTTCAGCCCCCACTTTCTAAAAGGCGGCCGTCGGGGGCTGAACCCACCCGGTTCAGCCCCAATTGGGGCCGGCCGGCCTTGGTCCGGGTATAAATGTACCCGGATCCTCTTCGGAGGGGGTCATGCAAGTATTATCAAAGGTAATCTTCTAGCTTCCTCTCAAACCCTAGAAATCTCTCCTCCCTCAAATCTCATCTAGTTTCTAACATTTGGTATCAGAGGATCCTTCCTCCCAAAATCTTTTTTCCTTCCGGCTCGCATGCTCTGCCCGGCTTCGCTTCCACCCGCTGCGCATCGACGAGTCCCGACATCGATTCCGCGTCGACCCCCGCGCATCGCTCCCGCGTCGACTCCCTACGCCGATTCTGCGTCGTCTTCAACGACAAATCCCGGCGTCGATTCCGCTGCCTGCTGCCGTTGTCGCAGCCCGCTCGCATCCCGGCGTCGATTCCCGCTCGAATCCTGCGGCCTCCGCCGCTCTGCATCCGCCGATCGGCTATTGCTTCCAGTGCTGCATCCGATTGCGGCATCCAGTGCATCCAGTGCATCCGATTGCGGCATCCAGAGGCCACCGCCTCCAATTGTATCTCACGCACGCCCCGGGGTTCCACCGTGGTGACTCGCACCCAAGAAGACTCCAATCGGCTCGCACATCTTGAAGAAAACTACACCGGGCAGACTGCCACCGTGGCAGCCCTCGCTGATAAGTTAACGGCATCAGAACAACGTCTCGAGGAGAAATTGGACGCCTGCATGGACGAGCTTAAAAATATGCTAACTCAACATCTTAAAGGAAAAGCTGTTGTGGGCGAGACCAACGCAGTCCAGCCTCCCCTCCCTCCTCCAGCATCGGGGCACGACGATCGGGCCTCTAGCCTCAATGGGGGGCTTGGAATTGACAATGAAAGGGTAGGAGGCTCACGACGACCACAAGCTTGGTCCGAGGCAACCCAGTTTGGCGGCATCGCCGCGTCTGCCTTGGATTTTCCTCCCTATTCCAGGAGAACCAGGACACGTCGCGGGCGGAAGGGGAGGAGGCAGATGGGAGTTTAGGCCGCCAGTCTTGGGGAACCCCTATGGAGGGGATTGGGGGTACCCACACGTGGCCGCTGATCGCCGACAACCGCTTGGGCACGGGCAAGAGTACGGAGGACCCGGGCACCAACTACCACGCGCCTATCTGCCCCCGAAGGTTACCCGTATGAACTACCCCAAGTTCAAAGGAGGAGATGCACTCGAATGGGTCCAAAATGCAGAGTTATTTTACAGTTATCAGGAGATACCAGAGGCACAGTGGGTGAAGTTGGCGTCCTTCCACCTTGAAGAGGACGCATACCAGTGGACCCAATGGTTCCTCCGGGGACGGGATCACGCGCCATGGCACGAGTTTGTCGACGGATTCATCGCCCGCTTTGGTCCACTTGAGTATGAAGACTTCGAGGCTCTTCTTCAGAAATTGCGTCAGAAAGGGACGGTGATGGAGTATCGAACCGAGTTTGAACGGTTGGCTAACCGGGTGCAGTGGGGCGAGAGGACCTTAACAAGTTGTTTTATTTCCGGTTTGAAGGAGGACATCCGAGATGAGGTGCATGCCTATCTACCGCGCAGTTTGACACACGCTATCAACTTGGCCCGGATTCAAGAAGAGCGTATCATTCGACAGAAGTCCCGGGGGGACACTCCGAGGAACGTTACACACCTTCCCGACACAAAAAAGGATCACGCAGCTAAAGAACGGGCGACGCTGAAGAAATTGACTTGGACAGAGCTACAGGCTAGGAAGGAACAGGGATTGTGCTTCAACTGCGATGAGAAATTTACCCCAGGCCACAAATGTCAGAGGATCCAGGTTTACATGTTGCAGGAAGGTATGATGCCGGATGTAGACGGAGGGGAACAGGAGCACATTCTGGATACCATAGAGTACGGGGTATCTTCCCTTGCCATGGCGGGAGACTCCGCTTCGACCACTATGAGTATTGCGGGGCGGATTGGCCAACAGTAGGTGACCTTTTTGTTTGACAGTGGGAGTACACATAACTTCATTAGCCCGACGGTGGCACAGACATTGGGGCTAGAGATCATCAAGGATGTCGCTTCCCAGGTTGTGGTGGCCGGTGGACACGAGCTGCAGTGCGAAGGAGTGCTTCGGGACGTGGAAATCAGTGCGCAGGGATACACCGACAACATGGATGTCTACCTATTGCCCATCCAGTGGCCAGATGTGATTCTGGGGGCGCAGTGGTTGCGACAGCTGGGTAGGGTGACTCTGGATTGGGAGAAGTTCACTATGGAGTTTGCTAAGGGTGGGAGACAGTACTGTCTGCAGGGAATCCACATCTCACCAGTGCCGGGGGGCTCTCTTTGCTGTTTGGAGAGGCTGCAGGGACACAGGCATGACGTGGCTTGGGTAGACCTGAGGGGCCGGACGGCGCCACCAGATTCCCACCTTGAGGACAAGCTGGGTCTTGATGGGGCGGGGAATGTTACGCCCCCGGACGGATCCGAAGGCGACAACGGGGCTGAACCAACTGGTTCAGCCCCCACTTTCTAAAAGGCGGCCGTCGGGGGCTGAACCCACCCGGTTCAGCCCCAATTGGGGCCGGCCGGCCCCCTTGGCCGGCCGGCCTTGGTCCGGGTATAAATGTACCCAGATCCTCTTCGGAGGGGGTCATGCAAGTATTATCAAAGGTAATCTTCTAGCTTCCTCTCAAACCCTAGAAATCTCTCCTTCTCCCTCAAATCTCATCTAGTTTCTAACAGTTTCTTGTTGCAACTTGACAGTGTCCATATCCTGGTGGAGATCCTTCAAAGAGGGTGGCATTCTAGAGGTCGGAGAATGAGAGGCTCTAATACCTTGATAGGATCTTGCTTGACAAGAGCGGGAGAAAATCAGAAATACAAACAGGGAGAGAGCAAAACACAGCTTGATATTTATAAGGTTCAATAAAACAGTATACCACAACATGAGCCCGCCAAACACAGTAAAACAGAGAGGATCCCTTGAGAGCCTGGCTCTGGAGGAATGATCATACAGGAAGGGAAGAAGACAGTCATCACTCCACAACCACACTCAACAAAAAGTTCAGAAAAATTTGAAAAATGGCAAGGGTTACAACACTACATATAAAGTCATAAAATAGACAAAACTACCCCCCCCCCCTAACAGTCAAATATTACACACTCCCTTCCCGCCAGTTTACCCGCGTCCTCCTTTGTGAGGCTTGTTAGCCTAGGAGCGTATCAGTATGTGTATCATATGCGTAGTTGATAAATGATTTTTAATTTACTAACAAAACCGTATAACTTCTAAAGATGGAAGATATGCCATGAAAAATGATCTAGAATATGCACATGGTCCGTACCTGTGGAACTTCAAAAATGTATTCCATATGAATGAAATTTGACTTCCCACAGAAAAAAATACATCTAGAATCTCTTCCTTGGATAGAGAATAGAGCATCACATCATTCCGAACATCAAACAGACCATTAGATCTCTGCATGTGCAGAGAAATAAAATATAATTAAGATATAGAAAAAAAGTCAGAGAAGCAATGTGGATTAAGTACCTCTACAATTTCTTGGAAATTGCTAGCTATCTTTCCTACTGTTATCTTCCCACCTGAATTGACACCAGATACATCTGACAAAGACGAACGGCTTAATCCAAATCTACCAAAATTTAAATCATCTTCAGTTAAATCATCAATTTTCAGATTAACCACACTGCTCATCTTCTGGAGTTCATCAATGAGAATTTCCCGTGATATTAACAATGACTTGACAAGTTCAATCGCCCTTGAAATAATTCCTCGGCCCAATAGCTGAAAATTAAATGGTTCAGCTCATATATGGAATTGAAAGCAGTGAATCTTTCAGGTTGAAACAGTTGATAATGACTTCCATAACTCATTTGAGTACAATAAAAACTATTTTCTATCATCAATGTGTTCTTATTTATATTTCTGAATTCTGAGATGTATTCTGTCTCTTTGGCAACATCTATGAAGGTCAATTTGTCTTATTACAGCCAAATAGCAGAAACTAGCCAATACCATCTTAAAATGTTGTTTATGACAACACTGGAAATTGGAAGCAATTTTTTGTACCAATCATACTCATCACAGGTACTTAGATTGATGCACAGAAAACACTAAAATACCACTGTGACGTGAAACTAATGGCACGAACTAAGAAATTCCAAAACACATGTTGGTGTACCAATCATACTCATTTCAGGTACTTGGGTTGATGCACAAAGAGAGCATGAAAATGCTGATGAGAATTAATGGCACAAGCTAAGAAACTCCAGCACCTATGTTGGTTTAACAAAAAATAGAGTAGGGAGAAAATTACTTGATCTGGTTGCTTATAAATTTCTTCCACATCATCTTCGATAAAGCGAAAGTTACTACAAAAAAATAAATCAAGAATATAAGCAGATATAAAATATATTGTTCAAATTTGGTACTACGGCATGAAAGCTAAAATCGCCACAAACCTGGGTACCTTCTGTGATGTCGTACCAGCTTTTAGAAGAACAGTATGTATGCTAAGATCAACAAGAACTGCATGGAATACATCAAAATGAATTGGGCAATATGAATGTATGCCTAGCAATGCTTTGGAAGGAATCCTGAATTCATGAATTGCTGCAGAAAAGGCCTCAAACGAACCCTGCATCTCAAGGCTGTAATAAACTGAAAGAGTTAACATGAAGTGCAGCAGGTCCCATTTTTCTTCAATTGGTAAGTAATTTTGACGACTAACAAGTATGCATAGCAGTAACAGCATGGAACAAGAGATTTAAAACGGCCACTCACCAATTTTCCAATAGAGGAGAATACATGAGCTCAAATTTTAGTATTACTGCTGATGTTGAAGGGATCTGCACATTGGGAGTGAGTAAATCATAATAGCCATACATGAAATGTATTTTTCAAAGTGAGGGGAAAAGCAAGAATGAATTAAATGACAGAATAAAGCTTATAATTGAACTAGGAAAAAGTGAAAAAAAAATATCATTAATGAACATCTTCCACGAGTCAACTTAGGAATGCTCACCTCATCTGATCCGATATTTAAGGTAAATGAAATCATTACAGACAAAAGGACATCCTGTCTTGCATACTTTATTCGAAAGGGCTGTGTTGAGAAACTCTGCTCAGTATCATCTATTCTCCAAACGCCAAAGGTATCATCTGAGGTCAAGTCAGGAGCTGCATAACCAAACTGGTAAATCATTATCTTTAATATCAAGCTCAACTTAGAACAATCAAGATCAAAACATAGTGCAAGAAGATTTTCTTCACATGCATATCTCATTGAAGAAAGGTCATGGGAAGAGGAACTAAAAAGAGAGTGGGAAGAGAGTAGAGGCAGATGTCCTTCGGAGGAAGAAGGAAAGCAATTTTTTCTTCACATATGCAAATACATCAGATAATCAATACAATTTACAGCTTGTTGCGAGTAAATTAATAACAATGATATCTCAAAAATATAAACTGTGAAACTGTCGTAATTCATCTCGGTAAAGAAGGAGATCTCAGTAAAGAATCCTTCGATGAAAAACATAAACTGGTATATTGGGGCAAAGCATGACAGAAAGAATAGCATGCCAATCATGACAGCAGGCAATATATAGAAACTATGTATCCAATAGTTACACTAAAGATACTATTAGGTATATTTACAAAGACTAAAAGTATGCATCACATCGTGAAACTGGTAAATTGGCATAAAACATTTACATGTAAAGTAACTTTTTGTGTTGAGTTAAAATTAATTTATTTATAGATAATTTCCTTCACAAATTTGGTGTGTAATTGCTGTCAATTTGATCATATTTAATGTGCAGGGATTTTACTTGCAGACATTCCAAATAATCCAAACCAAATGTTGAATCGATTGTAAGTTGGGCGTGAAGTTTCAAAGATACATGCAACCAAACATCAGCCCACAATTTAATATAACCACATTTGGAAAAGTAGAGTTAAAAGGAAATCTATGCACGGTGCATAAATAGGATGCATTGTCCTTGAAATATTTACAAACAGTTTCCTTCACAAATTTGGTGTGTAATTGCTGTCAATTTGATCATATTTTCTTTTCAGGGATTTTAGTTGCAGACATTCCAAATAGTCCAAACCAATGGTGAATCAATTGTTAGTTGGGTGCGAAGTTTCAAAGATACATAAAACCAAAATTCAGCCCACAACTTAATATAACCACATTTGGAAAAGTAGAGTTAAAAGGAAATATATGCACAGCGCATAAAAAGGATGCATTGTCCTTGAAATATTAATTATCTTAAAAATGGCTTCTCTTGGAGCAGCATGTTATTTGGTGACGGCCTTCATAAGGAAATGCAGGTAATTCCACTAATACGAAACTTCCAGTGAGCAGAGCAACAAGCCAGAGGAAAGGTAGAAAGAAATCTAAATGATAAAAAAAAGATATTCCACTAATACCAACCTTCCAGTGAGCAGCGCAACAAGCCAGAGGAAAGGTAGAATGATATCTAAAGGATGTTGCCAAAAAATATAAAATGCTATTGTATGTTTTTTAAATTCTTCAAAATCTCACTACAATTACTGCTGACAAATCACCGCTGCATTTAGCAAGAATCCACCCACCAACTCTTCCAAGTTTCTGATTACATCACATACTACATCAACAAGATTGTTGTGTGTGTCTCAATGGTGGTGAAGGAACTAAGAATTCTTTTGGGTTTTAAATCGAAACTACAAAGTTAATGTGAGCTATAATATCTATTTAATGTTTATGTTCTAAGAACAAAATCTACGTCAGAAATCCACCAAAGGCTAAAAGTACTTTGACAAACATATCAACTATGACAGACAGCCTTTATGAAAAACAAAAGAAATGGTTAAGAATAATTTATTACTCGTTAGCAAAGTAGCGCAATACCTTCTGATTATATGCCCCCTTATTAAAAAATATGCATTGCTCAAAGAAAATTAGTATGACAATGTTGAGACTAATCAATTATACTTTCCAACTCATTGAGAATATCCAATATATACACTATAAGATAAGGGACATTTTTGGTTCAAATTCATTTAGAGGTGAGTCTCGTTAAGATGTCAAAGAATGGGTGTTTGGTTTAATGGTATTGATTAAAGACATCTACACAGTTTGTAAGATTAGGTTTTTGTCCATTTTGAAGGATAAACTGCACACTAAGTATTCAGAGGATTAAGCACTATGATTAAAACTAATAAATATAAATGCAGCTCTCTGTATAACTCTATAAGATGCAGGTGTTATATGTCAAAATGCTGTCTGGTACTCCAGTAAACAACAAAACTCCCTATACCGGTTATCATTACTAACAACAATTAACTATCATTAAAGGAGGTAAGAAAGAAAATTCACCAAATTTAAATCTTAATATTCTAATGATACAGCATAAATGTTCTTGAGACACAAGTAGTATTAACCACAGGACAAAATAGCTTCACCGGGGTAAGTGATCAACTGCATCAAAGGCTCAATTAGGTAAACATATATCAAAGATGATGGAGAAATTAAGCAAGCAATAAAACAAAAACAAAAACTTGAGCCACAAACTTAGAATACCTTCATACTGAACGACCCTTGAAGGGGTGCCACGAAATCCCTGACTAGTCTCCTCCCATCTCAAGCTGGCTTTTACCTGGTACCATCTGTCAATTAGAGACTATCAAGGGCAAGCCACCAAACCAAGAATCTGAAAAACGGAACAAAAAGCATCTATGGAAGAAAACCAAAAATTAAAAAATGTACTTGAACTACTAAAATGATACGTTCTAATTTCTGAATTTACAGGAAATGGGTGGCAGCGAACCAGCGCATTTCGCAGCCTAGCCCTTACCCTTGTTGAAAGAGATCGAGATTATGAAACCGATGAATATAAATGGCAATCTCGTGCACCGTCTCCAACATATCCGGCTGCCTGAATTCAACTGATCTCCTCGGCGACGGCGCCTTCGCATCAATTAGTCTTCTCGAAGGCGGGTTCCTCAGATCAGCGCCGACGAAGCATTTCATCAGCCTAAACATATCTCACCAGCGAACCAAATTCTTCTCGATATTCGCAACCCTGCATGATGGTGTGGCGCAAATTGAAATCCTAGTTTTCCTCGGGATCACCACATCCCTTTCTCGGACGCCGATTAACTCCACATGGAGAAATTACCACCGAGAAGGCACGATGGAGGCGATACGGGTCCGATGGGAAACATGTAAGCGGGTCGCCGGGAAAATCAAGCTGGAAAAGAGCGCACTGTGACTATTCTCCTCTTTCAGAAGACTTCGAGGCTAGGGTTTTTGCTGGGATACAAAGGGGGGGGGGGATTGGAGGAGAGATGAGGATGCAGGAGGGGAGTTGGTTTTCTCTCCGTTCGCCGCGCGATAAGAGTTCCGGGACTACGATATTGAGCAGAAATAAATTTTTAAGAACTGTGTCAAAGATGCGACGATTACAAATCGACTATTTTATCATCTAGTAGTTGTTCTCTGTAGATTGATGATTTATTTGTTTGGGTGTTTTGTTATTTTATTTTGGGCAAACTTCCTTGGAAAAAGGGTAAATAAATGAATTTTTGGCGGTATTTGCTCCGTTTTCACCTGCCGGCCTTGAGAAATGCCCTACAAAATTTTGATTGGAGCAGTCACCTCTCCCCTCAGATTCAAACACTTCGTTTCCACCCGCCGAATTGACCCGCCACTGCCGAACCAAATGAAGCCTGAGTCTGCAATCTTGGCATGATTTTCTAATTATCGAGTAAATATAGATTCTAGCTAACATTATTCTTTCAACAACAACAAAACTAAATGATTGTGGTGAATTAATCCAATATAAATCATAATGTGGCTAGTTGGAGGTGTAGAATGTAATGGTAAAAATGTGAATGGTCGTACTGTGAAAAATGAATCAAAGTAGTGTTATACCTACTAGCATTTTTATTAAATATTAATTAATAATTTTGTAATTAAATTAAATTAACTACTATTATTAATATTTAATTCATAATGTGGTTCAAATGATAATATTAGAATTAACTTAATATACGGTTTAATTAAGTTAACGATCAAAGGGATGTTATGGAAATAACCACTCATACAACCACGTATTCGATGAGTGGGACCCCCTCCAGGATCAGTGCTCTGCGGGATCTCCAGAGGCGAGAGGGCTCAAGACGTCGAGCGACCCTTCCAGTAGACGTCGAGCGAGTCCCTTTCAGTAGACACCGAGCGAGACCCTCCCAGTAGACGTTGAGCGAGACCCTCCCAGTAGACGTCGAGCGAGTCCCTTTCAGTAGACACCGAGCGAGACCCTCCCAGTAGACGTTGAGCGAGACCCTCCCAGTAGACGCTGAGCGAGACCCTTCCAGTAGACGTCGAGCAAGATCCTTCGAGTAGACGCAAAATGTAAATGTTATTATTATTACAAAATAAGCGGAAAGCCGAAAGGGATGGAGGCGAGAACCTTCTCGCATAGTATTGAAGCCATTGCTAGCGGCCTCTGCCTCGCCTACCCGACCGCGGGGGCACTCGCGGGTTGTGGTAGGCACTCACGGTCGTCAGCTCCTGATTGACCAAACGCATTTGGTCCCAAGCCCGCGCGATATGCTTCTCAGGAGAGGTATAAGCGCATCTGCCGCCCTGCCGCTCCATTTCCCCAACCATGTGTCAGTAGTCTCGCTCAAGGACCCCTAGCTGCCGCTCCGTCGCCGCCTCGAGTGCATCCACCGTGCAAGAGTCATCTCGCTGCATCCAGATCAGCTTGGCCAACACCTCCACCGTCCGGTCCTTGAGTGTCTCGGCATCCCTGGAATCCCCAAGGAAGGTGGCGAGATCGTTGGGGGAAGGCGGGGGCGAGAATTCCTCGTCATCAGCCTCATGAGCCATCTCTGACGTATCCCAATAGCCTGGCAAGAAGCTGCGGTCAGTACCAGAATATTTGAACGAAAAGGGAAGATCAACGGTTTGTTTACCTAGAGTTGGGATGGAGCTCTCGCCTGGAGCTTGGCGGGAAGGTCCGGGTCCCCCCTCAAAGGGTCCCGTGTATAGGTTGTGGCGAGTTTTTGCCCGTCTCGGGCGGATCGGCATTTGCGCGGGCAGGTGGGTCTCGCCAGGAGGGGAAATTTCCGGAGCCTTCTCGGTTGATGGGCGAGAGCCCGGTGTCGGCTCTTTAGGAATCTCGGCAACCGGGGTCTGGGGCGCTGGGTTGACCCGGCTCGTACTTCCAAAGGGAGATGCAAAGAAAATGGGTTAGGGAGAAGGTATCCGGCTTAAAAACGCAAAAAGGTAACTATAAATCTTACTCGGAGTGGTTGCAGTCTCGGTCCGGGTGACTTGGAGGGCCGGCTGCTTACTCCCTTCAGGGTGCAGGAGGGTCTCGGCATTCACCGACGGAACAGTCTCTTCGCTCTCCGGGAAATCCATCTACAAAGGGGCCTAGAATTCCAAGTAAAATAAGCTTCATAGGGTTATACCAGAGGCAAATGAAGTACCTCCGCGAGAATGGCAGGGTTCTTGCGACCAGGAGTCAGTGACGGAGAGGCCTTATCTTCCGCCGCCAGGTTGCGCCGAATTATTTTTGCCCTTCTTGGTCGATAGGGCAGATCAGCTGGCCTCCTGGACGACAACCATGGAGCATATTTGGAGGCATTGGAGCTGGCCTTCTCCTGTGTCGTTTCGAGACGGTCTATCAGCTCCTACGAGAGGGGGCGCTCAGATAGTCGTTTGTACATAATAGCGAAAGGGCGAGAGCTCGTGGGGCGATTCAAGAACGAACAGGGACATCAACTTCAGGGTCATCCTGGGGTATTTAAAGAACTATGGAGGGACCCACAAAAGATTTCATTTCAGGTCAGCAAGCACTCATCAAATACATGGGGTTGGATGTGTTGAAATAGAGAATTCGGTCTCTTTGGAGTTCACCCTTGGGGAAGGGGTGATCGCACACTTACTTCTCTCCTACGAGGCAAACAACAAAAGAAAAAGAACAGGGAACTGACCCAAGGGTTCGGCGTGGAGGTCCCACCACACACCCGAAAGATCTCAGAGCGCTTCCCCTATTTAGTCAAATGTCGAGCTAAGGCTATCTCAGAAAGCACTATAAAACCGGGGAACTGGTAAGCATGTCTTTTGAGGTATCCCATGGATCTTATTTATAGATTTCTGCAAACGACCTTCAAATATCCAACCTCTGTTGTTCCAAACGGCTATATGCAGTCCAGGTTGGCATGCCAACAGCGTAACTTCGCTGTTCCGGAAGGCTATGGGCAGGACAGCAGGGACAAAATGGTAAAATGCATCACAGATCACTAGGCGAGTGGCCCTCTGAGGCCTCAACTCGCCTGGGGCGGCGAGTGCTCGATGGAGCTAGCACTCGCCGCCTCCCTTTGGTCCGGGGCGAATACGGGCCCGGCTGGCCCTACTCGTCTGCCGCTTGTCGAGCTCCCCTATAGCGAGTGCGAGCCCTCTTGCTCCACTCACCCCCCAAAATTCCACCCCGTCCGGGCTCGTCGGGGGCTGCCGAGCTCTGGCCACCTTACCAGCTCGCCCGGGACTTGGACTGTCGAGTACCTGGCCGGTCTGGTTCCTACCGAGCCCACTCGCCGGAAACGGGGCTATACAGGATGATTCTTTCAGACCTTCGCGGAAGCTCGCAAAGAGCGGGAATTGTGTACAACCCCTTATTCGATGAGTGGGTCCCCCTCCAGGATCAGTGCTCTACGGGATCTCCAGAGGCGAGAGGGCTCAAGATGTCGAGCGAGACCCTCCCAGTAGACGTCAAGCAAGACCCTTCCAGTAGATGTCAAGCGAAACCCTCCCAGTAGACGCCGAGCAAGACCCTTCTAGTAGACGCCGAGCGAAACCCTCCCAGTAGACGCCGAGGGAGACCCTTCTAGTAGATGCCGAGCGAAACCCTCCCAGTAGACACCGAGTGAGACCCTTCCAGTAGACACCGAGCGATACCCTCCAAGTGTTTGTCGAGCAGGCTCCCTTCCATCAGGCATTGAGTGAAGCTTGTTTTGTCAACGCCTTCCGCCAGGCATTGAGTAAAGCTTGTTCTGTCAACGCCTTCCTCCAGGCGTTGAGTGAAGCTTGTTCTGTCAACATCTTTTGCTAGGCGTTGAGTGAAGCTGGTTCTGTCAACGCCTTCCGCCAGTCATTGAGTGAAGCTTGTTCTGTCAACTCCTTCCTCGAGGCGTTGAGTGAAGCTTGTTCTGTCAACTCCTTCCTCCATGTGTTGAGTGAAGCTTGTTCTGTCAACGCCTTCCTACAGACGTTGAGTGAAGCTTGTTCTATCAACCCCTTCCTCCAGGCGTTGAGTGAAGCTTGCACTGTCAACGCCTTCAGTTTCTTGGCGTTGAGTGAGACGAGTGCAGTCAACGCCTTTAATTCCTTGGAGTTGAGTGAGGCGAATGTAGTCGACACCTTCTGATCCTAGCTTAGGGAGGCGAGAAGGACCCTTCCCGAATAGCTTTCGCCAAGGGGGAAAAAGGGTTCTCGCCCACAGTAGGCGGAGAGGTTCTCGCCAGTAGAAGACATAAGGGGTCTCGCCCATGACAGATGAGTGGCCTTAGATCTCACATTTACCCATAATGGAGTGTCGCGGAGGCGAGTGCCTGGCTTACCCAGCACTTGCACCTTTAGGCGAGTGGCGCTTTCATGTGTCACTCGCCCAGTGGGGTCTAGAGGTAAAATTACCTGGATGCCCTTGTAGGGGGTGCATATAGCCTTCTAAAACAGCAGAGTTTGGTTGTTGGCAGATCACTTTTAGATGCATATAACCATTCAGAACAGCGAAGCTACGCTATTTGCAGACCAGGTTGTAAAAACTATAAATAGGCTCAAGGGGGTACCTCAGAAGGCAAGCTTTTCAGTTCTCTTGCTCTTGTCTTATAGAGCTTTCTGAGGTGCCCTTAGCTCAACACTTGGCTAAGGAGGGAAAGCACTCTAAGATCTTCCGTGTGTGTGGTGAGACATCCGCGCTGAAGCCTTGGGTTAGTTCTAAGTTATAAGTCTTTAGTCAGCCGAGCTAGCTAGGCAAAGTAAGTGTGTGATCACCCCTTCCCCAAGGGTTCGGACTCCACAGAAACTGGTGTTCAGTTTTTAACACCACCATTTTGAGTGGATGGTAGTTATCTTGTAATGGAAGTTATTTGTCCCTTGTCTAACACCAAAATATAATGGGCGAAAATTCATTTTCGGATTAGTGAAAGTGGCAAAAAAGCTCTTGGTGAATAGACTAGAAGATTAAGGTTTTTCCCCTCTAAAACATCTGTTACCACTTATGGATCAAGGTATAATCATTTTTCTTCCATTGTAAGCGATTTTAAAGATCTAACAATGGTATTAAAGACAAGTTTAAGTTATTATGATAATCTTTTTGACAATAATTTTGTTTTAAATTTTTTTTTCTTTATCAATTTTTCGAGAAAACTTGAAAAAAAAATTCAGGGAACTCGAAAAATAAATTTTTCTTTCTTTTCCCGCATAAAGACATGAAAGTTTAAATTGACGGAGTATATTTTCTTTTGATTGCATTATTTGTTAGAGCTTTTATTTGAAATATGAATTATATAATGATATTTGATGATTATGAGGGGTTAAAATAAACGAAGTAATAAATCTTACTTAGTGATTTAATTTTCCGTAAAATTTTGTCTGCAGAAAAATCTGGGAATGTATTCTTGTTTAATGATACTCAAATATGAGTTTATTATTATGGATCAAGTAAACAATATGCCACTTGAGAAAAGTGTAATCACATGGGTATATCATTTTATTATATATTTTGACAACAATTTTTTTAAACATTTTAATAATAGTGACAATTTTGTGTTACAAAGTATGTAATTGTTGCATGTTTATCAATCTACAATGTTGTCGATACATAAAGTTTATTAGATTGTCATTTTATAAGTTAATATTACGAAATTTCGGAGTAGCATAATTCATCTTAATATATATTGTAGTAGTCAAATGAATTGAATAAAGTTAATGGACTACATAAAGAACAAAACGACATCTAATATTGCGATTAATTTATAAAAATAATTGATCGGCCCCACCGGGAGGTGATTATAAATTTATATTTTAATTGGAATAAGATCATGAATTTACATCATAAGTACATATTTCTATGCCCAAATGTACAAAATATTTATGATTGATGTTTTATTTATTAATTTTATTATTCAAGTGAATAATAAATTCATGCATACTAGCAACCTCTACCCATAGGAAGGTTGATTTTATTATTATCTTTTATTGAATTTAACATTGGTTGATTCAAATATAAAGTTAACTAATCATAACATATTTTTAATTTAATATTGGTTATGGTAGCTAATTCTTCTACATTGTTTCATCTCAAGTTCCAATTTTAACTGGTGAATTTTTCGGATTGGAAAGAAAGTGTCTTCTTAAAGCTTGGATGTATGGACATTGAATTGACGTTTCGTATGGAGGAATCTCCTCTCCCTACGGATACAAGTTCAGTATACGAAAAGAACCTTTATGAAAAGTGGGAGCGATCTAATCGCTTGAGCTTAGCACTCATAAAGACCCCACATAAGTAAATCTATTAGAGGTTCTATTTCTGAATGTCCTAAGGTAATAGATTTCATGAAAGCTGTAGAGGACCATTTTGTGAAATCTGATAAGGCACTTGCAAGCACACTAATGAAGAAGCTTTCAAGTCTAAAGTATGATAGTGCTAAAGATGTACGTGCACACATTATGCAAATGAGGGACATTACAGCTCAGCTTAACTTCCTAAAGATTGAATTTTCTGAATCATTTCTTGTGAATTTCATTCTTAATTCTCTCCCTATAGAATTCAGACCATTCAAAATATCTTATAACACACATAAAGAGGATTGGTCTGTTAATGAACTCTTAACCATGTGTGTACAAGAGGAGGATAGACTTAAGAATGAAAAGATTCAAAGTGCTCACCTTGTAGCACATTTTAAAGGCCAGACAAAGAAAAATAAAAGTGTCTTTAAAGATAAGAGAGAAGATAAAACACGTGCAAATTTAAGTGATTATAAAGTTGTATGTTTCTTCTGTAAGAAGAAAGGACACATGAAAAATGATTGTTTTAAGTACAAGAAATGGTTAGAGAAGAAAGGTATTTTATTTCATATGTATGTCATCAATCATTTTTTGTTGATACTCCTAATGATACATGATGGATTGATTCTGGTTGTATAATTCATATATCCACTACCATCCAGGGCTTCCTAAACCTGAGGAATTCAAAGGGGAATGAACAAAGCATCTTTTCAGGCAATCAGATGCGTTCACAAGTGAAAGTAGTGGGGACTTATAGATTATTGTTATCGTCTAGTTATGTATTAGATCTTGAAGACACTTTTTATATTTTATCTTCTTCTAGAAATTTGATTTTTGTATCCAAACTTGTTAAATGTGGTTTTAAATTTATCTTTGATGAATTTATTTTTGAAATTTCAAAAGATAAAGTTACAGTTGGATACGGAAAATTAATTGATGGTTTGTGTGAGTGTGATCTTGACCCCACTTATGAGTATAGTCTCATGGCTATTAATTCTAATAGCAAAAATAAATGTTGTATCATTAAAGAAGATTCCTCTAAATTGTGGCATCGGAGATTGAGACACATCTCTATACAGAGAGTTAAGAAATTAGTAGATGATGGAGATTTACCAACTCTTGATTTTACTGTTTTTGAAACTTGTATTGGTTGTATTAAAGGAAAGAATACCAATAAGATCACTAAATGATCAATGAGGAGTAATATAAAATTAGAAATCATACATACAGATATATGGAGACCTTCTCCTATACCTTGTTTAAATGGCCAAAGATATTTTATTTTTTTATAGACGAACATACAAGATATATGTATCTCTATCTTTTGCTTGATAAATCAGAAGTAATAGATGCTTTTAAAGTATTTAAAATAGAAGTAGAGAAACAAAAGAAAAAAAATTAAAATTGTAAGGTCAGACAGGGGAGGAGAATTTTATGGAAGGTATACTAAAAGAGGCCAAATGCCGGGTTCATTTGCTAAGTTTCTTCAAGATGAGGGTATTGTTGCTCAATACATCATGTCAGGTACAACATAACAAAATGGTGTGGCGGAAAGAAGAAACCAAACACTTATGGATATGGTAAGAAGTATGTACAATACCTCTAATCTTTCATTAAATTTATGGAGTGAAGCATTAAAATCAGCTATATATATTTTAAACAGAGTTCCATCAAAGCTAATTCCAAAAATACCTTTTGAACTATGGAATGAATGGAAACCTAGTTTGAGACATATATACATATGAGGATGTCCAGTTGAAGTAAAAGTCTATAATCTTAATATAAAGAAATTAGATTCTAGAACAGTCAGTGGATATTTCATTATCTATGCATTAAATTTTAAAGGGTATAGATTTTTTTGTCATTTGCACACACCTAGAATCGTTGAAGCAAGGAATGCTAAGTTTCTAGAGGATTTTTAATTAATGGGAGTGACATTCCTCGTAAATTTTAATTTGAGGAGATAAAATAATTCAATTTTTCACCTGCTAAAAATGAGTTGATTGTTATGCAACAACCAACTCCTCAAGAATTAATTCAGGTGGAATTAATTCATAATGAACCACTCCATGAAGAAGGATTCATGAAACAACCTGAATGCTTCTCTAAAGATAATCAACTTTTTTGCAAGTTGAATAAGTCATTGTATGGACTAAAACAAACATCCCTTCAATTGTATACAAAATTTCATGATGTTATTATCTAATTTGGTTTTTCTGAGAACATTGTGGATGAATGTGTGTATCTTAAGGTCAGTGGGAGTAAATTTATATTTTTGGTTTTATATATTGATGACATTTTACTTGCAAGTAGTGATTTAGGTTTGCTTCATGACACTAAATATTTTCTATCTCAAAACTTTGAGATGAAGGATATGGGTGAAGCCTCTTATGTTCTTGGCATAGAGATTCATAGAAATAGATTCATAAGGTCTCTAGGTCTATCTTTAAAGGCCCACATCAAAATTATTTTAAGAAGTTTTGGAATGAAAAATTGTTCACCTACTCATGCACCTATTGTTAAAGGTGATAATTTTAGTTTGGAGCAATGTCCAAATAATCCATTGGAACTAAAGGAGATGAAGGGAGTACCTTATGCTTCAGCAGTAGGGAAACTAATGTATGCTCAGGTTTGTACAAGACCTGATATATCATTTGTAGTAGGAATGTTGGGTAGATACCAAAGTAACCCAGGCCTTGATCATTTGAGAGCTGCTAAGAAAGTTATGAGATACTTACAAGGAACCAAGGATTATATGCTTACATATAGATACTTGGATCATCTAAACGCGATCGGGTATATAGACTCCGACCTTGGTGGACGTAAAGATTCAACAAAATCTACTTCTGGTTATATTTTCTGCTTGATGAAGGTGTTATTTCGTGGAAAAGTACTAAGCAGAGTATGATCGCTACATCTACCATGGAAGCTGAATATATTACATACTATGAAGCCACATGTCAAGCATTATGGATTAGAAATTTTATATTTGATCTTAAAGTTGTTGAGTCAATTTCAAGTCCATTAAAGATCCGTTGAGACAACTCTTCTGTAGTGAGCTTCTCTAAAAATAACAAAAGCACTAGTCATAGTAAGCATATATATATATATATATATATATATATATATAATCTCATGTTGTTAGAGGTCATGTTAAAGAGGATAGAGTGGATATCCATCACATTGGTACAGAACTAATGGTTGCAGATCACATGACTAAAGGATTACCGGTTAAAGTTTATAAAAATCATATGGATTGTATGAGCTTTTCTAGTTCATTTGATTTATAAGTTACCATTTTTAAGGACCTCATATTATATTATTTTGACATTCAATATATATATGACCTAATATTGTTTGTGCACATAAAGATATTGTCAAAATAAATTGGACCAAGAATGACTTATAAGAAGTTCATTCATAAAGTAAAAGAGACTCATAATGTACTTATATATGAAGTATTAATCATTGTAATAGTTGAAGGGAGAATTCTAAATATTGAGGATATGACTGCCAACATTCATATATCGAACTTTGTATGTAAGTGTGAGTACATTTTTTTCATAACAAAGTACTTGATTTGTACATTATTTGATGTCTAATTTCAACCACAAAAGAATTCTAGTGATAGCATATGGACCAAGTGGGAGAATGTTAGCATTTTTTTTAAATATTAATTAATAATTTTCGTAATTAAATTAAATTAATTAGTATTACTAATATTTAACTCATAATGTGGTCCAAATGCTATTATTAGAATTAACTTAATATATGGTTTAATTAAGTGAATAGTCAAAGAGATGTTATGGAAATAACCACCGATTGGAGTGGATGACTGTTATCTTGTAATGAAAGTTATTGATCCCTTGTCGAACACCAAAATATACAGAGCAAAAACTGATTTTCGGATTAGTGAAAGTAGCAAAAAGGCTCTTGGAGAATAGCCTAGAAGATCAAGGTTTTTCCCCACTAAAACATCTGTTACCACTTATGGATCAAGGTATGATCATTTTTCTTCTGTTTAAAGTGATTTTAAAGTTCTAACAATACCGCGATACAAACACTAGTCCAATGTTAGGCATCGTCATCCATTTCGAAAGTGTTAGGGCTATACCTCAAAGTGCCAATAATGAAGAGAATTGAACCCACGAATCTAGGGTTGGCGGCATCGGGATGGGAGGAAGACGACACTAGGAGAGATGCAATGCCTCTGTTTCAGGCAAACTCGAGAGAACTGAGGCGGGCGATAACAAACCGGGAGGAAGACGACACTAGGCGAGCAATCGAATTGGTGGCATGGGAGAACAAATTGGAGATTAGGGTTTCATGAGAGAAGGGGGTGACAACAAAATTAGGTATTGTTTTACTTTTTGGTGTGCCCATAATCAAAATGGATGTGCTAGTGACATTGCTCTATATATATTTGATGAGCTTCCTCCTAAAGATTCCCGAGTCAAACTGGTAGAACTTCGCCTAAAATGCTTATGCAGTACAACCTGACTGAGAGAGCTGCGTCCTCCCGGAGTGTCCAAAATCACCATGAAGGGTGGGGGGACGAAATGAAGTACACAAGGGCACCGCGCAATACCCTGGCACGGGCGCGAGCGCGGCCAGGAGGTCGTGCCCAAGCGCACCGCCGCCTTCTTCGTCGTCTTCGATCGCCATCGTAGCTAGGCAACGTGCCCTGGCCGCCTGGACCGCCTAGGGGGCATGTTCATAATTTTAAGAAAATTGCAATCCGGTTGATCAGAACGAAGCGATGTCATTCGTCAACTCAAGATTCAGTCGGACGCAATTACCGACATGTCCCTTCATGCGGTAGTCCCTGTATTTTCACCTGACCTAAAAATTAAAAAGACCCTTAGGCCTTCATACGAAGAAAAGCAACTTGAGAGACTAGAGAGAACTATGAGATTTTCCGGCGAGGACGTGGAACTCAAAACGTTCCATCGCTCTGCTCTCTTTCCAGTCCGCTCTGCTTAACACACTCGCGGATGAAGCAACAGGCAATGGAAGGAACTCGGAAGAACGCACTTGTGGAAGCTTCCACGGATGCTCACTTCAAGACCTCGTGGACTTCAACAGTTTCTCCACTCTTTATACTGAGGTAATCTTTCACCCTCTAAGGAACTCAAATATATGTAAATCGAAGGACTATAGTGATTTTTTGTCCGACACTGATCCGACCACGTGTTTTTCCACCCTTTTCGGGTTTCCCACGTTAAAAACAAATGTGTCACTGCTGTTTGGATCACTTTGACTGTTTGTGCTCCCGATCAGACTCAGAGCTAAGACAGCCCAATTCTGCAGGCCAAAGAAAAACTAGGCGACCTGCAACAATATTATATTCAGTATCATAATAATATATTATTTTCTAAAACAATATTATTCTTTAAACTTAAAATAATTCGTTATCGATTATAGCTTTTGTGTGTGGTAGTCGTGCACATTAGGACTGTCGAACCAGTCCAGAATCAGTATTTTAAAAGACTGGTCTTTTGTCCTACCAGTTCCCGACCGGTCCCCCTCAAACTGGTCCTACTCCGGGACCAGCCCCGACCAAATTTTCCAAGTGTAAAATACCTCGTTCAATGATGAGGAGAAGAAGCAGTCCAAGACATTAAATGTCACATGCAATCTCAACAATAATGCGCACACGCTGAAATGAACGGTCTTTTATGAAAGACCGGTCTTTTACCGGTCCTGGTCCGGGACCGGTCTTTTTCCGGTCCCGATCCGGGACCGGTCTTTGATGAAAAAGGGGGATCCCTTGGGCCCCCAAGGACCGGTCCAGGACTGGACCGGTCCTAACCGGGACCCGTCCCTAGCCAGTCTTAACCGGGTCGGTCCCAACCAGACCGATTATTTTGTGCACGCCTAGTTCGTGGGCGTGGCCCAGAGTAGTTGGGAAAATCGACAAAAAAACCCCAGCCCTTTTGATCTTAATTTTTTTTTAATATAATGGGTTCCATACATATTCCAATCATCCAATGAAGAATCTCAAGATTTTGGTTCTGTTTTGGCTTCCGTAACATCGGGAATTCTCATTACATTATTTTTGAAGGTTGTTTGGATGATGATTTTTTTTATGAAAGATGTTTAGGGGGCTTTTTGAGCCGTCCATTTATTAAGACTTTCTTTAAAATATTTTTTCTGCTTTTAGTTTTTCAACTTTTATTTGAGGTTTTACTGATGATACGCCCCGACCATGCGCGATCGATTTTCCTTTCTTCCTTCACGTCAATGCAAATGTTTTGTTCTCTCATTCGTGATTGCTCACCATTCATGATCTTTGTTTCTCTCCACTAACCTTTTGTAACCTATTTATTTATGATTTATATTATAAATTTACTTATCTATGTGATAAATGATTAACATAAAACACATTACTATTATTATTAAAACCTAAACAACTATATTAAAAAGTTGTTCTTCCAAAATCCAAACATAACAAACACAAAATACCTTTTTGAAAAACACTTAATTATGAATTTTTCAAACAATCCTTTTTTTTCAAAAAAACTCTCAAGAGTCAAGATACCACTACTTTTTCCACCATCACCGCTGCCCCAAACATAGCCTTCGCTATATCATCCGATCTAGAGTTTCAAATCTCTTCCAATATATTTTCCTTGAAGAAGGAAATCGATAGGCACTACATCTAACCAGTCAATTTAGGCCGGCATCAAAATCACAATCCGAATATATAATTATAAATTAAAGACATAATTGGAGGAGACCCATGTTCATTTATGGAGAAAAAAGTTAATGCACAATAAATACATGTAAGGTTCACAACAGGACCCCAAATTTAGAATATTCTAAATCTGAAGTTTCTAGTTGGGGGGAGAGGTGAAAAAAGTCCATGGGGGTGGTGAACTTAATTATGGAAAATGCAGATTGACATAAACAGAGCACTATTTTTGTTGGGATTTCCGCTAGGGGAAGGGCAATTCCTAGAAACAATTAAATACAGAGTCAGAAGAAAACTCGTATTTCGCATAATTTTATTAGCATAATAAAATTAATAAGTACTCAAATTAAAAGATACAAATCCAAAAATATACTGCGGAACTCAGACTACGAAAATCCGCAGGAGTAATATGAACTTAACTGCAATCCGTAAAACGGACGCGCAAGATTCGTACTAGAACGAACGTTCGTCGTCGTCGGACGACCAACCACCGTCACCACCACCACCGAGAAGAGATCTAAGCCAGGACTTGACATTGCCGCGAGCGTGCAGCCCGCCAACGTCGCCACTGGTGCACAACCACCACCGCCTACGATCATGCAACCATTGAGCACCGCACACTTTCCCGCAGCCTGCGAATCAGACGCCTTGCAGCTACCCGCACGCTCATTGTCGATGCATCCCTCCAATCAGATGTCGATGCCCACCGTTGTCTTCGGCCGTGCACTGCCGCTCTCCTCTTCAAGGCATTACCTCTCTTTGGTTTGGATTTAGGTGCGTCTTCATAACTTACCTTGCTTTTCTTTTATAAGACCATTTCACATGTCTTTGCTTATTTCCAAGAATCTTCCTTATATGTGAAACACTTGGGCGGCTTGGAGAGTCAACATCGGCGGCCGGTAGGTGAAAGCATGAATCATGTGGGTTTGAAAAATCCAACCAATTCAGCAATTTTTTCTAAACGATTTAAGGTTTAAGACTTAAGATTTAAGATTTAGGGTTTGAATCAAAACTTCGTCATCACCATCCATTTGTTATTGTCTGCGGCTGTCACCGCCTGACCCACAAAGATAGAGGCTCTATTTGGTTCAGCGTTTTGCCGCTCCGTTTGGGGCAAACGCCGCCGGAAGGCGGGTAAACAAATGAACCCCCGGCGGCGTTTGCTCCGTTTCCACTCGCCCGCTTTGAGAAACGCCCCAAAAAGCTCCGTTTGGAGAAGCCACCTCCTCCCTCTGATACGAACACTCCGTTTCCACCCGCCGGATCAATCCGCCACCGCCGAATCAAATGAAGTTAGAGTCTGAGTTAGAAACACTTTATACAAAACCGATGTAAACCACCAACAATATATTCTTCAATCTCATGTCAGTTTTAAAAAAAGGTTTCCAGAAGGAGAATTGACGGATTGAATGTTCCAAGGGAATTACTATTTCAATACAAGTTAAAGACTATCCCAAATGCTGGGTATTATATACTATCAGATTGTTAATAGTAATCCGATTTTAACTATTGACATCATATAATACCCAAAAAACTCCTACTATTTCATCTCAACATATTTTACTCAGCCCAAACGGAAACCCTCATATCCACGCTCCTCCCTGAAGCTCGATAACATCGCGCCTCCCGATCACCTCCATTGTCCTAGTTGCCAGAAGCTGCCGCCCAAGCCTCTGGTATCCCAGCCATGTTGCTCACGATGTCAACCTCCAGCCTCGACAAGTCTTCGCCTAGTTCCAGAATCATCGCGCAAGGACGGGCACACACCACCACCACCACGTGACTAGCCCGAAAACGGCCTTACCGAAATCCACTCGTGAAGTGAAGCGAATTGCATTGGGAAGAAAAGAAAGATGAGAGAGTGTGCAGAGAGCAAAATTTGCAATGTAGGAGATTGCATGATGCAAATATGTAAGTTGCCTTTCATGGGAAGCAACTTAGGATCCGTTTGACATGACGGTGACAAACACGAACACGGTTATGAATGTTCTACCTCGGCTAAGAAACTTCATCCATTTTTATGTTTAATTTTTTTTCTTTGATGGCGGTCATAACCATTGTTATGTTAAACACATTCACGAACATAGCATTTTTTCCCAAACTCACCGGAGAAAAATATCGCACCAAAAAGGCTACCACCAAATTCACGACCGCCACCGCAGTGCCGTACAAACCCTTAGGATCCGTTTGGTGCGGCGGTGGCAGCCATGAAGGCGGCAATTATGAACCATCGTTCATGAACGCCCGACCTTGCTTAGGCTCCATTTGCACGTTTTTTTTTGTTTTGGTGAGTTTGGACAAAAGCGCCACCATCATAAAATGGATGTTTGGCAGCACAATGGTTATGACCGTCGTAAGAAAAGAAAACTAATTTTGAACATAGTGGATAGAGTTCCTTAGATGAGGTCTCAAAAATCATAATCACTGTGCTCACGACCGCCACCACCATGCCAAATGGAGTCCTAAGGAACTCCAAATTAGTTATTTACTTTTATTGGAGTCCAAAATCATTGTCATCACAATGGAGTTTTTGTCCAAACTCACCGGAGCGAAAACACAGTACAAACGGAGCCTTAATTGAATAAGTAAAACTAAGATTAGTAGAGGAATTATTTTAACATGAATAACCCATTGGACGGTTCAGAGTTGAGGAGCTCAAAGAAAATTAACAATGACAAACAAGTCATTGGCCGGCCATACAAATCCAAAATCAATATTTTTAATTAACCATAAAAAAATAAAAAATCTAAAAGGAAAAAAACTGTACTAAAATCGTTTGTACGAAGTAACGTGAAGAACAGAGGAGATCGTCAAATTTGCCGACAAAGGTATATATTTACGAAGATAAATTGCTGCTGTAAGAAGAGATGAATCTTCATCCACAGCAGCAGCTTCGGAAAATAGGGTTCTCTGTCTTCAATCACATTACCGGAGGAATTCTGTAAACTATCTTCTTCTAAATAAAAAATTCCATGGCTGGATAGATGCTTGGGAGTTGGGGATTCTGCTTCTAACGCATGAGCAATTTACGCCGGCCTTCGTTACGGGAAGGAATTGATTCTCCGCAGAGCTTTCTGTGATTTCTGCTCGGCGGCCGGGATCACGTTTTCCTGGAGCTGCAGGTAGAATATAAAATAGTTTAAGAACATATAATCTGCTCTAAAAAGTACTTTAGAAACATTGGAGCATGTAAATAGAAACGCATTTGGTTGAGCTTTTATCCTTGAGGATAATGATTGTCATTGCATCTACCATTTTTGAAGATCTTTAAACTCAAGCAAGCCATGGTTTATGATCCACAGACATAGGAATTAGATGTTGGTACAATTCCCTTAACACCAGCCGTGATTTAGGCCCACGTTTGGGGCTCCATTCCAGTGGCAAATGGAGCTTAATGGTAAATGAAGGTCCTCCTCTCCGATAGGAAATAGTGCCCTTCCGGGGCATTCCGAGAATTGAACTCGGAACCTCTCACACCCTAAGCAAAAACCCATATTCATAAGGATGACAAAATTATGCTGGACGTCTACCCTAATACAACCCCCATCATTTTTCATCCAGACTTGGAACTCGTAGGAAAAAGTGGTCTACTGGATATTTTTTTCCTACCGAAGCCTGATACGCTCATTGGGGCACCTCTATCTTCCCCTGCTTCACTTGACTTATTATTGGGAGCTTGCTTGCAATACAGAACATATCATTTCGGGAAATTAAAAGCTAACTAGCAGGAAGTCGGCTCGGAATCTCTCTCTTAAGGTAAAGCCGGATGCCAATAACATAAGTGAGAGTGAAGGTCGATCTCATGATCGAGGTCAGCTCTCCGGTGGCGAACAGAGCTGCACCGGTTCCTCCAAACAGAGTCTGAAATCATTCGCTAAACATGTGAATATCATAAGGATGAGCAGATGACATACATAAGCCCTTCAAGAGTAATGTTTTGCCTGTTTTATCATTGACCATCAAGTATATAAACAAAATATCATCAACCACCCACATATTTGATTCCAATTCATTTGAAAGCCCTCACAATTTGAAATTGATTTTTCTTCGCATGTAAATGGAGTCATCCATAGTGAAAAATTTCATCCATCAAATTGATAATCAGATAATCTTAAATATTCATAACGTACATGTTATTAGTTCCAAAGAATAATTGATGATAAAGAATGGAAATGTATATTTTAAATCTAGCATTTAATAATTGATTTAATCATAATGCTAAAATTTGACTAAATCTTCAAATCCAGCCATTATGCATACACGAATATTTATATGCAACACCCAATAATGAAGTAGTATTAACTTAGAAGATAAAACATATAATTCAAGCAACCAAGTCAGTCCAATGTGTGAGTTAGAAGGGCCATGCCCTTGAAAAGTTCATTTCATTGTTTATTTTTTGAGGAAAATGAAAGAATTGAGTGCTTAATATAGAATAAATAGTGTCCATTACCTAATAACTAAAGCATTTGAGATCTAGAAGCAACGGAGCCAAAAGGATGATTGAGTAACCCTGTAGATGTTGAAGCTGGATGAGCATGACATCAATGTCAGCGCAAATGGTAGAAGATGTATCTGTAGCAACGGAGGCATGGGGTGGATGAGGTAGACCATATTTGCGATAGCAGGTGGCCTCAAGATGTCCATCCCGGCCACAGTAAGTACACAGGGGACGAGGTCGGACGCTGCGACCTCTACCCGGAGATCCAGTGCGATCTCCATGAGTCGATGGAGGTGTGGGATGAGATAGAGATGAGATGCTGGAGGAGAGCCGAAGATGGAGGTCCGGGGGCATTTGGGGGTGGTCTCACCTTCAGTAACATGGAGCATAACATCCGAGAGAGAGGGAATGGTAGAGGAGGGGAGGATTTGAGCCCTGATGTTGTGGAGATGAGGCGGAACACGAGCCATCATCATGACAATACCAACGACCTCCTTTTGAGTATGTTGGGTAGCAAGATCGGCAATTGGGGGCTGATGGTGAATCCAGACCTCAACTAATGTTTAAGACCGAGCAACAAAGGAAGTTAGATCGTCGTTAACCCCTGAGTCGAGAGACTGAAGGTCAGTAATGATGTCGTACAAGTGTTGGAGGTTGTCCTTGCCGGAATAGATGGAATGCAGTTCATCACGATAAGGTTCAATCCATGGAGTTGAGGATCCACAACTGGACCCGACCATCATCACAAATCCAGTCCTCTGTGGGTGCAGAAGGGATGACCTCAGTAAGATGAAGCAAAAGACCCTTGGTCTGAAGGACACGACAAACAGAATGCACCATTCAACAAAATTCTTATTCCCACTGAGAGAGATGGCAGTGATCCAAAGTTTATCACGAAAGTGAAGAACCGAGATTGTTGCTCGAGCAGGGAGGGATGGAGCGGCATCACCCATAGCCATTGCAAAGGAGAACATCCAATAATCTCTTCTTGGTCAGAGTGTTGCGACAGAGAAGCAGCAGCAAGGGGCAGCGGCTAGAGGCGGTGGCTAGGATTTGCGGCAAGAGCCTGCAGTTAGCGGCGGCTAGGAAGCAGCGGCTACGACAAGGGGCAAGGAGGAGGCGACAAGGAAGCAACGGCAAGGGGCAAGACAACAACAGCAACAACAATTTGCGGCAAAGAGCAAAGCAGCAACGGCAAGGAGCGGCGATAAGATGCTGCGGTTAGCTGTGACAAGAAACTGCTGCAAAAGGTAAGGCAGCAACAATGTTTTGCGGCAAGGAGCAAGGCAATAATGGCAAGGAGCGGCGGCTAGCTGTGGCAAGAATCGGCGACAAGATGTTGCGGTTGGCTGCGACAAGAAAGCAGCGGCTTGACTTGAGGCAGTAGCAGGGGTTGACAGAAGCGAGCAGCGGTTAGGAGGCAGCAACGATTTGCGGCAAGCAGACGCGAGCAGCAGCGGTAAGTTGCAGAAAGAGCAGGCGGCTTGGCGACCAGGATAGGAGCAGGAGCCAGTGGCCCCAAAAAAATATAAAGAGAGGGGGGGGGGGGGGTGAAGGGGGCCAGAGAAGCCAAGAGACAAAGGAGAAGCAAACTTGCGGTTAGAAAAAAACTCTAGCCCCCCAAAAGAACCCGAGCAGGGAGCTGAAGCAAAACTAGGATCGATTTGATGGCTCTGATACCATGTAGAAATATACAAAAACTTGAGAGATAAAAAATATAATTTTATTTATATCTCAAAAATTGTCCCTACATACATGTATTTCAAGAAGAGAGAGAAGAGAGGAACTCTCAATCTACGATTGGGGACTAAATGCTAAGGAGGTAGAGAAAGAGGGAATAAGATGAGTCTTATTACAGGCCTTTACATGTATTTCCTTTAACAAACTTGAAAGATAAAACATATAATTCAAGCAACAAGTCAGTCCAATGTGTTGCTTGGATGGATCATGCCCTTGAAAAGTTCATTTCTTTGTTTATTTTTTAGGAAAATGAAAGAACTGAGTACTTAATATAGAAGAAAGTGTCCCTTACCTAATAACTAAAGCACTTGAGATGATTGTTGAAATCAAGAAAATCCTAGCTCCAAATGTTCAGACCTAAGTGTAGCCTAAGGTGACTAATCCCGCGGTAGGGCGCCAGAGATGTAATGGCTAGAGCAAGAGAGCGAGATGTCTACAAGCATATCCCAGGTGCTTCAGCAGGGAGGTTCCACAACATACTCGGAAGTTTGGGAGAAACTCCCCGCGCAACCAAAAGGTTGAGCGAGGTACGAGGAAGGCACAGACTTGACGAGTATGGAGCTTGGGAGGATCTTAACGTGTAATTTCTGATACCCCTGGGGTCCTATTTATAGACAAATCTTGGGGGGGGGTATGTATGCGAGAATACCCATGGGACTTTGGATACTCACCCATACCGACGAGTTACGATGGCTACTCACCCATACTCACGAGTTATAAGGGTCATTCTCCTATACTCGCGAGTTACGAGGACTACTCGCATATACTCGCGAGTTTGGTTACTCGACCATACTCGCAAGTTACGAGGGCTACTCACACATACACACGAATACTCACCACTATTCTCTTCTTTGAGGTTTGCAAATAGCTGTCAGACTGCCGAGTTAAATGGTCTGCGAATAGCCGTCTCCATCGACATTTCAGATCTCGACGAATTACGGGTTATACAATGATGGATGCCCATCAATCTACTGGTGCATTGTGATCAGAGATTTCACCCTCCTAACAAGTAGTTCCAGAGTGAATGATTAAGCTTGAATGAGTATTTAGTAGGATTTGATAATTTCATGGGTGTGCTGACTACAGTAATTGTTGAGAAAATTCAAGAGCTGATAATTAAAGCAATTTGAAGGTTTGAAAACTTTCCCATTGAGGGAGAAAGTAAACTACTGTGGAGGTCTTTGATGCATGGAAGATGGTTGAGATCAAGACAAAAGTTAGAGTAGTCCCACATGTATGGAATGTGCGAGTTCATAATACAATACCAGGTAATTTTTTAATTAGAATAAGCTTATGAGTCTGTCATGGATTAGTTTATTGGGCTCAATTTGAATCTCAAATGCTGCAACCTATTCAAGAAGATTAGGTGGTCAGCACAAGAACTGTGCATAATGTTCAAATTACATGATATGAATTAGCCAGTGCAAACATGTGATATTCGCACTTTGATGATCGGCCTCACTCTGCGAGATTTCTCTCAGAGACACGGTTACCATCATGGATGATATTATAAAGAGCCCTCTAAAGGAGCACTCTGCTGACCAGACTGCTGAGCCCTCTGAAGCTTGGGGCACTTAGATTTGACGTGGTCAAGGCACTGACAGTAGTGACAGCGGACAGGCTGACGTCGAGGAGCACTGGACTGAGCAGTAGAGGGCACTGGAGGACGAGGAACAGGACGCACCGATGCACTATAACCCGACGAAAGTAGCAGAGGAGTGCTCACAAGGGAGGACTGCGGTGGAAACTATGGAGCAGCAAGGACAGTATGAGTCAACACACCAGAAGGCGCAACAATGTCCAAGGAGTGGAGACGAGTATCTTCAACGATTGCCAAAACAAGCGTATCACTGAGAGAAGGTGAGGATCCCATGGTGCAAAAGTTGGGCATGAACAGGCTCGAACTCGGGGCGCAAGCGCATGAGAAACTCTTACATGCGTTGAAAGTCGCGATCTCGATATGTAGCAACACACTGAGGCAAGTAATGCATGGGGAAGGAGCCATCTCATCGCACTAACGCCAGAGGTCTAGGAGCTCAGCAAAGAATGCCTGGACAGATCGATCACGCTGGTAGCAGACACCAAAGGTCCGGAATAGAGAGTAGCGCAGATCCTGACTAGTGACTAGAAGGCAGGTGGAGATGACGCAGATGATCTCACATCGCCTTGACCGTAGGTAGCTGGTAGACGATCATGCGAATGGAGAGCCCGCAAGACTGACAGATGACGTCTATCACACGAGAGTCGTTCGAGCGCCACTTCTCCATGTTGGAGGCCTGGACAGAAGCGGCAGTGCTAACAGTGGAAGAATCATCCACAAAACGGGTTGTTGATGGAGGCGGAGCAGACTCAGAGCCGTTAATGTGGTCCCATAGATCTAAACCACAGAGGATCACACTGATGGTGGCGGATCAGGCTTTGTAGTTTCGTCCATCGATGATGACGTCCACCTTTTGAAGAAAGGAAGAGGTCATCGGAGTTGTAGAGTCAGTCGGAGAAGATCGAGAAGGCAGGCCGAAACCGCTGGAGGAGCCGACCAGCATATCAGAAGGAGAAGTGATGGATAGCGGCACTGGATCGCCCTGGCGTGATGGATATCGGGACTGAACAGGGCAAACGCGACCAAGCCTGCACTGGATCACAAAAAATAGGCAACGGTGCGAAGGACAACGAAGACCTTTGCAACGGCGAAGACCACTGCGACGGGTTGCGGGATCAGACGGGACCTCTGCGACGGGTTGCGAAGACCTCTGCGACGGGTTGCGAAAGGAAGACACAAGATCGATCGGGCTGCGGAAGGATGACACGGGATCGATCGGGACGGGATGAAGACCTCTGCGACGGCCCTGGAGAAATCGACGAGGATGGCACGAGATCGGGATCGAGAGGAGGGAAAGAGCGGAGGAAACCCTATATGGGCTCTAATACCATGATAGTAAAATAATGAATCTTATTACAATATTCACAAGAGTAAGAAAATATATATACAAATACATGGGAGGGTGTTCACAACACCCATGGTGAGTCTAAGGTAACTTTGCCACACATTAAGTACACTACATCTAACAATTCGCACTCTGATGATCAGCCTCACTCTGCGAGATTTCTCTCAGAGGCACAGTTACCATCGTGGATAATATTATAAAGAGCCCATTGTTGTCTTGCGGTGGGGTTTCCATCTATACAAAGAGCCTCTTGTTTGAGAGTTAGATCATCTTGGAGTTTACTCTTATGTTGGTTCTCTCTTAGGAGAGAAGGATTTTAAGAGAGAAACTACCCTCAAGAGCTGGAAGCGAGCACGTCTCGTTGATCTATATCTTATGTTCCTTTCTAGTACGAAACTGCTAGTTCATACTTATGTTTTTGAAACATTGCAGATATCAATTAGTTCAACCTACTACCTTCACTTGCCGCCAAAATTTGGACACTAGGAACCAACTATCCCCTTTCCATTTGCCATAGTCATCACTAAGAAATTGCTACACGCCCGTTTTGACAGGATAGATGCCACCATGGCCAACATCCTCGGAATGGCACACACTCTTCACCAATGATTTGTCCCCTTCCCATTGACGCAAGATCTGCCTGTCCATTGCGACCTTCACCACCTCCATCCTCTTGCCCCAAACCACGATTGTCTTATCAAACACAGATCCCTACCTCCAATTACACTTCCAGCCAGTCTGGCCTCACTAAACGCCAATCAAAAAGACACCCAGGACCTGCGCCTAGCAGCACCATCACTCCATCCACCTCTCGAAGTGCTAGAGGCCCTTTTTCTTCTCCTCAATCATCAATAAACCGGCAGATCCGACTAGCCACACCATCGCCTACAATTTTCCACACAATCGTCAACCATCCCATCCCAAAAATCCGCTGATGCGGACTTTTATGATGCGGGACAGGAGTCCACCTGCCCGCCACTTGGCATCACCACCAAGGGGCCTGGAGTCAGCACAACGGCTTTATCAGGCCCGCGGGCCGTTCCCCGGCCCCACAACAGAGCCGATAGGTTGTTGAGGCCAGGGTTCGATCCCCTGACCTCCTTGATAAAGCATTCTCCTGCGAATGCTCATCCGCCCGTGGTGCTGACTCCAGGTGGGCCCCTGGTGGTGATGCCAAGGTGGCGGGCAGGTGGACTCCTGTCCCGCATCATCCGCCCTCATCGCGCATAGAGTCATCGTTCTAAGCCTCATCCGAGCAGTTCTGGCATGAAATAATCCTACCATCAGCTTGGGACATGTTTCCAGCAACACTTCCGCCGACAACACCCACCAACCCCTACGGGCTACAACAACATGCCCTAGCACAACCACTATTTCAGCCCGCAGCAGCCCAGATCACGTCTTCCCAATTCATCGATCTCCACATAGCTGCTACATGCCAAGAACCTCCAACCCATGCTTCACACCATCACAGGTCTCAGATGATGCTCAACATGCTCATCTTGTTGTATACCTCCCTTCACGCTATCTATACAAGGAGCCTCTTGTTTGAGAGTTAAATCATTTGAGTTTAGTCTTGTGTTGGCTCACTCTTAGAGAGAAGGATTCTTAGAGGGAGCCGGCCCTCAAAGAGTTGGAACGAGCATGTCTTGTTGATATGCATCTTTCATTCCTTTATATTACAAGAATGCTAGTTCGTGGTAGTGTTCTTGATACGTCGCAGGCTCTCAGCTTGTTGGTACCATTAACCACATCATTTTCTACAGATACAGTATTAATTTATGTCAAATCATCAATGAGCAATTAAGGCAATGAAGAAAGAAAATAAAAAATACAGTGTCTTATAATTTCCCCCTGAAATAGCGCAGTTGAAAAGTGTAGCTGCACTTTCCATTTTCACAGATATGTACCTAGTAAAACCAGAGGGTTTAGAGCAAGATACACATAAAACTCAAAGAGCATACTTCTCAGAAGGTTAAGTAATGTAATACGGTAATCCTTTGATTTGCCACAGGAAAGTACAATGGCTCATACATATGGCAGGGTGCAACTAAAATTAGACACAAAACATCCTAATCAACAACAACTAACGTATTACACTATTACTTGGTACCAACTTACTTCAGCATAGATTTTATCTGTAGGCATACATATGTCCAACTTATTTTACTCAACAACAGAATGACAATCTCTCAAACACCGCTTACTTCTAAATAGGAAGCCTCAACCCTCCAAGATGCAACCACAATAGGAAAACGGCTCTTATTCAATTAAAGCATGAGATCTCAAAAGATAAGTACTTAGATAATAACTCATCAGTGTATCTGGTGGTATAAATATAGTTTTAAGGATCTTGTAAAAGGGTACCGACTCATATGAACACTTTTGATAGTCTTCGTCTGTTCTGTTTTTTAAGATCTTTTGTTGTGGATTTAAATATACTCTTATAAGATCCCTAATTTATATCAATAAAGCCAAAGCTTTCACTATTTAATTTGTATACCCTGCTATAATTATAAGTAACATTATGATCATAAGCTCAAACAACAAAAGATTCAACAAGTGGTGACAGAAATAGAAGGTAACAAATTAAATGATGCAGGATGCACCTTTGCCAAAATCCATCATCTGCTACATCATGTTTCAGTTCATTTTATTAGTCACGTCTAGATTAATGAATCAAAGGTCGATTTGTTGTAATACTATTTTATGTGAGATTACGTGGAGTTTTACAAATAGAGTTGTATTTGTAATAAATAATTATCTACTAATATTTTCTATGGAATCTGCTTTGGGTCTGTTAGAAACCACGGTGGGTTGTACATGAACCCAAATGGCCGACAGTGGAATGGCGAGAACACCCCCAACCAAATCTCCTTTTGGGACCCTCGTCGGGGACATGAACCCAGAGAAATAAATCCCGGGTACGTGAGGCGGGGGGAAGTTTTACAAACTCCTAGAGATACCCAACTGATATTATGTCAACAAATAGAATTTATTCCGCGTAATTATACCCGACAAGGGTCCCACACGCGTCCGGAAGATTTGGTTGGGGATGTTCTTTCCATATGCGGTCGGCCATTCTGGGTTATGGACCGTGGTTATAAGAAACCACTGACCCTTGTCGGGTGCATGAACCCAGATTTAGGTCTGAATCAGAAACCGTGTGGGACGATGGGACGAAATAAATTCCCAGGTAGGTTGTTCGGATAACATCTTTTGTAGAAACCACGATGGGATCCTCGTCGGGTACATGAACCCAGATCCGTGGCCGACTGCAGTCAAATGGCGAGAACATCCCCAACCAAATCTCCCGGGCGCGTGTGGGACCCTCGTCGGGTACATGAACTCAGATCACGCGGAATAAATTCCCGGGTAGGTTGTTGAGCGGGGGATAAAACCACCGACCTCCTTTATCAAGCTTCTAAGCGGAGACTTGATACCCAACTGAGTTTCCAACGAGGGTCCCACACGCGCCCAGGAGATTTGGTTGGGGATGTTCTCGTCCATTCCTAGGTAGGTTGTTAAGGCCCGAGATAGAACCCGGGACCTCCTTTATCAAGCTCCTAAGCGGAGACTTGATACCCAACTGAGGTCGGGGAACTTGATAAAGGAGGTCGGGGGTTCTAACCCCCTCCCCACTAAGCTACCCGGGAATTTATTCAGCATGATCTGGGTTCATGTACCCGACCGAGGGCCCCACACATGCCCGAGAGATTTGGTTGGGGATGTTCTCACCATTTGACTGCAATCGGCCACGGATCTGGGTTCATGTACTCGACGAGGGTCCCACCGTGGTTTCTAACAGGGTCAATTGTGTTAAAAATATTATGTAGTTTTGAGAATGTAAATTGGTTTAGTGTAGGCATGCATGTGCTATGTTAGTGTGAATTATTCGTCCTCCACATTGACTGATCATTCGTCCTCCACATTGAACTACAACCTCATGTTAGACCCACCACACATCAATTGACGGCAACCTCATCTCATAACCACCTACCACCACCATGTCAAAATTATCGGTCTTTCCACGTCCTCACACGTAGCCAGTGGCCATCAATTTATGCATAATTATTCACCTGCCATCAATTTATGCATAATTATTCACCTCCCTACTTCTCCCCATAACCAGACAACCATTCATTTTCCACCAACAGCAGCCACCTCACCATTTGGACTATTATTCGAAGCATAACTGTCAGACACAACTCTGAAGGAAAACCGCCACCTCTTCAATCCCTCTCATAATCAATCAAATCCATTCAAGGAGATTCCCTTCCCACGAATAAAAAACCAAGACCTATTCCCTTTCCCATGCTATGATGGTCAGCCAAGCCCAAAACCAAGGCCTAATCTCTTTCCCATAACATTTAGGCTACTTAACATGCAAAATATAAAAATACAAGTCTTCTGTTGATAGAAGGATATTTGAATGTCACAAAGGAAAAATGATTTCTTGCTTCCAAGTTCCATCTGTGTATGTGAAAACCCTTAAAATTTCTTTCTTTCGTAAATGGCCTCTAGAATAAGAAAGTAGACCTTTATAAAAGACTTCCAAGCAACAAAATCAAGATTGATGAAAGTTAGTGGTGGACAAGTTCAGTTGGCAAACCAAACAAATGAAGCAACATTTGAACTCATCTAGGTGATTGGCCAACAATTTCAGCAAACAGACGAATTTTCTTTCTTTCGTAAAATTGCAATGTTTGAAACTGCAACAACCAACCGTTGGTCTTGAATCAATTTTTCAAGTCTTACAATTTAGCATTCTTGCATAAGTTAACGTAGTATTTTACAATACTAAATATTCTTTAGTTTTTAGTTAAGTTATTTTAAAAAAAACCCGGTGTTCAGTCTTTTCAGCATCAGAATCACCCTAGAATGGGAATCTCATTTTAGTCTTACATCACTAATGCTATATTTAATGTCAATTGTATGAATTCATCATATGAATAAAAGAAACTAATATATATTGTTAATAAAATTCTTAAAATTTCAAATGTTTACCTGTTTAAACCTCCATTTAAGAAGTTCCTCCTGCAGATAATGAGAAAAATAAAGTCATAAAAATAAACAGAACAATTTTCCATCAGAACAATTTTCTATTCAGTAAACAATTGAAGCAAAGAAGAACAGTAATTTATTTTATACATAATTAGGAACTTCTAATTTCTTTTTAAAAACCCAATTTTAAATTCGACATGATTCAACTAAGCCAGGAATAAATTTATTGAACACAATGCCCGTCAATTGAACATGTTACTACTTCCATTAACAAATGTGCATGTGTTCCAGTATTAATACACTTCAAGATGTTATTTTTCTCATAAAAATGCAGTTTTTCACAAAATTTGCATGCACGCATGTCAATTATCTATGCTCTCTTGCTGAATACTTTTTATTTCATATCATGATATTACCACAATAAAGATCATCCTTTGTACTTCTTTTGTTCTAGAAACTTCCGTATGAATTGATAGTGATAAAACCTTCATATCTTAGAAATTTACTCTCTTTCGATCTAAAAACTATTAGAAATTTACTCTCTTTTGATCTAAAAACTATGCAAAAAGAAGTTGTTGGAACAATTTTTCTTCAGTGAATTATTAGTAGCAAGCATCACCGAAACTGAATTCTGAACACAGTTTCTCAATTACCAGTCACTCTTCCTCCCATACGAAGGGAAAACAACTAAATAGAAACCTGAAATCATAGCATGAGAGAGAGAGAGACCCGTTCCTTGAGAAGGAGAGCATTCTCCTCCTCTAGTTTGAACACCGTCTGCTCCAGTTGATTTGTGTATTGCTGCACAGTAGAATTTCTCTTAGAAACGTGTCCACAAATGATTCCAAACGAACAACGATTTCAATAAAAAGAAGATCAGGACAACAAACCTGCTTTCTTTCCCTCGATCTTGCCGCTGACTCCCTGTTCTTAATCATCCTCTTCTGCCTCTGCATTGCTGCCCTGTCCACAGAATCCAATGGCGGTCTTTTCCTTCCTCTCCCTCTCTCCCCTCCTCCAATCGCCACCCCACCGACCTCCGCTCCGCCGGCAACCATCTGGTTCCCCGAGTCTTCTAAATCAACCTGCCCACCAACCCGATCGATCGCCTCATGGGCTTCTTTCGCGTCGTCTGCCCTCAGCATCATAGATTTGGTAAGAAAAGCCTCCAAGGTCACCTCCGGTAACACCGATCCGTCTCCCTTCGCACCTCCGTAAGCCGCCTCCGGTGCTGGACCGGCGGTCTCGCCTTCATACAGATTTTGAAGCATACGGCTGTCCATATCCACGGATCGGAATCCGTTCTTTCCTGAAAGATCAGAGGCGCCATTGAGGAAGTACGAAGAGGGTTTTGGCGCGTGATCCGAACTCGCTGAGGAAGGGAACGATGACTGCATGAAGGGCGGCCACGCCATCGCCCAGATTTAGGTCAAATTCCCGGGAAGAAGAAATTGGGGAGGGGGGATCGGAAAAAGGGGGGAGAGAGGAGTGCGAGTACTCAGCGAAGTGGTTGAGCGCTGTTGCTATATATGGAATACACAAAGCCGAACTGATTTGGTGGCCGCCGGTTTTAAGTTTGACCCGGTTTGCTCCGATCTGCGGTTCGCCCGATCGACGGCGGCTGGGGCGCTGAGCTTGACTTGAAAGTTGATCTCACAAGCTTCGCCGGCGATGCTTCGAAGGGATCTCCATTGTTGAAATGGAAGCTGGAAAAGAGGCGTGCAAATTCCAATGTTGCGCCGCAGGTTTTCGCCTTCTCACAGGCTCCGTAACGGCTGCCACGTAGCGCAATTGAGGTTATACCGACACGTGGCAGTTGGGTGTGGTTTCGTGCAGTGGTGGATCGGTGAGACCGGATTAGCCATTTCTTTTAAAATTTACAGGTCTCTTGCTCGTCGGCCATGGCCGGCTTGTCCAATCTTTTTGACATTAATCTTGATAAGCAACAAATATATAAAATATATTCAATAAATATATTTTAAAAATAAAAAATGTCGCTGACTTCAACGAATTTTTTGCATATAGAACCCTGTAAATTTGCCTATTCCACCGTATATCATAGCCCACACCAATTTAAAGTTATACAGAAGAGATCCAATGTTCAATCAAATTCACACAAAAAGAATTTTAATTTGCTATTGCAAGTTAAACAAATATGTGATGACAATTTAAATATTTTTTTATTCTTAATAAGGAAATTAATTTCTTTGGGAGGTGTTTTTTCCCATATTTTGTTTTTTTTTTCTATCAAACAAAATTGGATAATTTTTTAAGAAGTGATAGGAACCCTAATACGGAGTGTGGATAGCAAAAAAAAACTCTTTTTTTTTGGTGGAGGAAGTGGGGTTGGCCAAAGTTAACACCACTAACACTTGAAATTGTCACACACAGCGAAACCACCGTGTCATCACACCCCACTATCTTTGTAACCACTCATCGTGGGCGCGGATAGTAAAATCCTTCCAACATGAGATACAAATAATAAAATTCTTTTTCATGTGGTGCAAATAATAAAAATTACTTCATCAAGGGGTGCAAATAGTAAAATTTTTCATCATGTGGTGCAAGTAGTAAAATTCTCCAACATGAGAGTGCAAATAGTAAAATTACACATCATTGGGTTCAAATCATAAAATCCCAACATGTGAGTGCAAATAGTAAAATTTCTCCATTATGAGTGCAAATAGTAAAATTCACCATCATTATGTGCAAATAGTAAAATCTTCCAACAAGAGAGTGCCAATAGTAAAATTACCCATGATTGGATGCAAATAGCAAAATTCTCTAACATCAGAGTGCAAATAGTAAAATTTCTCATCATGTAGTGCAAAGGATAAAATTCTCCAACATGATGGTGCAAAGAGTAAAATTCCACATCATTTGGTGCAAATCGTAAAATCCCAACATGAGAATGCAAATAGTAAAGTTCCCCCATCATGGCTGCAAATAGTAAAATTCACCATCATGAGGTACAAACAGTAAAATCTTTCAATATGTGAGTGCAAATAGTAAAATTACTCATAATGGGATGTAAATAGTAAAATCCTCCAACATAAGGGAGCAAATAGTAAAATTCTTAATCATTTGATGTAAATAGTAAAATTTTCCATCTTTGGGTGCAAATAGTAAAATTCTCCAACATAGAGGTACAAATAGTAAAATTCCTCATCATTTTGGTACAAATAGTAAAATCCTCCAACATTGGTGTGCAAATAGTAAAATTTTTTATCATGGGGAGCAAATAGTAAAATTCTCCAACATGGAGGTACAAATAGTAAAATTCTTCATCATTTTGGTACAAATGTAAAATCCTTCAACACTGGTGTGCAAATAGTAAAATTCTTCATCATGAGGTGCAAATAGTAAAAGCCTCCAACATGGAGGTGCAAATAGAAAAATTCTTCATCATTGGGTGCAAAAATTCCACATCATGTGGTACAAATTGTAAAATTCTCCAACATGTGGGTGCAAATAGTTAAAATTCTAATAATGAGATGCAAATAGTAAAGTTCTTAATAATGAGGTTTAAATAGTAAATTTTCTAAAAAAAATGTACAGTATATATTATAAGTAATTAGTCTGCAAATAGCACATAAAGTGGTTATGGTCTGCGGATAGTTGTGTAACTACCATAGCCACCTCAGAAGCATATAAATACGATCTCAGGGCCCTCCTTTCATTCCATCCATCTCTACTCCCGCTTTTCCTCCCACGCGCAAGAAGAAATTCTCGAAGGCTTCTTTGAAGATCTCTTCCGCATTCGAAGATCTTCGAGCGTCTTCGAAGATCTTTGAGCCCCCTATAAGCGCACGCGAGGATTCCGCACATCACGTCTTGCACGCACCTAGCGCACATTGCGCCCTGCGTATACCTTGCACACACTGCACACTGTGCTCAATGCACATACCTTGCACACACTGCACACTGTGCCCAATGCACATACCTTGCATACACTGCACATGGTGGCCAATGCACATTGTGTTTTGCGCACGTTGCATTTTGCGCACATTGTGCCATGCGCAAATTGTGTCTTGCGCACACTCCGCTTTATGCCCGCCTTACGCACATTACACCCAACGCACACTACACAATGCATCTTGCGCACACTGCGCCTTTCGCGTACCTTGCGAAATTACGTCCCGCGCACCTTGCACCTTGCGCTCACCTTGTGCCTTGCGCACATTTCACCATGCACATGTTTCGCTTTGTGTTCATTTTACCCCGCACTCGGCACACACACCACCACGAGCAAGTCCCCCGCTCTGCAGCTAGCCCCCTGCTCTACATCAAGCACTTCGCGTACACTCACAATGCCCTTAACTTAGCGGGAAGCCCTCTAACCGACAATAAGTCCACCACTCCAAATTCCTCAGTGCGCTACAGGAGACAAGGTGTAGATGCCTAAATGCGCAGAGCGCTCCCCTTCAGTTTCCAAACACCAGTAGAAGACAAAAAAGTATTCATAGTAGCATTGTCCAAAAAAGTCTGTCCAGCCGGTCCAGGCCCGGGCAGGCCCGAGCTTTCGACACTCGGGATCGGGAACATGCCTTGTTTTAGTCGAGCTCGGGTCGGGCACGGGCTTGGGCTCCCTCTCAAAGAGGGAGACTGTCAAGGCCACCAAGGCCAGTCTGGTAATGAAATAGGCAGAAAATCCAGCCAGCGGGCGGGATTTCCTGATAAAAATCTCGCCAGGCGGCGGGATTTCCTTATGGAAATCCAATCAACTTGCGGGATTTGATCTGGCCTGGGTGTCGGGCCCAGGCCAAGTGCCCGGGCATCGTCTGAGCTTGGATATGAGCAGATATGGGGGCCCTATTGGCCTCTCAGAGCACGACTTGGGTCCGGGCCTAGGCGAGCTTTTTTCGGGCCGAACCCGGGCTTTTTGAACACAACATTTCAGAGCAAAGTGCCCTCAACTGTAGGGAAAAATTTTAGCTCTGTGAACGGTGGCATGTCACCCTCCAAGGCTATTTCTCTCTCTCCTCCGACAATTGTAACGAGGAGCGACATGTAGCCCTCGCCTTCTCGGGCTAAGACGGTCAAATCAAGACCGGTTTTCAGGAGTCTCGAGCGAGCCGCAACAAAGAATCACCATGGGTGCGATCCGCGCGCCCGATCCGCACGCCTGAACCACGGTCGCGCCGACTGCTTGCGGCCGGCCGCCGCCGCTTCTCATGGCCGCACGCATGCGGCCGCAGGGGCCTGCGTCTGGCCTCGGGGCCGACCGTCGCTGCCCCTCACGGCAGCGCGCTTGCGGTCGTCCTCCTGGCCAGCTACGCGAATGGAACTGGCCGCGTTCATGAGGACCGCGACCTCCCTCCCGCCGGCCGCCGCCGAACCTCGCGACCGCACGCCCGCTGCCGGCCTCCCAGCCAGCCGCCGCGCCTTATGGCCGCTTGCCCGCGGCCGTGAGGTCCCGCAGCCAGTCTTCCGGCCGGCCACCATTGTTGCGGGTAAGGTAGTGATTTCGAATTTTCCGAGAGACATTTATTCAAGATTTAAAATTTTAAACTTAAAATGGTTTAGTGAGTTTATAGAAATCGGAACAATCCTCGGTTCTACGGCCCGCTCTCTCGATTTTCAAGTTCCTAGCCGGTCCGAGGTGGGAGCGGACTTGCAAGCTCGACCGGATCCACCCGACCCGATTGATTGTTCAACCGGCTGATCTGGCCGATCTTGTTGATTTTAAAAGCTTGTGATAATTAATAAAAATTAGTAGCTGAGAGTTGAGACTTTTTTATGTGATTAATTATGTGATTAATTATAATAATGAATCTAAAATATAGATATTTTAATTATGATGTATTAAATAAAAAAATTTAAAGAAAATTCAAGAATATTGATGAGACCAAGATAATTAATATAGACATTTTAATTATGATCTTGTTGATTTTAATTATGAAAGCCCACCTTCCATGAACCTCACTAACTTAGGCTTCATTTGTTTTGGTGGTGGCGGGTCGATCCGGCGGGTGGAAACGGAGTGTTCGAAACGGAGAGGGGAGGTGGCTGCTCCAAACGGAGCTTTTTGGGGCGTTTCTCAAGGCGGGCGGGTGGAAACGGAGCAAAGCCGTCGAAGGTTCATTTGTTTACCCGCCTTCCGGCGGCGTTTGCCCAAAACGGAGCACCGAAACGCCCAAACAAATAGAGGCTTAGTGTGATCATGAGACCAACTACCACGCACAAACCCCACTACACGCACCACCCGCACGATGGCACGCAATTGGCCACCGACGTTGCCATCACCGGCGCTGGGTGGCCCGCCTCCCGGACGGCCTCGACGAGGTTGGCACCAGGCGACCCTGCGCCCGGCTGGCCTCGGTGAGGCCAGTGTTGGGCGTCGGGCTTCCCGCGCCCTACAGGCCTCGGGGAGGTCGGCGTCGGGCGCCCCAGCTCCCGGCCGGCCTCGGGGAGGCCGGCGCCCCGCTCCCGCCAGACCTCGCCGTGGCCGGCATCGCCCCCCCCCCCCCCCCCCCCCCCCCCCCCCCCCGCCCGACCGGCATCAGCGCGGCTGGTGCTGGGCTCCCCGCTCTCGGTTAGCCTCGACGCGGTCGGCGCCAGGAGCCCCTCACACGCCTCGACAAAGTCGCCTCCAGGCAGCCCTCGCCTGTGCGAATAGAAAAGAGCAGACCGAAAAATTGGAGTAATGTAAATTTTATTATCCAAAAAAAGGTATCAATTACAAAGGTATAACCTCCCTTTTATAGAATGAAGGAGATAATAGATTACAATTAATCAATGTGGGACTAAAAATTTACAAGTATATGCGTCTTTACAAAAGGCAAACCACACAGGCCGGGCGGTTAGACAAGCCGGCTAACCGCCCGGCAACCAACAAGAGGAGAGAACAAGCGCCACAAAGATCAAGTCGCCGCAGGAGACCGCTAAACCGTCCGGTCTCCAAGTCGTCTGAGACAAACCGCCAGACCGCTGGGATGCCAAACAGCAACAGCCCAACAGACAGACCGGCCAGAATAAATCGGCAGACCGCCCAATCTCCGAACAGCAACAGACCGCCCGACCTCCATATTGCAACACTCCCCCTCAAGCTGGAGCATAGATATCAATCATGCCCAGCTTGTCGCAAATGTGGAGAAAGGAAGCGGACATCGGCTTGGTGAAGATGTCTGTCAACTCGTTGTCTGAAGTGACGAACGGAGTACAAATCTGTTTCTTCAAGATCTCCTCCCGAATGAAATGACAGTCGACTTCTATGTGCTTCGTTCTCTCATGAAAGACCAGATTTTTGGAGATGTATATCGCGACCTTATTGTCACAGAACATATGAAGAGAATAGTTGTACACCTCTCCTAAATCAAGCATGAGAGCTCGTAACCATTTCAACTCACATGTGGTCGATGTCATACTGCGATATTCTGCCTCTGCACTGGACCTGGAGACCACGGACTGTTTCTTGCTCTTCCATCTCACAAGATTGCCTCCAACAAACGTGCAGAAACTTGATGTCGCCTTGCGGTCCTCTTTGTCATCAGCATAGTTCGAATCAGAGTACGCTTCAACCCTTAGATGACCATTCTTCTGAAAAAGTAGTCATTTCCCTGGTACTGCTTTAATATACTCCAATATTCTCAGGGCAAATTGTAGATGACACTCTCTAGGAGCTTGCATGAACTGGCTCACCTTGCCAATAACATAAAATATGTCGGGTCTGGTTACCGTGAGATAAATGAGTTTGCCCACCAGACGCCGGTACCTCGTAAGATCGGATAAGAGAGGTGAGTCATCTGTCCCAGTTTTGTCTTCCCCAATAGCCATGGGAGAACGGGCAGGTTTAGCACCAGTCAATCCTACCTCCTTTAGAATATCAAAAGCATACTTCTGTTGGGAAAGGACCATGGAGTTGGGCTTCCTAGAGATTTCAATTCCCAGAAAGTATTTTGGGGAGCCCATATCCTTCGTGACCAGGTGCTGACGGAGGTGTTTCTTTGTCAACGTTACACCATCCTGGTCATAGTCAGTAAGAAGAATGTCATCAACATAAACCGCAAGAACTACCAAACCAGAGGTAGTTTTCTGAACGAACAAGGAGTGATCGGCTAAGCTTCTTGTAAAACCAATGGCCGCAACAATGCCGCTAAACTTGTCAAACCAGACACGAGGACTTTGCTTGAGGTCATAGATAGCCTTCTTTAGCCGGCATACTCGTGTCTCCCCCTGAGCAACATACCCAGAAGGTTGTTCCATGTAAACATCTTCCCGAAGATCCTCATAAAGAAAGGCATTCTTGACATCCAGCTGTGAAATGGGTCAATCCATGTTGACAGCCATAGAGAGGACTCTAATAGTACTGAGACGAGCAACTGGAGAGAAAGTGTCAAAGTAATCAACCCCATAAATTTGGGTAAAATCCTTGGCAACAAGTCGAGCCTTGTAACGATCCACACTGCAATCGGGAAGGAACTTCACCACAAAGACCCAGCGACAACCAACAACATTTGCGCCGAAAGGAGGAGGAACCAGGGTCCAGGTATCCCGTTCAGTAAGAGTAGCAATCTCCTCATCCATGACACCTTTCCAATGAGGAATAGTAAGGGCATCCTGGTAGGAACGGGGGGTGGCAGTGGCCGAGATAGCCAGTGCAAAAGCTCTGCAAGAAGGGGTAAGAGGATCATAGGAAACAACTGCAGCAAGCGGGTGTTGGGTACATGCCCGAACCCCTTTGCGAAGGGCAATGGAGAGATCCAGGGCAGCTGGTTCCGCAGTATCCGGAGCTTCCGTGGTGGAGAGAGCTGGCCCGGGAGTAGAGAGACGATTGCAGAGAGGAGGGATAAATCGAGGAAGGAGAGGGTGGAGATGGTGGAGATGGAGATGGTAGAGATGGTGGAGGTGGCAGAACGTCAGTAGGAGCAGAGAAAATAGATAGGTTGGTTTGAGAAGTAGGATCAGCAGGAGTAGAGGACGAAGCGGGAGAGAAGTAAGATGGATTTTCAAAGAACGTAACATCCGCAGAGACAAACTGCTTGCGGGTAACGGGGTCAAAGCAACGATAGCCTTTCTGAGTGCTAGAGTACCCCAGAAAGATACATTTAGTGGCTCGTGATGAGAGTTTGTCACAGGTGGCAGCGGGAGAGTGCACAAAGGCGGTGCACCCAAAGATGAGCAGAGTAAGAGGAAAAGAATTCTTGTTTGGATAAAGAATGGAGAATGGGGTGACACCGCGGATAACTATGGAGGGAATGCGATTGATGAGATAACAGGAGAGGAGGACAATATAGACCCAATAGGAGCGAGGAACATGCATTTGGGTCAGCAAAGTGCTAGAGACATCAAGGCGGTGACAGTTTTTGCGTTCCGCCACCCCATTTTGTTGTGAGGTGTAGACACAACTAGTTTGACGAATAACACCATGATGCATACAAAAAAGAAGAGAAATCATGACTAAGATACTCCTTAGCATTGTCAGAACGAAGGATTTTAATAGACGCATCAAACTGAGTCTTGATCATAGAATAAAACGATGTCTAGACAGAGAACAGTTCGGAGCGATCCTTGAGAAGATACACCCACGTACACCTAGAGAAATCATCAATAAATGTGACAAAATATGAATTACCCCGACCGATGGTGAGGGTAGAAGAAGGACCCCACACGTCACAGTGAACGAGGTCGAACGGATGCGAAGAGCCACGACTTTGCGTTGGTGGGAAGGATAAGCGATGATGCTTGCCAAGCTGACATGCATCACAGTTTAGAGGAGGATGATGAGGAGGGAGGTGGGGCAGAAGCTGGCGCAGAAGCCTGGGAGGAGCATGTCCAAGGCGAAGATGACATTGAAGAAGATCTGTAGAGGAGGAGGAGAAGGCGGATAGAGCGGAAACGTTGTCGAGGAAGTAGAGGCCACCGCTCTCAGTCCCAGTAGCAATCGTCCGTTGGGAGTCTGGATCCTGAAAAGAACAAGAAGTAAGAGTGAATGTGACAGAACACCGTAGTTGCTTGCATAGAGAAGTAACCGATAATAAATTGCAAGGGAACATGGGCACATAGAGGGTATCTGCCAGACGAAGAGACGGAGTGACTTGAACCACCCCCGTCCCATTGATCGGAGATGAAGAGCCGTCCGCAACAAAGACCGGAGGCAACCGATCATGTGTTTCTAGATGAGAAAAATACTGAGGATTGTCTGTCATATGATTGGTAGCACCAGAGTCGATCAACCATATGCCGTGAGTAACAACGTGGGCACTACCAGAATATATGACCACCGAGGCGGACTGCGTGGAGGAGAGGGAGGCCATAGAAGAGAGCAGCGGGAGAAACAAGCCGCGGCTAGAAGGATAAGACGCTGGAACAGGTTGCAGCAACTTAAGGACAGGTCACGACGACAAAGAAGAGGAGAGAGGCTAGAACAGGCCGTAGCGACTTAAGGACAGGTCGCGGCGACAAAGAAGAGGAGAGCGGCTAGAACAGGTCGCGGCGACTTAAGGACAGGTCGCGGCGACAAAGAAAAGGAGAGCGGCTAGAAAAAAGAAGAAGCAAGAGGCCGCAACACAAAGGGGCAGAAGAGGCCGCAAACATGGAGAAACAATCCGCGCGAATAGGGCAGCGGTCAGAAGAGAAAACAAGTCGCGCGAACAGGGCAATGGTCAGAGAAGGAACCAAGCTGCGAGAATAGGTCGCGGAAAGAAGAAACAAGCCGCACGCGCAGATAGAGCTCAGTCAGGAGGAAAGGACCGAGCGCTCTGATACCATGTGCGAATAAAAAAGAGCAGACTGAAAAATTGGAGTAACGTAAACTTTATTATCCAAAAAAAAGGTATCAATTACAATGGTATAGCCTCCCTTTTATAGAATGTAGGAGATGAGAGGGATTACAATTAAAAAATGTGAGACTAAAAATTTACAAGTATATGCGGCTTTACAAAAGGCAAACCGGACAGGCCGGGCGGTTAGACAAGCCGGCTAACCGCCCGACAACCAACAAGAGGAGAGAACAAGCACCACAAAGATCAAGCCGCCGCAGGAGACCGCTAGACCGCCCGGTCTCCAAGTCATCTGAGATAAACTGCCAGACCGCTAGGATGCCAAATAGCAATAGCCCGGCAGACAGACCGGCCAGAATAAACCGGCAGACCGCCCGGTCTCCGAACAGCAATAGACCGTCCGGCCTCCATATTGCAACATCGCCTAGCCGGCCAAGGGGAGGCCGACGCCGGATGGCTCTCGCTGATCTTCCCCGACTGGATTATTCCGGTCGACCTCCTTTAACCGCTGCCGTCTGAATGCCCTATCACGATTGTTGAAATGGAAAACTCGGCCTCTTGTGGAGTTCACCCTCGGGGAATGGGTGATCGCACACCTACTTATCTCCTGCAAGCCAAATAACAAAAAGAAAAGAGAAGGGAACTGACCCAAGGGCTCGGCATGGAGGTCCCACCACACACCCAGAAGATCTTAGAGTGTTTCCCCTCCTTATCCTAAGGCCGAGCTAAGGCTATCTCAAAAGTGCAAGAAGATCTGAACACTAGAAAGCCCTGCCTTCTGAGGTGCCCCTTGAGTCCTATTTATAGATTTCTAAAAACGTCCTACAAATAGCCAACCTCCGCTGTTCCAAACAGCTATGTGCAGCCCAGGTTGGTCTGCCAACAACGTAACTCCGCTGTTGTAACAGGCTATAGGCAGACCAGCGGGGGCAAAATGGCAAAAAAACATCATAGGTCGTTGGGCGAGTAGCCCCCTGAGATCCCTGCTCGCCAGGGGCGGCGAGTACGGGCCCTGCTGGCCCTGCTGGCCCTGCTCGCCCCCTGGTGATCTCACCTCGCATGGGCAAGGTGGGGCCTGCCGAGTTCTGGCCCCCCCAGGTGCTCGCCCGGGACTTGGAAAAAGGGAGCCGACCGGTCTGGCTCCTAACGACCCACACTCGCGAGATACGGGGTTATACACAATCTCAGCTCCTTTTGAGCTCGACAAGGATCAAAAAAAAATCATCCAACCTCAAGTGTTCGGCGAGTGTGGCAGGGGCAAGAGAGAATCTTCGGATGGGGTCAACCTGTGCTATATATACATGTCTGCGTACCTGGGTGACTTTTGTCATTCCCTTCGCTCTAATCTTGCTGAGATGCATATCCCCAAGGAGATCCAAGAGAGGCTCGCCCGAGTTCGCGATGCTTCCTCTTCTCGCGTCGCCAAACTGACCGCAGTTCCCCTCAGCATCCCGCAGAGCGGTTCGGCTGAGCTCAATCCCGCTAAGAGGGCAAAACCATTTCCCCAAGCGGCCGAGCATATCTTTTGTGACCTGAAAACCACACTGGAGCACTGGACCAGTTCCTCCACTCTGCCGGCCTTTGAGAAGAGGAAAAACATTGTTGACCTTTGCGTCGACCCGGACAACCCACTGGATGAGGACGAGGCCTCCGCGCCGTGAGTCAAGACCCCCTTGGAGGCTCGCGGCTTGAAACTCCAGAGAATCTCCCATGAGACCCGTCACCTCCCTTTGGGACCTGAGGCTGGACTCGTAGAGGCCGAACTCGCCAGTTCGTGCCCCTTCCCCTCAGCGACCTCCCGGGACTGCGGGGGGAGGTGTTGAAGCCATCCCTGTGCCGGGCTTCAACCTCCTCTCGCCAAGAATACACCGTCCGGGCCGCGACAAGAATCTGAGGCTGCCCCCTCCCCATACTTTCTTGGGGTGCCGAGCTCGTCGGGTAAGCTGGCTTTCACTAGTTCTTATCCTGTAATTTTTCGGAGTACTCGCCCTTCATACTGATGCTTAACTGTCTCTGCAGTTCTTCCCAGCCAGTCTGAGGCTGAAGAATCTTCTAGACCAACCCGCTACTCGCCCTTCCCTTCTCCAAGCTCGATAGACTCTTACCTGGGTTCCGAAGTGGAGAACAGCGAGCTAACGAGGAGGGGAATCGGGCTCTTCTAGAAGCTAGTGCGCGGGCTGTGCCAGGTGCAGGAGGACAACGAGGTGCTGCAGCGCGACTACGTGCGGCTCGCAGACGAGGTGAGGGACAACCCGACAGGCGAGATGATGTCCCCTTCCTGGCTTTTGGATGAGATCGATGAAGGCCTCCAGGTGGCCCAGAGCAAATCGGGGCGGATTCTCGAGCTCCTCAGCTCGCGGCAATCTGCGGGGAGGGAGACGCGAGGCCGGGGTAGATAGAAATGGTTCCATTGTCGAGCCTACCAGCACTCTCCTACTGGCCCCCTCAATCTGCGCATTTGAACTTGTCCCTCTCTTCTTCTGTATTTGATTTCTCCGAACAGTATTCGTCCCTTAGCCTGTAATAACTTTGAATATTCTTTAGATTTTAATGTTTGGTATCTGAATAATATATCGCCCTTTATATTCAGCTCGAAATGTGATGGGACAAGTCATAAAAGTCGGCGAGCTGGGACAGGCGAGTTGGACTGATCGGTCAACTCAGCCCCAGATTTCTTTTTCTATAAATAGGCCCCCTCACCAACCCCGTACCACCGCCTTTACCTCCTTCATAATCCCTCTTCTCGATTTCCCCTTCTTTTCATATTCGTGCTTTAGCCTTTACACGAGCATGGGCAAAAACATCCCTGACGCCGACGGCCGCTCCAAGTGCGCCCAACACTTTACCGACTACTGCTTCTTCGAAGGGAACACGAGCGAAATGAAGCTCGGGGAGTTCGTCACCAACCACGCGCCTCCTGGATTTGAGGTGCGCCGGCCCACGAAGCAGGAAGCCATCAACACTTTCTACTTCGACGAGCTCGCCTTCCCCATCTCACATTTCGAGGTGGGGTTGCGCCTACCTCTCTGGCCAGAAGTCCGCCAGATATTAAAATATTATGCCGCGGTGCCCACGCAACTCAACTCGAACGCCATCGCCATGATGGTGGAGTTAGCGTGTTTCCTCCGCCGGGAGCGAATAGAGTTCAACCTGACCGTCTTCAGAAAACTCTTCTCCTACAAGGCGACCCCGGATGGCGTCGCCTACTTTGGGGGCTCCTTATCAAAGTTCGTGAGATCGCGAACAAACATCATAACTAGATGACCAAGATCGCCTTCATCAAGGGCGATCTCGACAACATCCCCTACTCTCCCCAGCAGAAAGGCGAGGACGTGTACCGTCCTCCCACTGTGTCCGACAATGATGTCGATCTCCATAAATTCTTCCTCCACAAAGACTTCGAGGTCGCCTTCCTATGAAGGGGCCTCGACTCGCTCCTCCTCGTTCTTCCTGACGAAGGTACTTTCTCTTTTGCTTCCTGCTCAGCTCGCCAAATTTCATAGAATTTTTCTGACTTTTTTCATGCAGGGGTGCGACTTTTTTCTGACTTTTTTCATCCTAGCCCTCTGGTCTTACCCCTGAACCGGTAACCTTAGGCAGCCTTGGTTTGAATTCTGAGGTTGAGAATTTTCCTGGCTTCAACACTCGGCATTCGCGGACTCGGGATTATTCCCCGACACCCTCGCACGTGAGAAGGCAGCAGCTGCGACCTGCCGAGATGAGTTGGCTTCATCCAAGCCCTCATCCAGCAAGAAGTGATCTGATCCTGCGGGATCGAGCTCGCACTGTTGCCAACAGCCGCCAAAGAAGATGAAGAAAGCCGTGGTGGCTCCCCGGGTGTCACAACCCGCATTTCCTCAACGAGCATATCATATCAGAGTAAGAGGAACTACGAGTTATGATGTCACGTCGTGCAGGGGATAACTGCACACGCTCAGGCAACTCATGACACTTACTTTATAAGTTGAAATTCAACAGTGAAATGTAAGAAAACTTTTGGATTGCATGGCCGTATCCCTCGGCCCTAGGTATCAAAAACTGTTTTTGTACGCGGCGGAAAATAGGTTAGTTTACTTATGACGAGCTCCTATATACAGTCTATAGTGATACTACTATAAGAAATCCTCTTTGTTTACGCCATTTGGAAAATATGTCTTAGTTAATCAAAACATGTGTGCATGATATACAATAGTAGGTTTTGTTAACTTCAAAATATCTAATGCAACCTACTAGAAAACCATCCCAAAAGCAAGTACATATCATTCCATCCAAGTGAGGTACATTAGCAGTCTAGTTCATATTTACACAAAAGAAAACCACCAATGGGCGCCAACAAGCTGACACGAACCCATTGGGGCCCATGTATGTCTGTACAACAAAAAGAAGAACTACCTCGCTATGAATGCTCGGCTAGCTCCCAGGAAACGCCACCAACCAACCTAGCCGCTCAACCGGCTACAACCTGCACCTGAGGCATTCAAGAAAGAATACCTCAGCAATCAACCAAGCTATACAAAAGAGAGCATGAATTTCATAAGTGATAAAGAAGGGGCTTACCGACCCCGTAGCAATGTTTAAGTAAAAAGAGTGCATAAAACAGGTGCGTACATGTAGTAAACAATGTCATTCCAAAGTGTCAACCGCACCAAGTGCGTACAAGTTCTTCAAGTTCTGCTCAAACCGCAGGAGCAAAAGACAAAACACATGTCCATTCCATCATTCATAGGACAAGAAACTACGATACTAGTGAAGCATAAGCAGCGGTTAAGTTCAATTTCGCAAGGGTCTTATCGGTGGCGGCCCTAAAGTGGAACGCACCAAACAAAACCAACCCAAATCGGGGCCAAAGTGGTCTCTCTAACCACAAAAACAAAACTCGGTGGCCACAGGCTGAAACCACACCACCCCTTGCAAAATTCTCACACAAACGCTCCTGCCATGGTTCACAAAGTCGCCTCGCAAAACGCCCCATAACCCAAGGTAACACGTTTCCTTTCATCGCCCTTACACACGACTACCAATTTCCAACGTAGAGTTTGACGAACTTCATCACATGAAAAAGGTCATAGGCCTTGTATCCAAGAAGAATTACATATAGAGTTTGATTAACATAAGTACATAAACCACATATTTGGAACACAATCATATGTTTTTGATCAAGGAAAAATCACCTCTATTTGATAGGCTACATGAATATGAACCAAATTAGCTACATGAAATAATCTAGCATAGGGAAAGTTGATAACTACATGAATCACAAATCTAAACATGGGAGAGCAAAGTCGTGTAACATAGGGAAGTAGCATAAGGAATTAGCTAATTTGAATTTAGCATAGGGAATTTTAGCATAGGGAATTAGCAAGGTCATTTAGCATAAGGAATTCGCTACATGTATCAAATTAACAAACAAGAGGATTGATCATAATTTGAATCAAGAAGAACAAATACGCATAGGGGAATTGAAAGAGCAATTTAAGGAAGAATTCAACACAAGATCTAAAGCTAGGAAAATGGAAAATTGAAGCAAGAACGAAGATTGGCAAGGGTGGAGAACACCGCTTGCCTGAACCGAGGCGATGCCGCGACGGCTGCTCTCCTCTTTCCTTGTCTTGCTTGCTCCCTTGCTCTCTTGCTTTCTCTTTGGGAATGAAGAAGAATAAGATGAAGATGAAATGAGAAACTCAAGTCTCTGTTTCGGACTTATTTCCTCCAGAACAGAGCTGAACCGTTCGATGCAGGATCAAGGAAATGAACGACACAAAAAAACTGAAAAAAGTCGATTTTCGGGCCGGTCACGCCCTGTGTCACGCCCGTGACACAGGGCGTGTACCATAAGCGGCGCCGAAAGGCGGCAATTCCACGTTTATCCACACGGTACACGGCCGGGTACACGCCCGTGACGGGTCGGTCACGCCCGTGACCTAGGGCGTGTAGCCCGTGTCTCGACACCTCGTCGACCGAAAGTGTCAACACTCGACCCATCTTGACACGCCCTGTGACACGCCCGTGTCACAGGCCGTGTCCCCTCTCTCGACACTCGACACTCGATACTCGACGCTCGATACTCGAAACTCGACGAAGCGGGACACGGCCCGTGACACGCCCGTGTCACGAGGCGTGTACCCCAGTCGTCGAGCTCAACTCGACGCAAGAAAAATCGTCGAGTCAAGGAGGTCACGGCCTGGGTCACGCCCGTGTCAGGGGGCGTCTCGCACAAAAACGACCATTTTTCCCTTTTGTGAAAAATGTTTCTGAGACGTCCTAGACCATTTTTGCCTCAAGCACTTTTTACCCTTTTTTGTTTCCTGAACCAGCAACTTATTTTGAGCTACATTACCCGGGCGCGAAAAAGTGCAAGCATTCCCTAAGAGGCCTCACCGAGTCCCTCATATGGACGCCGGTTTGTTGGGGAATCGTGCAACTCGGCAAACAAAACAACCACTCGCAAGCCCGCGGGAAAAACCATGCTCAAACTACAGTCAAAACCAACGTAACGTCCATCATGCGTACGTAATCAAAAAATCCGGGGTGTTACAATCACTCCCCCTAACAAAAAGTTTCGCCTCGAAACTTTCACAAAATCAATTAAAACCATGAATGCAATCAAACACCAAGTCACATACCAGCTTATCTACGGGAACAAATGAGGATGAGCCGCCCTCATTGTTGATTCGAGTTCCCACGTCGCGCTTTCCATATCCTGATTTTTCCATAACACCTTTACCATAGGAATCTTCTTTTTCCGCAACACGCGATCTTGGGAGTCCAATATCCGGATGGGCATCTCCTCATAAGAAAGGTTGGGCGCTAATTGCGGCACAACGTCCAACACTTGCTTGTCATTCCGCACACACTTGCGAAGTTGGCTAACATGAAACACATTGTGAACACCAGGAAAGTTCACGGGTAATTCCAGTTTGTAGGCGGATGCTCCAACTCGCGCAAGAATCGTGAAGGGACCCACAAATCTTGGGTCTAATTTACGCTCTTTCCCAAACCGTTTAATCCCAACCATTGGGGAGACTTTCACGAAAACAGAATCCCCCACCGCAAATTCTAATTCCGACCTTCGTCGGCTGGCATACTTTTCATATCGCTTTGGGCGATTCAGAGCTTCTCCCGAATAAGTCGTACTGCAACTTCCATATCCTCGAGCGCCTCTGGACCCAACAAAGGCCGCTCACCAACCTCAGTCCAAAAGAGTGGGGTCCGACATCGTCGCCCATATAACGCTTCGAACGGAGCCATTTGCAAGCTTTCTTGATAGCTATTATTATACGCGAATTCCATAAGCCGCAAACGTTCATCCCATGCTCCGCCATACTCAAGAATGTAACATCGAATCATATCTTCTACAATTTGATTTACTCTTTCGGTTTGGCCATTCGTCTGAGGATGATAAGCCGTGGAATATCGCAAATCTGTCCCCAACCCCTCTTGTAGACTGCGCCAAAAATGAGAGGTAAAGCGGGAATCTCGGTCTGAAATAATATTCATAGGCACACCATGCAGTCGGATGATCTCGTTCAAATAGAGCTCCGCTATGGTCTTCATCGGGTAGTTGACCTTAAACGGTATGAAATGAGCACACTTGGTCAACCTATCCACGATCACCCACACGGAGTCATGTCCTCGGGGAGATCTTGGTAAACCAGTAATAAAATCCATTGAGATACTTTCCCACTTCCAGGTTGGAATCTCCAATGGTGTCAACTTGCCACCAGGCTTTCCATGATCAGCTTTCACCCGCTTGCACGTATGACATTCCGAGACAAATTGTGCTATATCTCTTTTCATTCCATACCACCAGACCATTTGTTTCAAATCACGGTACATTTTTGTTGAGCCTGGATGGTAGGCCATACTTGAGCCATGTGCTTCCTGACACACCTTCTCGCGAATATCTCCAACTAAGGGAATACAAAAGCGACCACGATAATTTAACGTGCCCCCTTCATCAATAGCAAAATCCGGTAATTCACCCTGTTCAGTCCGAAGCAATAGATGTAAAAGATCAGGATTATCTTTTTGATGTTGTCTTGCAAGCACCAGCCATGACGGTTCTTCTATTGCCGACTGACTTTGCGGGTCATATTTGCCCACCGCAATATCCATCAATAGAAATTCCTCTACAAGACGGTCGACGGAAAGATAAAATAATTTCCCCGTCTTCCGACTCAAAGCATCGGCTACAACATTCGCTTTTCCCGGATGATACTGAATGTCCACATCATAATCAGCTACATACTCAAGTCATCGCCGTTGGCGCAAATTAAGTTCTTTCTGCGTGAAGACATACTTCAAGCTTTTATGATCTGTAAAGATTTTACACTGTGCATCATATAGCAAGTGTCTCCACAACTTCAATGCAAATATCACCGCTGCAAACTCCAAATCATGCGTTGGGTAATTCTTTTCATGAATTTTCAACTGCCGAGACCCATACGCAATCACCTTTTTGTCTTGCATTAACACACATCCAAGTCCAACGTGCGACGCATCCACGAACACTTCATAATCCTTTCCTTCTGTTGGCAAGATTAACACAGGAGCGGTACATAACCTATTCTTGAGTTCTAGGAATGAGACCTCACACTTGTCATTACACTCAAACGCCACATTATTCTGGGTTACTCGAGTCAAAGGTGCGGCCAACGTCGCAAAACCTTCGACAAATCTGCGATAATAGCCGGCCAAGCCCAAGAAGCTTCGAATCTCCTTGGGTGTTTCCCGTCTTCTCCATTCCATGACCGCAGAAATCTTTTCGGGATCCACTGAAATACCATGGTGATTAATGACATGACCCAGAAGAGCAACTTGCGGCAACCAAAACTCGCATTTGCTTAGCTTGGCGAATAACCGTTGATCGCGCAAAGTGGCCAATACTAATCGCAGATGTTGTTCATGCTCCTCAGCACTGCGGGAGTAGACAAGAACATCATCAATAAAAACCACCACAAATTTATCCAAGTAGTCCTTGAACACCCTGTTCATCATAACCATGAAGGCTGATGGTGCGTTGGTCAAACCAAACGACATCACAAGGAATTCAAAATGACCATGTCGTGATCGAAATGCAGTCCGCGGAATATCAGACTTCCGGACCCTGAGCTGATGATAGCCCGAGCGGAGATCAATCTTCGAAAATACAGAACTGCCACGCAGTTGATCAAACAAATCATCGATTCTTGGCAGTGGGTACTTATTTTTAATTGTCACCTTGTTCAACTCCCGGTAATCGATGCAAATGCGCATCGACCCATCTTTCTTCTTCCAAATAACACTGGTGCACCCCAAGGTGATGAACTCGGCCGGATAAACCCTTTTGCCAATAAGTCATCCAACTGTGTACGCAACTCTGCTAGCTCACGCGGGGCCATCCTGTACGGCGCTTTCGCAATCGGTCGCGTACCCGGCTCCAAATCAATAACAAACTCGACATCACGATTAGGGGGTAGACCAGGAAGGTCAGTAGGAAAAACATCTGGAAATTCACGCACAACAGGAATCTCCTCCAAAAGCGGCAAAACAGCACCCGTCCCCACAACGGAGACAAAACAAGCAAAACAGTCGGAAACAAACAACGTCCGAACACATACCGCCGAAATCCCTGGAGAATCCTGACAAGAATCACCATACACACTTCCTGGCTGACCATCATCCTTAATAAAATCCAAGCGCTTTCCTCTGCACTGGATGACGGCATCATAACGGGCTAACCAGTCCATGCCCAGAATGACGTCAAAAGCGTCCAAATCGATCACCTTGCAATCAACTCTTGCTATGAAATCCCCCAACAAAATGGGACAATCAAGAAGACCCCAGTCAGCCACCACAGAAGCGCCGAAAGGAAATTTCACCAAAAACGCATTCCCCACTCGCTCTGGTGTCAAATGATATCGATCCAGAAAGGTTCGAGCCACAAATGAATGGGTCGCGCCTGAATCAAAGAGAACACGCGCCCAGCGGTTCTTTACCTTAAAGTTTCCTATAAGGTATATATGCTATGCTAAGAACTACACATAAGAGGCATACACAAAACGAGAACCAGAGGACTGAATCGAACCTGAGATAACCTGCGGTGACATCTGCGCTTCCTCTGAAGAGACCACATTCAACTTCCCTTTGCCTTTGTCCAAGCGCGGAGGCGGAGGCAGAGCCTGGAGTGGTGCGGGTTGCAACACAGCTTGAACCTGTGGGCACCTCGCGCGAAGATGTCCTGGTCTGCCACACTGGAAGCATACCTTGTCCTTGGCCCAGCAGCGGCTCACATCATGACCTCTTCTACCACAAAATGTACACTCCAAGTCTCTGGTTGGCGCACCCTGAATGGCGTGCACCTGCTCCTTCTTTTGCATCCCCAACCGCTTGAAACATTTTTCAAACGGGTGACCGGCTCGGCCACAGAAGCTACATAGTTCCTTCTTCTTCTTTACGTCTGACTCGTGGGACATTTTCTCTCCCACCAGCTGTCTCTTGCCCTGCCTCATCTGCTGCCCTCTTTGTTTGGCATTTTCGATATCTTCTATCTTCAACGCCGCCTCAACCACCGTAGTGTAACTTGTCGCTCCATAAGCACTTGCGAACTGCTGCACGTCGCTGCGGAGTCCGCCCAAAAATCTCTTGACTCGATCAGCTTCCGTAGTCACCAAGCTCGGAGCGAACCGACTTAACTTGCTAAACTCAATTTCATACTCACTAACTGTGAGTTTCCTCTGCTTCAAGTACAAGAAGTCATTCATCAGGCGGTCCCTTTCCACTGCCGGTAGAAACTTGCGCTGTACCATTTCTTTAAATACTTCCCACGAACAGCCCGCCCCTAGGCCTTCCTTTTCTCGTAACCACCAACCTTTCGCCAACCCTTTACGTTGATAGGCAGCAAGCATAACCTTCTGGTCCTCGGTCACACCAGCATACACAAACATTTCTTCCAACGTAATCACCCAATCATCCAAGATCACGAAGTCTGCTTTTCCATCATACGTCGGTGGTCCAAGTCGCTGAAACTGCGAGATGAAAGTCATCGCAGGAGGAACTACAACTGGGGGTGTCACTGCCACTGAAGGAGTCGAACTAGTGGGGCCTCTAACCGCCTCTTGTCCTCTTGGTGCCAGCCCAGACATCGCGGATGACATAGCTTGGAGCTGGGACTGGACCTCCTGCACCTGCCTCGTCAAAGCCTCATTACTTTGGCGAAGACTATCCATCAACGCATTATTCTGCGCGCCCGAAGACTCGCCCTCGGATTGGGGAGTTTGCCTTGTCACTGGACGATTCGACATCCTATTAACACGTTCACTCTGATCAAGCTCAAACCCAGCAAAACACACAACGGCTAAGTACAGACCATACATAAAGAAATATGAACATCAACTGCTAACTTGCTTTGGGAGTTTAAGAATGATGGTATGCCTAGCCTAAAGATGACTCACCGTCATCCCACTAACTTGTGCCTACCAATGAATGCATGACTTTATTTGACCCAAAACCATGAGTGTACAGGTGTCATCATGTAAATCTTAGCTTGGCACGTTGTGCTATGCAATGTTATGTTATGCGTGTTGTGCGATGCATTCTAGAAAAGGCTTTAATGCATGCCATGAGCGGTCGTACGCATCACAATGCTATGCATCCCATACTACATAGCATTGTATGCAACAAAGAAAAGAAAACGTGCTAGTCGCATCCATGTGGTGAGGTTATGCATCCCATACTACATAACCCGCACATGTTGCCCCTATGGTGGATCCATATACAACCACATATTATGCATCCCATACTACATAATATGCCCCGTATACTTCTTATCATGTCATGAGTGTAGTGTGCGTGCGTCGACCAAGACATACTGATGGCACCTCGGTGTGTGTATATGATATGATGCTTACAACCAAAACAGAAAGTTTGCCCGACCCATTGTCAAGCAAACCTGCCTCTGATACCAACTGTAACAACCCGCATTTCCTCAACGAGCATATCGTATCAGAGTAAGAGGAACTACGGGTTATGATGCCACGTCGTGCAGGGGATAACTGCACACGCTCAGGCAACTCATGACGCTTACTTTATAAGTTGAAATTCAACAGTGAAATGTAAGAAAACTTTTGGATTGCATGGCCGTATCCCTCGGCCCTAGGTATCAAAAACTGTTTTTGTACGCGGCGGAAAATAGGTTAGTTTACTTATGACGAGCTCCTATATACAGTCTATAGTGATACTACTATAAGAAATCCTCTTTGTTTACGCCATTTGGAAAATATGTCTTAGTTAATCAAAACATGTGTGCATGATATACAATAGTAGGTTTTGTTAACTTCAAAATATCTAATGCAACCTACTAGAAAACCATCCCAAAAGCAAGTACATATCATTCCATCCAAGTGAGGTACATTAGCAATCTAGTTCATATTTACACAAAAGAAAACCACCAATGGGCGCCAACAAGTTGACACGAACCCATTGGGGCCCATGTATGTCTGTACAACAAAAAGAAGAACTACCTCGCTATGAATGCTCGGCTAGCTCCCAGGAAACGCCACCAACCAACCTAGCCGCTCAACCGGCTACAACCTGCACCTGAGGCATTCAAGAAAGAATACCTCAGCAATCAACCAAGCTATACAAAAGAGAGCATGAATTTCATAAGTGATAAAGAAGAGGCTTACCGACCCCGTAGCAATGTTTAAGTAAAAAGAGTGCATAAAACAGGTGCGTACATGTAGTAAACAATGTCATTCCAAAGTGTCAACCGCACCAAGTGCGTACAAGTTCTTCAAGTTCTGCTCAAACCGCAGGAGCAAAAGACAAAACACATGTCCATTCCATCATTCATAGGACAAGAAACTACGATACTAGTGAAGCATAAGCAGCGGTTAAGTTCAATTTCGCAAGGGTCTTATCGGTGGCGGCCCTAAAGTGGAACGCACCAAACAAAACCAGCCCAAATCGGGCCAAAGTGGTCTCTCTAACCACAAAAACAAAACTCGGTGGCCACAGGCTGAAACCACACCACCCCTTGCAAAATTCTCACACAAACGCTCCTGCCATGGTTCACAAAGTCGCCTCGCAAAACGCCCCATAACCCAAGGTAACACGTTTTCCTTTCATCGCCCTTACACACGACTACAATTTCCAACGTAGAGTTTGACGAACTTCATCACATGAAAAAGGTCATAGGCCTTGTATCCAAGAAGAATTACATATAGAGTTTGATTAACATAAGTACATAAACCACATATTTGGAACACAATCATATGTTTTTGATCAAGGAAAAATCACCTCTATTTGATAGGCTACATGAATATGAATCAAATTAGCTACATGAAATAATCTAGCATAGGGAAAGTTGATAACTACATGAATCACAAATCTAAACATGGGAGAGCAAAGTCGTGTAACATAGGGAAGTAGCATAAGGAATTAGCTAATTTGAATTTAGCATAGGGAATTTTAGCATAGGGAATTAGCAAGGTCATTTAGCATAAGGAATTCGCTACATGTATCAAATTAACAAACAAGAGGATTGATCATAATTTGAATCAAGAAGAACAAATACGCATAGGGCAATTGAAAGAGCAATTTAAGGAAGAATTCAACACAAGATCTAAAGCTAGGAAAATGGAAAATTGAAGCAAGAACGAAGATTGGCAAGGGTGGAGAACACCGCTTGCCTGAACCGAGGCGATGCCGCGACGGCTGCTCTCCTCTTTCCTTGCCTTGCTTGCTCCCTTGCTCTCTTGCTTTCTCTTTGGGAATGAAGAAGAAGAAGATGAAGATGAAATGAGAAACCCAAGTCTCTGTTTCGGACTTATTTCCTCCAGAACAGAGCTGAACCGTTCGATGCAGGATCAAGGAAATGAACGGCACAAAAAAACTGGAAAAAGTCGATTTCCGGGCCGGTCACGCCCTGTGTCACGCCCGTGACACAGGGCGTGTACCATAAGCGGCGCCGAAAGGCGGCAATTCCACGTTTATCCACACGGTACACGGCCGGGTACACGCCCGTGACGGGTCGGTCACGCCCGTGACCTAGGGCGTGTAGCCCGTGTCTCGACACCTCGTCGACCAAAAGTGTCAACACTCGACCCATCTTGACACGCCCTGTGACACGCCCGTGTCACAGGCCGTGTCCCCTCTCTCGACACTCGACACTCGATACTCGACGCTCGATACTCGAAACTCGACGAAGCGGGACACGGCCCGTAACACGCCCGTGTCACGGGGTGTGTACCCCAGTCGTCGAGCTCAACTCGACGCAAGAAAAATCGTCGAGTCAAGGAGGTCATGCCCAGGTCACGACCTGGGTCACGCCCGTGTCAGGGGGCGTCTCGCACAAAAACGACCATTTTTCCCTTTTGTGAAAAATGTTTCTGAGACGTCCTAGACCATTTTTGCCTCAAGCACTTTTTACCCTTTTTTGTTTCCTGAACCAGCAACTTATTTTGAGCTACATTACCCGGGCGCGAAAAAGTACAAGCATTCCCTAAGAGGCCTCACCGAGTCCCTCATATGGACGCCGGTTTGCTGGGGAATCGTGCAACTCGGCAAACAAAACAGCCACTCGCAAGCCCGCGGGAAAAACCATGCTCAAACTACAGTCAAAACCAACGTAACGCCCATCATGCGTATGTAATCAAAAAATCCGGGGCGTTACACCGGGCGAGACATCAACAACAACAACAAAAGCCCAAATACATGAGCTCGCCCGAGACCACCCCGTATAGGTCGCCGAAGAGCCCGCTGAAGGAGATCTCGGGCAAGGGGCAGGGGGGTGGCGAGTCCTCTGATCCGCCTGCTGCGAAGAAGGCGGCCATCGAGCTAGGCGCGCCGAAGGGCCACCCCCTCTTTGGCTTCGGGGGAAGGTGGAAAGACTCGGTTGGCGAGCCCGTGGTCCAGTGGGAAGAGCTGGCCCACCGAGTCTCCACCTCCACCCTTCACCCTTCCTGGACTGACCGCCAGCTCTCCATCGGCCACGCCTACGCGCTCGGCTTCGGCCTCTATGTCCACGAGGACGCCGAGGCCTATAAGGGTATGGCCCTGCGGCAGCTCGACCACGAAGGCATGCAAGCCCATATGCGGGCCATGGAGCTGCATCACATGATTATCCGCCGCAGCTTCAACCTCAGCAACTTCCTGCAGAAAGCCGAGCAGGCACGCGACGTCGCCAAGGACAAGGTCGTCGACCTGGCAAGGCAACTCAGCATCACCGAGAACTTACTCGCCGAAGCCGCCGGTGGGTTGGTAAGTATCGGGTTGCTTCTTTCTCTTTTCTACTTAGGATTTTTCTACCTTCTCCATTATAAGTTTGTTTAACCTTTTTCTTTTTTCAGGATGCCAAGGCCGCCGATGAGTTGCGGGCTCGCGCCGCCGGGCTGGAAAAAGAGAACAACCAGCTGCGCGCCCGCTTCGCCGAGCTGGAGGCTCTCCTTGCCGGGCTGGAAGAGGAGAACGGGGCGCTGAAAGCGGAGAATAAGGGCCTCCATGCCGAGGACCTCCGCCAAGCGGAAATCTTCTTCCCCCCGGGCAACAACGAGCCCCCCTTCTCGTACAAGAGGCCGAGGGTCTTTGGTGCGGCCGAGGTCGCTGAAAGGATGTGGGTCAATTCAATCGCGTCCTGCTGTGTGCACCCTTCAAATGATGAAACATACGAGGGTGTTGGTGGAGGGCTGCGGGGAGATCACGACCCGGGATCTCATGCCGAGTCTGTTCCCACTGACCCCGCCTAGCGAGAAGGAGGATGACTTTGACCTGCTCTTCGAGAAGGGCTTCAAAGACGACCTATCCGGAGGAGTGTGCAAAGATCGCCAATCCGGGGGGGAGGGGGGGAGGTGAGAGCTGACCCGCTCCCCTTTTCTTTTATTCCTATGTAATTCTTTCCCCCCTCTCTTTTGTAACCTCGCCCAGGCGAGTTCTCCCTTATGTAACAAATTCATACTTAATGCAAAGTAGATTTTTCTAACTTCTTTTTCTTGAGCTTTCTTACTGTGATGTATTCGCCTGCGAGTTTCCCCCCTTGAGTGATCTCGCTACGATTGAGCTCGCCGCTAGAGTGGATGTTAGGACTCGTAGCCGCAAACAGACCTTGAGAGCTCACCGACCCAAGGCAATCTGGAGGTGGACCATTTGCCGCGCTTGGCTCGTCACCTCCCAGTTCGCATAGGTGCTGCCTTTCTTGCCATTGTCAAACAAAAACCAGAAGATTTCACAAGTAAAACCTGAAGGGGGGAGAATGCACCGCCGGAGCTCGCCCTTTTTGCCAGATACTGCGAACTCTGCTCGCCATCCATCTGCCGAGTTGAACCCGCGAGCTCCGACTCGCTTGCGAGGACTTCCCTCAACTGCTCGGGGTCAGGGTAGACGCCATCGAGTGACATCTAGCCCTATCAGCTAGGTGAGAGCCTGTCAGCGGGATCTGCTCGGGGTCCGGGTAGACACCATCGAGTGACATCCAGCCCTGCCAGCTAGGTGAGAGCCTGGCATCGGGATCTGCTCGGGGTCAGGGTAGACACCATCAAGTGACATCCAGCCTTGCCATCTAGGTGAGAGCCTGGCAGCGGGATCTGCTCGGTGCCCGGGTAGACGACATCGAGTGACATCCAGCTCTGCCAGCTAGGTGGAGAGCCTAGCAGCGAGATTTGCTCGGAGATCCGGGTAGACGCCATCGAGTGACATCCAGCCTCTGCCAACTAGGAGAGAGCTTGGCAGTGGGATCTGCTCGGGGTCTGAGTTGACGTCATCGAGTGACATCCAGCCCTGCCAGCTAGGAGAGAGCCTAGCATCGGGATCTGCTCGGGGTCCGGGTAGACGCCATCGAGTGACATCCAGCCCTATCAGCTAGGTAAGGAGTCCTGACAGCGGGATCTGCTCGGGTTCTATCAAATGAACAATTCACCCACTTATATGAATTACTGCAGGAGGATTAGCACATCAAGAAGCTTTATTAAAAACAAGGCACCACTTATATGTCTTAGGGATAAAAACGTTTCAAGTCATCACCACTTCAGGTGAGACTTAAGATCTCGCCCTCCACATTCCGTAGGTGATACCCTCCTGATCTCAATGTTTCTTTCACAATGTATGGACCTTCCCAGTTGGGGTTGAGCTTTCCCACAGCTGCTGATCTTCCTGCTGCATCCACCTTCTTCAAGACCAAGTCCCCTTCCGTGAATTATTTTTACTCTGAAGTGTTTGTCAAAGTACTTAGTCATTCTCCTCTTTACTTCCTCCCATCGGATGGCGGAGAGATCACGCAGCTCCTCCACCATGTCAAGGGAGAGCCGCAGCTCCTCCTCATTTTTAGCCGACAATTCTTCTCTACCTTCCTTCGCCGCGACCACCCGAGGTGTCTGGACTTCAAATTCTATGGGGAGTACTACCTTACATCCATGGGAGAGCTTGAAGGGGGTCTCCCATGTGGTCGTGTTGGGTGTGGTCTTCAGAGCCCAGAGGACTGAGGGGAGCTGCTCCACCCAGCTCCCCTTCAAATTTTTGACCTTCTTCAGGAGGTTCACAATGATCTTGTTCGCCGCCTCCACCTGCCCGTTGCTCCCGGGGCGATGGATCGACACAAACCTGAGGTAAATTCCGAGCTGCTCTCACAAGCTAATGAATTCCGCACTGGCGAACTAAGGCCCATTATCCGTGATAATGGCCTGCGACAACCTGTGCCGGCAAATGATTTCCCCACAAACGAAATTTTGGATGACCTGGGAGGTCACCTTGGCCAGCGCCTTCGCCTCGAGCCACTTAGAAAAATAATCTATCATTACTAATAGGAACCTCCTTTGTCCGCTGGCCTGGGGAACGACCCTACCAAATCCATTCCCCAGATGGCAAAGGGCCATGGGGCCGTGATGCTTCTGAGACGCTGAGCCGGTTGTAGTTGGAGTGGGCAAACAACTGGCACTTGTGGCACCTTCTTGTGAACTCTGCAGCGTCATGGCCTAAAGTATGATAGAAGTACCCCTGTCTGACAATCCTCCCTTCCAGGGTCCGACTCTCGGAGTGACTCCCGCACTCCCCAGAATGGACTTCTTACAAGATCCTCTGCACTTCCCTCTCGATCACACAACGAGTCAGCATCCCCGAAAGAGTCTTTCGTAGCGTCATGGCCTAAGGTAGGGCAGAAGTACACCTGTCTGACATTCCTCCCTTCCAGGGTCCGACTCCCGGAGTGACTCCCACACTCTCCAAATGGACTTCTTCCAAGATCCTCTGCACTTCCCTCTCGATCACACAACGGGCCAGCATCACCGAGAGAGTTTTTTGATACAACTGTCCGTTTCGGAGGAGATAGTATGCCGACTTGTATATGAACTTCTTTTTGTCTGTCCCCTCCGGTTGCTCTCTTGTGGAAAGAAAGGTTGTGAACGGGTCCATCCACGAGGGGTGTTGGTCCACCTCCATCAGCTCTCCCTCTTCGATGGAGGGGCGAAACAGGTCAGTGATGGTACATCCCACCCGGGGACCATGCTTTGTCAGCTGATCAACCTGCTCATTCTCGTACCTGGGCATGTGTCAGATGGAGAAGGTCTGAAACGTGCTGATGACCTCCTTTACTTTTGCTAAGTATAATCGGAGGGTAGGCCCCCTTGCTTTGAACTCCCCGTTGATCTGGGAGGCCACTACCATGGAGTCAGTGAGGACCTCCACGTCAAGCACCCACAGTTCCCTGGCCAGGCGTAGCCCTACTATTACGTCCTCATACTCGGTATGGTTGTTAGTGATGGGAAAGTGTACCACCACTATTTGCTCGATTCTCGTTCCCTGGAGGCTTTCCAAGATTACCCCTATCCCCAAGGAATGTTTCCCCGAAGTGCCGTCTACATTCACCTTCCATGAAGTCGGATGAGTGAGCTCTTCTTCCTCCACCTTGACCACGTAGTCAGCCAAAAAGTCGGCTATTGCTTGGGCCTTGATCGAGAGGCAGAGGACGAAGGAGATGTCGAACTCATTAAGTTCCACCGACCACTTAGCCAACCTGCCCGAATGCTCCACCCCCTCAAAGATGTTGAGGAGGGAATGGTCAGTCACCACTCGGATGGAGTGTGCCTGGAAGTAGGGTCGGAGCCTCCGAGCCGAGATGACTAGAGCGAAAGCCAGCTTTTCCAAGATGGGATACTGAAGCTCGACCTTCCTCAGCACCCGACTCACATAATATATGGGGAGATGTTTCTTCCCCTCTTCTCGAACCAAGACAGAGCTCAAGGCATCTGCTCTGACCCCGAGATACAAATATAGGTCCTCCCCCTCCTTCGGCCCTTGCAGCAGGGGAGCCTGAGTTAACTGCTTCTTCAGGGGTTGGAATGCCTCCTCGCACTCCTTGGTCTACTCGAACTTCTAGCCTCCCCTCAATGTCTTGAAGAAGTGGGAGCACTTCTCCCCGGCCTAGGAGAGGAACCTGCTCAATCCTACCAGCTTCCCTGTCAACCGCTGCACCTCTTTAGTATTCCGAGGCGACCCCAAGTCCATGATGGCTTGGACCTTGTCAGGATTTGGCTCGACCCCGGCGGGGGTGAGATGTCCCAAAAACTTTCCCCTGCTGGTCCTGAAAATGCACTTCAGGGGGTTCGACCTCATCTTATATTTACGCAAGGTGGTGAAGGTTTCCTCCAAGTCCTGGAGGTAAGAGTCCACATTTCGACTCTTGATCATGAGGTCATCCACATACACCTTCAGGTTCCTTCCCTTCTTTTCTCGGAATACCCTATCCATCATCTTCTAGTATGTCGTCCCTGCATTCTTCAACCCAAAAGGCATCATTTTGTAGCAGTAGCACCTGTCCCTCGTGATGAATGAGACATCTTTGATGTCCGGGGGTGCATCCCGATCTGGTGATAACCTGAAAATGCATCTAGGAAGCTCATTACAAGAAAACCGACGGTTGAATCAACCAGCGCGTCGATCTGAGGCTAAGGATAACAATCCTCAGGGCCATATTTATTAAGCAAAGAAAAATCAATACATATATATCACCAGTCATCTCCTTTTTAACCATAACTACATTGGAGACCCAGCCGGGGTATTGTATTTCGAATACAAAGCTGGTCTTGAGGAGTTTGGCCACCTCCTCCCTGATGGGCTCGGCCAGCTTGTCTGCGGTGGACCTCTTCTTCTACTGGATGGGGCGAGCTCCTGAGTCCAAGTTGAGGCGGTGGCAGGCCACGTCCGCATCAATCCCCGACATCTCCACTGCGCTTCATGCGAAGATGTCTATGTTTTTCTGGATGCACTCCAGCATCCTGCCCTGAGCCTCTGGGGTCAGCCCCCCGCTGACGCGAACCTTCTCTACCCTGCCTCCAAGGGTGAGAACCTCCATCTCCATGACATCTTTCGCAGCCTCCAACCTGGACTGCCCCCATTCTCCAACGCCCCCTCCTCTGGGACTTGGATCTCCTCAGCTTCCGCTGCTTCTTCCACGGCCATTGCCTCGGCTGGCTCCTCCTGGTCTCCTGCCGCCTCCACCTGGGTGCGGCTCTCCTCCACCTCCATCTCCTCTTCATAGGCTTCTTGCTTTGTCTCCTCCATCCTCCGCTCCATCTCATCGGCCCCCTCCTGCCAGGAGAGAGATTTTACGGCGGTGACGTAGCACTCCCTTGCCACCTTGGGGTCCCCCCAAACCCGGACCCAGATCCCTTCGACATTGAACTTTAAGCATTGGTGGAAGGACGAGGGGACGCAGCGGAAGGCAATGATGAGGAGCTGCCCGAATATGGCGTTGTAGCTACTGGGGGCATCTACGATGACAAACCTGCAGTTCCGTGACTGTCCTCCCAGAGTGACGTGGAGCCTCACTCCTCCTACTTCCTTCCTCTCCCCTGAAAATCCAAACAGGGGCTCGTCTGAGGCCAGCACCCTCTTTGCCTCCACCTTCATCGTGTCGAATGCCTTCTTGAAGATGACATTGACGGAGCTTCCGTTGTCAATAAGGATGCTGGAGACAGTGAAATTCTCGATGGCTGTCTAGATGACCAGCGCATCACAAAATGGTTCCTCATGATCCGGCATATCGCTTCTGAAGAAAGTAATCTTTAACTCTGGGGCTGGGGTCTGAGATGTGGAGTCGACGCTCCGGCGGTACATGGTATGGAGGCTCGTCTTCCGGAAAGCCTCTATCCCCCCATGGATCACTCTGATCCCTCCCCGTGTTCCAACATCCACCTAGTCTTTGCACCTATCCTCCTCTGCCCGAGGCAGGATCTCCTCAATCCTTACCTCCGGGCGACCTTGCCGCTGATACTGTTCCATGTTTCCTCTCATCTCGAAAAACTCCGGGCACGTGGCCGTAGCGTGCCCTTCCTCCTAATGGAAGTCGCAGTAGGGAAACTCCACCCTGACCTCCCTTCTCCTTCTTTGCGCTGCTCTCCTCCTCTCTCCCATGGATATAGTCACAGCCTGATTTTGATCGGGGAGGGGAGGTCTCTGGGCCTGCCTCCAGCCTGGAGGATGGAACTGATCCTGGACCCCCTGGCGATTGTCCCTTCCCTGGTAACCTCTCCGCGACGCTTGGTCTTGCCACTCTGGCCTCCAAACCAGTCGACGGTCTAGCTCCTGACGCCCCCACCTGGGTTGTTGCTGCTGCTGCTGCAGTTGCCACCGTTCCCTCTGCCAGGGTTCAGCTCTCCTCTCCTCCTGACCTCTGCCACCCCTTGGCTCCTCCTCCTTCGTGGCCCACCTGGCCAGCTTTCGGGAAAAATTCGGGTTCGACGCCTCCCCATTGACTTATCTTGTCGCCCTCTCCATTAGCTCTTCGTAGGAGAGGGGCGGCACTCTCTTCATTTCCATCCTAAAAAAATCTTATTACAGCCCCAAGGTAAAGGCTATCATCAGGCTATACCCGGGCATCTCTTGGACCTGGGTGACCTCCTCCTGAAACCTGTCAACATAACACCCCAAGGTCTCGTTCACCCCATGCTTGATGTGGAACAGGGACTCTGACTCCTTCTTCCTCCTCTTGGAGGTGGTGAACCTCAACATGAACCCCCCCAGCGTAGGTCCTCGAAACATTAAATGGAGCCGGTCGGTAGTTGGTGGAACCACTCTCTCGCCTTCTCCTTGAGAGTGATGACGAAGAGCCTGCACTTGAAGCCATCCAACATCTATCGAATCGAGACCACGTTCTCGAACCACTGGACGTGCTGGACCGGGTCTCCCTTCCCGGTGTAGTAAGACATCTCGGGCTCCCTGAACTCCTCTAGAACTGGGGCAGAAGAAACCAACTCGCTGAAGGGGCTGCCTCCCCCTACTGGGCGAGCTGGAGGGTCTCGTGCCCCAATCTCGCCGAACCGACCCCCGCTTGCCGAGCCCGGGAAGAGTACGCGCCCAGGGAGCTCACAGCCTCTTCCTTCCTCTGCGACCTCCTTCCCAGCTCGCCGAGCCGGGGCATCCTCGCCTAGAGCCGGGGCATCCTCGCCTAGAGCCGGGGCGGTGGCGATTGGAATGGCTGGAGTCGAACACTCGGCCCGCGCACCAAGTGCGAACTTGACGAGGTTGATCACCTCCTGTCTGAAGTCTTCGAACATACCCACCGTGGCCAGAGGTGGTGGGGGTGGCGAGTCGGACCTGTCCGAGCCTTGCCCTGATCCTCCTGTCATCGAGCTCGCCGAAGAGTTTCTGTACTGACCACGATCCACGCTCACCGCACCAAAATGTTGAAACCGAAAACTCGGCCTCTTGTGGAGTTCACCCTTGGAGAAGGGGTGATCGCATACCTACTTCTCTCCTGGAAGCCAAATAACAAAAAGAAAATAGAAGGGAACTGACCCAAGGGCTCGGCCTGCAAATAATCAACCTTTGTTGTTCTAAACAGCTATGTGCAGCCCAGGTTGGTCTGTCAACAGTGTAACTCCGCTGTTCTAACATGCTATAGGCAGACCAGCGGGGACAAAATGGTAAAAAACATCATAGGTCGTTGGGCGAGTAGCCCCCTGAGATCCCTGCTCGCCAGGGGCGGCGAGTACGGGCCCGGCTGGCCCTGCTCTCCCCTGGTGATCTCACCTCGCCTGGGCAAGCTGGGGCATGCCGAGTTCTGGCCCCCAGGTGCTCCCCCGGTACTTAAAAAAAGGGAGCCAGCCGGTCTGGCTCCTGGCGACCCCCACTCGCTGGATATGAGGTTGTACAACGATCACAGTCGTTCGATACGTAGGCAACCAACCATGTAACCACATATGTAACCACTATGACTAGTGGGAAATATTATGAGTATAATTACGGGCTGCATATAACAAATATCGTGCAAGTAATATGCGATCAAAACTATGCGGAATGTGGTCTGCATCCAATATTTTAGGTGGTTATAGTGTGCGGATAGCCGTGTAACCACTGTAACCACCTCTGAGATCCTATAAAAAGGCCCAGGATCTCTCTTATTTCTAATTTTCTCTCCTCCTAGCTATCTTCTTCCTCAGGTTGGAGCTCTGCCGAAATCCTCCTATGATCCTCCTACTCCTGTCGAGCCACCCAAAAATTCGTCTAAGTCCACGACGATTCGAGGAGAAGACGATCACCAACCAGCCACTCCAAGCAATCTCCTGTGTGCGCAAAATTCTGCAAATCTCTGTCAAGACATCTCTACATGCCTTGCTGTCGTGCTCAACATCCGAGTTGCATCCAAGGGCATGCGCCACCGCCAGAAAGTGATAAAAAAACGAACTTCACGTGAGGCGTGTAACGGCCCGGCCTTACCGTCTGCGGTCTCAACCCACTAGGATTAGCACGGTGCCGCTATCGGGCTGCAGCCCAAGCACCCCAAAGCCTCTCTGCGCCTATTTCTCAGCAGCGGTGCATTGTTGAGGCCAGGCAGCTCTGTTGGTGATGAGCTTTGTTGAGGGAAGCTTATCAAGGGGGTTGCGGGTTCGAGACCTGGCCTCAACAATGCACCACTGCTGAGAAACATGCGCATAGAGGCTTTGGGGTGCTCTGCAGCCCGGTGACGGTGTCGTGCTAATCCTAGTGGGCTTTAAGCGTCACGGACGGTAAGGCCAGGCCGTTACAAGGCGGCTCGTCGCCCATCGAGCGTACCTGCAATCTCTTTATAACACCCCAGGGTTCCTGTAATGAAAACAACAAAGAGTTAGTCTTTGGAGCTATCGTTGGCGTTAGCTCGATATCGCCAAGCGATAACATGTCATGTGACAGGTGTGCACGTATCAGCAGGCGGCACAACGGTCTTTGAGCGACGCTGACTGGGTCAAGCGGTCACTGCTAAACCTATCAAGCTGCGATATTGGATATTGCTCGGCGATAACATTATTTAAGATTTATGGCTGAAATCATGACCCTTCATTCCTCATGATGAAACGATCTTGTGGTTGGTTTTAATCTCGTGTCCACTTAGTCAGAGGAGAGGGGGGAAGCTCTTTTCTCTTTCTCTCACTCTCTCTCTTCAAACCTCTCTTCAACCTTAGAAGAAAAGAAGAAAGGAAGAAAAGTGCCGGAGGAAGAAATTTGGAGAGCTGCTGAAGAAGTTTCTACGGTTGGATTTGCGAGCTGAGGCTAGATCCGCGAAGAGAAAGACAAGGCGATCCTTTCCATCCAGACAAAATCCTTGTCCACGGCTCCTAAGCGATTTACAAGGGTAACGATCTTCCTTCTTGGACATGTGAAGTCCTTATTTGACATTTGAATGGAAACCTTCACCAATTGGTGAAGATCGGGAGGTTTCCAATGGGTTGATTAATGATATCCCCGGTATTAAACTTGCATATAGAATCCAGAATCGAAGTACATAATATTAGGGCTGATATCGAGTCGAGTTCGAGCGATTTTGGCCCGGCCCGGCTCGAAATCGAAATTTTTGACTCGAACTCGGCTCGAAATCGACTCGGAATCGAAATTGATTTCGAGTCGAGTCGGCTCGACTCAAAATGACTCAATTCTGAGTCGGCTCGAAATCGAATCGATTCGGCTCGAAATCGAATCGGATCGGCTCAATACCGAATCAAATCGGCTCGAAATTGAGCAATTTTTTGTTTTATTCCTAATTTGCTCAAAATTAAATTGGGAAACCTATAAATTTAGCAAATGAAACACTTAAAGCCTTCATTTTTTTATTTATATTTAAATTTTGTTATTTTTAATCTTAAAATAGGAACATATTAATAAATACATAATTTTTTTAATTAATTCGAGTTAATTCGAATCATATTTCGAGCGATTCAGGGTTGGCTCGAAATCGACTCGAAATCAGTTTCGAGTCAAATTGAATCGACTCAAATTGAGTCGAATCAATTTTAACCGATTCCGATTCGGCTCAATTTTCGAACAATTTTCGAGCGACTTTCGAGTTTCGAATAATATGCTCAGCCCCACATAATATGCATATTGTGAGAAGCTCATCCAGACAGGTTGGTCTGAATTGATGATGTTTGATTTGTGTGTTGGAGAAGACTTTGTGGTTAAACATATAGATTACAGAGTCAGGGTTGTTGCAGGTTGCTGCAGAAAGTATTAGAGGTGTTCTCTGTAACGCCCATATCCGTCGCATAACATATGACAGAAGGTCCGACCGAGGCCCGACGTCATATACCACGGACAGACAAGGAGATTACATGTAGGATGCCAAACCCAGGTTTAAATAGAAACGCGTCCTACCACAGAGCATTCTAGCAGAAGCATTTTGAGTTAAGAACTCATTCACAATAAGGATGTTTACTACACAAAAAAGAATTACATATATATTACATCATATGTTTTGGCCATAGCCTTATTACAACTGTTTCAGTTAATAAAAGTGACTTCATACATCGGCACACAGGCCGACCACACATGAAACAGTAAAGTTCGCCTTTTGGGCCTTCAAAGACCAGCCAATTGCATCACATGGGCTTCAGCCCGCTACTTCCCACTTGGCTCTCCAGCACCTGCACAAAAGGGTCCACCAAAACGTGTCAAACAAAGCAACGGTCAGCATTTTGCTGACCCATTTATAACGATCTGTAACGCCCCAAAACTCAAAGAGCGACGGGGGACGTTTTGGGCCAGTTTTGGGTTCTAGCAGAAGGCACACGGCCTGGGACACGGGCGTGTACCAGGGCGTGTCAAGCTTGTGTCGACACTCAGCCGGCAAAGTCGACATTTTGCTCTCGACATAGTGTCGAGACTGGGCACACGGCCTGCGACACGGGCGTGTCGCAGGGCGTGTCGACCCGTGTCGACACTCAGCCTGCGAAGTCGACACTCTGCGCTCGATGAAGTGTCGAGACATTGCACACAGCCTGCGACACGGGCGTGTCGCAGGGCGTGTCGACCCGTGTCGACACTCGTCCCGGGGAGTCGACGAATTTTGCTCGACGATGTGTCGAGATATGGCACACGGCCTAGGACACGGGCGTGTCCAAGGCCGTGTCGCCAGGTCGACGATCTTCGCTCGACGAAGTGTCGAGTGTCGAGACCGTGTACACGACCTGGAGCCCAGGCGTGTTGAGGTAGACACGGGCAAGGACACGGGCGTGTCCTAGAACCCGTGCAGTGCTCGGGTTGTTTTCGGGATAAATCGATGGGGGTACACGGCCGACCACACGGCCGTGTCAGGTGGAACACAGGCGTGTCAGGTAGAACGCGGGCGTGTTCGATGCTCGTGTGTTGTTCCAGGCGAGTCGATTTTGACGGCGAATGAGGCACATGGCCCTGGACACGGGCGTGTGCCAGGCCGTGTTCGATCCAGTTTGGACATTTCAGTCCCGAATCAAAGTTGTTCGTTTCTTTAATTGGTGATCCAACGGCTGTGGGTTGTTCCTGATGGGATATACCCTGGATTGGGCCTTAAAAACCCTCACTTTTCATGAGTGGTTATCTTTCTAAAGCTTAGAGAGAGAGGAGAGCCAAAGAAGGAAAAAGAAGCTAGATCCGGCCATTGGAGGAGCTTCGAAGCTCCAAATCGCGAGCCGACTTCGGATCCACGGAGGCGAAGAGAGTGCGGTGCTTTTCATCCGCTTACTTTTCCATGGCGCCAAAGAGAAGCGCTAGGGTAACGATCCTCTTCTTGAGCATGTGTAGCTCTCCTTCTATGCATAGGAAGCCCGCTCTCGCGAGTTTGTAGTAAGTTGGAGGCGTTCCTTCGGGTAGATATGTAAAGTCCCCGTTGTGTAGAGTCCGTAAGCGAGAACGGACATAGACATGATGTGTGAATCCTATCCGGACATGTTGGTCTGGATCAGTGATGTTGCATTGCATAATGCCGGAGAAGACTCCGTGCTATTGGTTGTTTTTCGGGTTTTCTACACGGTGGATTGCAACAAGGAGCCTTGGGGATTAACCCAAAGGTGCACCCGAAAAACTGGGCGGATGTGTGATCTTGTCAACTTAGTGGCCTGAGAGCCAACTTGAACATAACCGGGTTATGTGAAATGTGATGGAAACGGGACTCGGAAGAAGTTTGACCTGCGCATATAGTTTAAATTATCGTTGCGGGCGCATATGATTTAAATTACCGTTGCGTTGTGAGCACGGGTTAGATGGAACTGTACCCGTTCTATATCGTTCGGATTAGAGCCGTTGGCATAGATGAGGGTCTTCAGCGGTCTATGGTTTCAATTACCGTGACCCATGCCGGGAAGACAAACTGCTCATTGATTGGTCGTCCAAAGGGATGGTGGTGAGTCGGCAGACTTAGACTGTGTTCATCGAGAATATGCCCTGAGTGCACGGGGTGTGTGGCCGTATGAGCCTACGCCTGTGTTGAAATGAATAATGTTTTACTGCTCGCTTATGTCACAACCCGCATTTTCTCAACGAAGAAATCGTATCAGAGCAAGAGAAAACACGTGCCGTGATGCCACGTCGTGCAGGGGATAACTGCACACGCTCAGGCAAAACTCCAGACCTTAGATTTTAAGGAAAACCGTTGATTAAATGCGAAAGAAAATCAGTTATGTTGAATGGTTGTATCCCTCGGCACGGTGGATTAGCTAGTCCACAGTTAAAATTATATTTATACGCAGCAGAAAATACTTTGGTTCAATTAAGTTGACACCCTAAATGAGCATAAGTGTCCCCGGGGGACGACTCATGGCATGCACAACTCTAAGGTGAATATAGTAGGTATGAAAGATAGTGTTTTACGCTGAGGAAAAATAGTGTCTTTGTTTTAGAAACATGTTATGCATGAGGTACATATAGCCATACTTTTAGGTTTTAAAATATCTAACATGCAACCTAGCATAAATCCTTCCCAGAAGCAAGTAACCAACCACAAAATAGGCAAAAACAGCAGTTTAAATTCATGCCCAGCATCGCAAGAAGCCACAAGTGGGCGTCAACAACCTGACACGAACCCACTGGCGAGTGTGTATGTCTATACGGAAAAGTAAAGAACTACCTCACAAAAAGAGAACGGGGATCAGCTATCTCAGCTACCCAAGAGGCCACCAACAAGCCCCCCAAAAGAACTAGCCGTTGAACTGGCTACAACCTGGACCTGAGGCATTCAAGAAAAGAACACCTCAGCAAGAAAATAATCAAAAGGTAAATAGAGCAATAGATTCATGAGCAAAATAAGAAGAAAGGTTTACCAACCCGGCAACAAACTGCTATAGACAAAAGAAAAGGGGTGACAGTAAGAACAGAGTACTGTCTAAAGCACAGCAGAGCACGCCAAGTGCGAGCAATAAACCATTATGCCCTACCAAAAGAGTCTGCAACAGCAACAAGACATATACATATATGCAAAAAGAAAAGAAAGCATAAGCAGGAAAGGGACTAACAGTCCTAACACGTGGGCAAGTGGCAGTGGTCAAAACATGGTTCTGAATACATAACCAAAATCAGATCCAAAAAGGGCTAAGGGGTCAAACAGTGGCAGCTTTAGGGTCCCACACACACCAACCCAAACCGGGGCAAAAGGCGGTGGCCACAGCTCTCCACATAAAACCACCCCTCCAGAGGCCACCAAAACTCCACCACCTGCCACAACCCAAGAGTCGGCATGCAGAAACTAGCCGAACACCCAATACCACCCCCCTAGGGAAAAAGTCACACTAACAATCCTAAGAAACACACGAACCCAAGGCAAAAACGTCGGGTCCAACCGACGCGGCCTTGCACGCCTAACCCGAACCAACCCCGAGTCTTCCTGACCCCAAAACAAGCACAACACCCAGTGTCGACACGATATGTCGACACCACGACAAGCCGGTGTCAACACAAGGTGTCGGCACCACAGCGGCTGGTGTCGACACCAAGTGTCGACACCACTGCTGTTGGTGTCGACACCAAGTGTCGACACCTCTGCTGCGGGTGTCGACACCAAGTGTCGACACCACAGCTGCTGGTGTCGACACCAAGTGTCGACACCTCTGCTGCTGGTGTCGACACCAAGTGTCGACACCACAGCTGCTGGTGTCGACACCAAGTGTCGACACCACTGCTGCCGGTGTCGACACCAAGTGTCGAGACCACAGCTGCTGGTGTCGACACCAAGTGTCGACACCTCTGCTGCTGGTGTCGACACCAAGTGTCGACACCACAGCTGCTGGTGTCGACACCAAGTGTCGACACCACTGCTGGCCGGTGTCGACACAAAGGTGTCGACACCCCGACTGGCCACCGGCGCCAAACCCAGCAACCAACTAAAACGAGAACGAGGCCTCTCTCTAGAATTTCATCATCCATCGACAATAGCAACTACTCGACCTGAACCGAACCAAATCTGCCCCTAGTAGACCAAATCCCTCAGGAAAACTGAGATTCAACTGGAACTTTTCTACACTAACCACGGTATGATCGGGAACGAACCCTAACGTACACCTAAGATCTAAGCAGGAAAGAGATAAAATTTAAACAAAAGAAGACAAAGATCAACTATGGCAAGGATGAGGGAACATCACTTGCCTCAATACCAGAAAAGCTTGGTCGGCGACTTCCTCCACTCTCGGATCTAGCCGCAGAGCAGCAAGCTGAGGAGCAGAAAGAATGCAGATCCAGGCGAGGGCAGTCCAGATCCACTCTCGAAATCGAATTTCGACCACTAAATCTCCAGGAATCGGCGTCCGAAGGCTAGGGTAGTCCGGCGGTTCTCTTCCTTTCGTACAGGCGGCGACTTCTTCCAGAAAGAGAAAAAAAGAAAAAGACAAGGAACTGAGCCCTAATTTCTAACCCAAGGCTATATATATATACAGCAGTTTAATAATAAACAATCAATACATATTAATTACTTACACGCAATACCAAAACAACATGAGACCCGAAACATCTCGGAAAAAGACGAAATTCACGTCGCAGCTAAAAACCCACGCTACGAACACAACTGTGAAGTCGAAATTAGCATTCGACGAACAAAACCCGGGATATCACCACCCGAAGCCAAAAACATAAGCATTCCCTAAGAGGCCCAACCGAGTCATCAAACGGACTCCGGCTAGCTGGAGAATCTTGCTAACAGGCTACAAACATGCTACACAGGGAACTCTAAGAGCTAAGGCCACGCTCTACAACGGCAAAGAGCCGGAAACACGTCATCGTAACGCCAGCCAAAGGTCAAACAAAACACAGAAAAACCGGGGGCGTTACAGCCACTCCCCCTAAAAGAAAGTTTCGCCTTGAAACTTTACTCACAACACTCCTATAAAGAAGGAGAGAGAAAGAGCCAGGAAAGGGCTATATATAAGAATAAAACAGAGCATACCAGGCACAAGATCAGGGAAACAGATGAGGGTGAGCCTCCCTCATAGCCGACTCCAACTCCCAAGTCGCGCTTTCCATATCCTGATTCCTCCATAAAACTTTAACCATAGGAATAGTCTTCTTCCGCAACGCCCGAACTTGAGAATCCAAAATGTGAACATGCACCTCCACATAAGAAAGATTCGGCTCCAACTGAGGCACAAAATCCAAAACCTGTCTGCCATTCATCACACATTTCCGCAGCTGACTGACGTGAAAGACATCATGCACGCCAGGGAAATTTGCGGGCAAAGCCAGCCTGTAGGCTGATACCCCAATCCGCTCAACAATCGGAAACGGCCCCACGTACCTCGGGTCCAACTTCCTATTCTTGCCAAACCGCTTGACTCCAATCAACGGGGATACCTTTAAGAACACCGAGTCCCCCACCGCAAATTTCAAGTCCGATATACGCCGATTTGCGTTCTTCTCATATCTCTCCTGGGCTATCCGAAGCTTTTCCCGAATAAGCTTCACAGCGGCTTCCATCTCCTCGAGCGCTTCTGGACCCAACAAAGGTCCCTCGCCAAGCTCAGCCCAAAACAAGGGAGTCCTGCAGTGCCTCTCATACAAAGCTTCAAAAGGAGCCATTTGCAAGCTTTCTTGATAACTGTTATTATAAGCGAATTCCATAAGCCGCAAGCGCTCGTCCCATGCTCCTCCGTGGTCCAGAATATAGCATCGGATCATATCTTCCACAATCTGATTTACTCGCTCTGTCTGACCATTGGTCTGCGGATGATAAGCCGAAGAATATCTCAAATCTGTACCCAACCCTTCTTGAAGGCTCTTCCAAAAATGAGACGTGAACCTGGAGTCTCAATCTGATATGATACTTACGGGTACACCATGCAATCTGACAATCTCTTCCAGATACAGCTCGGCTATCTTCCTCATCGGATAATCGATCTTAAATGGTACGAAATGAGCGCTCATCGTCAATCTGTCTACGATTACCCAGACTGAATCATGCCCCTTAGGAGATATCGGTAAGCCGGTAATGAAATCCATCGAGATACTCTCTCACTTCCACATCGTAATCTCCAAGGGAGTCAGCTTGCCACCAGGCCTCCCATGGTCGGCATTCACACGCCTGCAAGTGAAACACTCCGAAACAAATCTGGCTATGTCCTTCTTCATCCCATACCACCAGGCAATCTGTTTTAAATCATGATACATCTTGGTAGACCCTGGATGGTAGGCGACACTAGATCCGTGGGCTTCTCTGCACACCATATCCCGAACATATCCAACCGCGGGGATGCAAAACCTGCCACGGTACTTCAAGGTACCTGCATCATCTATAGAGTAATCTGGTAATTCACCTTTTTCAGCTCGAAGATACAAATGCATAAGATCGGGATCGTCCTTCTGATGCAGTCTCGTAAGCGCAATCCACGAAGGTTCTGCCACTGCAAAGCTACTCTGCGAATCACAGCTTCCCACAGAAATATCCATCAAAAGAAACTCTTCCACTAGACGCTCGGCGGAAAGATTAAAAATCTTACCTGACTTCCGACTTAGGGCATCGGCCACCGTATTTGCCTTGCCCGGATGATACTGAATTTCAACATCATAGTCGGCCACGTACTCCAACCACCGCCGCTGGCGCAGATTCAATTCTTTCTAAGTGAAGACATACTTCAAACTCTTATGATCCGTGAAAATCTTGCACTGCGCGCCATATAGCAAATGCCTCCACAACTTCAACGCATAGATCACAGCTGCAAACTCCAGGTCATGCGTAGGGTAATTCCTCTCATGAGTCTTTAGCTGCCTCGACCCGTACGCAATCACCTTCCCGCCCTGCATCAAAACGCAGCCCAGTCCGACATGCGACGCATCCACATATATATCATACTCACTACCCTCCGTAGGCAAAGACAAAATTGGAGCCGAACATAGCCTTCTTTTTAGTTCCTCAAAAGCCTTCTCACACTTACCATCCCATATAAAGGCTACATTCTTCTGCGTCAACTTGGTCAACAGCGCGGACAAGGTAGAGAAGCCTTCTACAAATCTTCTATAATAACCAGCCAAAACCAAGAAGCTTCTGATCTCTTTGGGAGTAACAGGTCTCGCCCATTCCATAACAACAGCGATCTTTTCTGGGTCCACCGATATTCCCTCATTATTAATCACGTGGCCTAGAAAAGAAACTTGAGGCAACCAAAATTCACATTTGCTCAGCTTGGCGTATAGCTTATGGTCTCTCAGAGTCGCCAAGACCAGTCACAAGTGTCGATCATGCTCCTCCGCATCTTTAGAATACACCAAAATATCGTCTATAAAGACAATCACAAACTTATCTAGAAAATCCTTGAAAACTCTGTTCATCAAATCCATAAAAGCTGAGGGTGCATTAGTCAAACCAAATGACATAACCAAAAACTCAAAATGCCCATGACGAGAGCGGAACGCCGTCCGCACTCCCGAATCCTCAACTGGTGATAGCCCGAACGAAGATCTATCTTGGAAAACACGGCACTACCACGAAGTTGGTCAAACAAATGGTCGATTCACGGCAAAGAGTACCTGTTCTTAATAGTAACCTTGTTCAGCTCTCTATAGTCAATGCATAACCTCATCGACCCATCCTTCTTTTTAACGAACAGCACTGGTGCACCCCAAGGCGAAGCACTCGACCTTATAAAGCCTTTTGCCAACAACTCATCCAGTTGAATTCACAACTCTTCTAGATCTCGCGGGGCCATCCGGTACGGCGCCTTTACAATAGGACGCGTGCCTGGCTCCAAATCTATGGCAAACTCGACATCTCGATCGGGTGGAAGACCGGGAAGATCGTCAGGAAACACATCGGAGAAGTCACACACCACATGAATCTCTTCCAAACGGGGCACACTAACAACCGTCCCTACCAGAGAAACCACACAGGCAAAACAGCCAGAAACAAGCAACTTCCGAGCACGCACCGCAGAAATGACTGGAGACTCCTGGAGGGAATACCCATAAATGCTCCCTGGCTGACCGTTGTCTTTGACGAAGTCCAAGCGCTTACCCTTGCACTGGATCACAGCATCGTACCTTGACAACCAGTCCATGCCCAAAATAACATTGAAGTCCTCCAGGTCAATCACCTTCAGATCTGCCTTGGCTAGAAAATCTCCCAACAAAATCGGACAATCGAGGACACCCAGGTCCGTAACCACAGAGTCACCGGAGGGGAACTTAACGCAGAAGGCACCACCAACACGATATAGGCCCAAACTGAACCGCTCCACGAAGGCTCTAGCCACAAACGAGTGGGTAGCGCCGGAATCGAAGAGAACGCGCGCCCAGCGGTTCTTTACCTTAAATCATCCTACGAATTGCACACGCATCTAAGGCAACAAGCGCTAAAACGAAAACTACAACCAAAAAGGGAACGTAACGAGACGACTGGGGAGGAGTCGAACCTGAGATAACCTGGGTCGAGGTCTTCGCTTCGTCTGCCGAAAGCACATTCATCTTCCCGTTTCCTTTATCCATTTGCTGAGGCGGTGACAAAGCCTGGAGGGGAACTGGCTGCAGAATAGGCTGGGTCTGAGGGCACCTTGTCTTGAGATGACCCTTCTGGCAGCACTGAAAACAGACCTTATCTTTTAACCAACAACGGGCAGCCTCATGCCCCTTCCTTCCATACAAGGCACACACCAAGTCTCCCCTGGAAACACCCTGAATCGCGTGCACCTGTTCCTTCTTCTGCGCTCCCAACCTTTTGAAACACTTCTCAAAGGGGTGGCCTGACCGGCTGCAAAAGCTACAAATCTCTTTGATCTTCTTTCTCGAGACAGCATCAGGTTCCTGAGGGCTCTTCCCTCCATCGGACTTCCGCTTATCCTTCCTTAACTGCTGGCCTCTACTCTTGGCATTCTCAATGGCCTCAACTCTCAAGGCAGCTTCAACCACGCTGGCATAACTGACTGCTCCATAGGCATTCGCTAACTGCTGAATGTCGCTTCTCAGTCCACCCAGAAATCGCTTAACTCGGTCTGCCTCAACACTCACCAGACCCGGAGCAAACCGACTCAACTTACTAAACTCAATCTCATACTCACTAACCGTGAGTTTCCTCTGCTTTAAATGAAGAAAGTCATTCATTAGCCGGTCCCGCTCGACTGAAGGCAGAAACTTACTTAACTACATCACCTTAAATGACTCCCAAGTGCATCCTGCCACTAAGCTCTCTTTCTCCCTCAGCCACCAATTCTTTGCTAAGTCCTTGAGCTGGTAGGCAGCGAGCATCACTCTCTGATCGTCCGTAATCCCTGAGGTAGAGAACATCTCCTCAATGATAATCATCCAGTCATCCAAAATCATGAAATCTGTCTGCCCATCATAGGTAGGGGGTCTTAGCCGCTGAAACTGGGATATGAACGTCATCTTCGGGGGCACCACAACCAAAGGCACGGGAGGAGCAGGAGGGGTAGGAACAGCTACCCCCTCAGCGGGGTCCTGAGCTCTCGGGATCTGTCCCGCCATCACTGCTACAAGGGACTGAATCTGAGCCTGCATAGCCACTACCTGCCTCTATAACGCCTCATTACTCTGCCGCAGGCTTTCTACCAACGCATCACTCTGCGCTCCTGACGTCTCACCCTCGGATTGGGGGGTCGATCTCGTCACAGGACGTCTCACCATCCTAAAATCGCACAAGCTTTAGACAAAACCTAGCCCATCAGCTAGAACAAACTACCCGGTACAGACAAACACACTTAAATATGAACTTCAACTGCAAAACCTGCTCTGGGAGTTGTTTTTACCATGATGATGTTATGCTTAACCTAAGATGGTTCACCGCCATCATACTAACTCAGGTGCCTAAACCATGAATGCGTGTATTTGTATTCTTTTTGACTCAAAACCATGTGTGTACATATGTCATCTTGCAAATCTTTAGCTTGGCACGTTGTGCTTATGAAATGTTATGTTATGCATGATGTGCTATGCATTCTAAAAAGGCCTTAGTGCATGTCATGGGCGGCGTACACATGAAAATGTTATGCATCCCATACTACATAACATTCTCATGCAACGAAAAAAGAAAACGTGCTCGCCGCATTCATGTGGTGAGGTTATGCATCTCATACTACATAACCCTCACATGTTGCCTCTTATGGTGGATCCATATACAAACACATATTATGCATCTCATACTACGTAATATGCCATGTATACTTCTTTATGCTCATGAGTGTAGTGTTCGTGCTTCGGCCATGACGTGCTGATGACATATCGGTGTGTGTATGGTATGACGCTAACCACTAATGCAGACAAGGGAAAAGTTGCCCAACCATTTGTCAAGCAACCTCCCTCTGATACCAACTGTCACAACCCGCATTTTCTCAACGAAGAAATCATATCAGAGCAAGAGAAAACACGTGTCGTGATGCCACGTCGTGCAGGGGATAACTGCACACGCTCAGGCAAAACTCCAGACCTTAGATTTTAAGGAAAATCGTTGATTAAATGCGAAAGAAAATCAGTTATGTTGAATGGCCGTATCCCTCGGCACGGTGGATTAGCTAGTCCACAGTTAAAATTATATTTATACGCAACAGAAAATACTTTGGTTCAATTAAGTTGATACCCTAAATGAGCATAAGTGTCCCCGGGGGACGACTCATGGCATGCACGACTCTAAGGTGAATATAGTAGGTATGAAAGATAGTGTTTTACGCTGAGGAAAAATAGTGTTTTTGTTTTAGAAACATGTTATGCATAAGGTACATATAGCCATACTTTTAGGTTTTAAAATATCTAACATGCAACCTAGCATAAATCCTTCCAAGAAGCAAGTAACCAACCACAAAATAGGCAAAAACAGCAGTTTAAATTCATGCCCAACATCGCAAGAAGCCACTAGTGGGCGTCAACAACCTGACACGAACCCACTGGCGAGTGTGTATGTCTATACGGAAAAGTAAAGAACTGTCTCACAAAAAGAGAACGGGGATCAACTATCTCAGCTACCCAAGAGGCCACTAACAAGCCCCCCAAAAGAACTAGCCGCTGAACTGGCTACAACCTGGACCTGAGGCATTCAAGAAAAGAACACCTCAGCAATAAAATAATCAAAAAGTAAATAGAGCAATAGATTCATGAGCAAAATAATAAGAAGGGTTTACCAACCCGACAACAAACTGTTATAGGCAAAAGAAAAGGGGTGACAGTAAGAAGAGAGTACTGTCTAAATCACAGCAGAGCACGCCAAGTGCGAGCAATAAACCATTATGCCCTACCAAAAGAGTCTGCAACAGCAACAAGACATATACATATATGCCAAAAGAAAAGAAAGCATAAGCAGGAAAGGGACTAACAGTCCTAACACGTGGGCAAGTGGCAGTGGTCAAAACATGGTTCTGAATACATAACCAAAATCAGATCCAAAAAGGGCTAAGGGGTCAAACAGTGGCAGCTTTAGGGTCCCACACACACCAACCCAAACTGGGGCAAAAGGCGGTGGCCACAGCTCTCCACATAAAACCACCCCTCCAGAGGCCACCAAAACTCCACCACTTGCCACAACCCAAGAGTCGGCATGTAGAAACTAGCCGAACACCCAATGCCCCCCCTAGGGAAAAAGTCACACTAACAATCCTAAGAAACACACGAACCCAAGGCAAAAACGTCGGGTCCAACCGACGCGGCCTTGCACGCCTAACCCGAACCAACCCCGAGTCTTCCTGACCCCAAAACAAGCACAGCACCCAGTGTCGACACGATATGTCGACACCACGACAAGCCGGTGTCGACACAAGGTGTCGGCACCACAGCGGCTGGTGTCGACACCAAGTGTCGACACCACTGCTGTTGGTGTCGACACCAAGTGTCGACACCTCTGCTGCGGGTGTCGACACCACAGCTGCTGGTGTCGACACCAAGTGTCGACACCTCTGCTGCTGGTGTCGACACCAAGTGTCGACACCACTACTGCTGGTGTCGACACCACAGCTGCTGGTGTCGACACCAAGTGTCGACACCTCTGCTGCTGGTGTCGACACCAAGTGTCGACACCACAGCTGCTGGTGTCGACACCAAGTGTCGACACCACTGCTGGCCGGTGTCGACACAAAGGTGTCGACACCCCGACTGGCCACCGGGGCCAAACCCAGCAACCAACCAAAACGAGAACGAGGCCTCTCTCTAGAATTTCATCATCCATCGGCATTAGCAACTACTCGACCTGAACCGAACCAAATCTGCCCCTAATAGACAAAATCCCTCAGGAAAACTGAGATTCAACTGGAACTTTTCTACACTAACCACAGTATGATCGGGAACTAACCCTAACGTACACCTAAGATCTAAGCAGGAAAGAGATAAAATTTAAACAAAAGAAGACAAAGATCAACTATGGCAAGGATGAGGGAACATCACTTGCCTCAATACCAGAAAAGCTTGGTCGGCGACTTCCCCCACTCTCGGATCTAGCCGCAGAGCAGCAAGCTGAGGAGCAGAAAGAATGCAGATCCAGGCGAGGGCAGTCCAGATCCACTCTCGAAATCGAATTTCGACCATTAAATCTCCAGGAATCGGCGTCCGAAGGCTAGGGTAGTCCGGCGGTTCTCTTCCTTTCGTACAGGCGGCGGCTTCTTCTAGAAAGAGAAAAAAAGAAAAAGACAAGGAACTGAGCCCTAATTTCTAACCCAAGGCTATATATATATATATATACAGCAGTTTAATAATAAACAATCAATACATATTAATTACTTACACGCAATACCAAAACAACACGAGACCCGAAACATCTCGGAAAAAGACGAAATTCACGTCGCAGCTAAAAACCCACGCTACGAACACAACTGCGAAGTCGAAATTAGCATTCGACGAACAAAACCCGGGATATCACCACCCGAAGCCAAAAACACAAGCATTCCCTAAGAGGCCCAACCGAGTCATCAAACGGACTCCGGCTAGCTGGGGAATCTTGCTAACAGGCTACAAACAGGCTACACAGGGAACTCTAAGAGCTAAGGCCACGCTCTACAACGACAAAGAGCCGGAAACACGTCATCGTAACGCCAGCCAAAGGTCAAACAAAACACAGAAAAACCGGGGGCGTTACAGTTAGTGCTAATGAAAATGCAGGGAAGGAGCATCGCCGCCCCGAGTTGGGGGCGGGATCATTATAATTTGGTCAGCATTGCTGACCGTTGCCTTGTTTTGCCACCGTGCGGTGGTTTGATGCTTGCATGTGCTGCTGGACCAAGCGGTCAATAGCGGGCTAAAGCCCAATTTGCGAAGCCGGCCCTTGAAAGCCTACTTGGAGTGTTTACTACTTTATTCATGTATGACCGGCCTGCGTGTCGTGGTTTGTAAAACATGTAATATCAAGTGAACCATTTTGTAAGCCTTTAAGGCTTGTACTGGTGTATGTATAACATTCCTATTTGGTATTAGTGGACATTCATGCTTTAGTGCTGGGTTTTTTATTGCAACTTATTAATTTGCTTCCGCTAGAATGCTCTGTGTAGGACGTAATGATTGGTTGGATGGTTTCCATGAGTAACCACCCGGTCTGTCTGTAGTATATGGCGTCTGGCCCCGGCCGGACCTACTGTTATATGCTATGCGACGGATAAGGGGGTGTTACAATTTGGTATCAGACTACTGGTTTTGGTCGGGCTTAAGATGAATTCGTGGACGAATTCTTTTTAAGGGGTGGTGAGCACATTGTGTGCGTCATCGTTATAACAGTAAAAGAACCCATGAATGTCCACTTAGGAATGAAAATACACGTGTTTGGGGAACCTGCGTGTTCCTATAATTGCTGTTTGCAATTTTATTTGGTCGCTTAACGGTGTTTTGTACCACTATAAGTGACCAGAAGTGGTGCTGGGCCGTCGGAACGTCGAGTTTCTGAGGCTAGCAGTGCACCAGATGTTGCTCTTACAACACCTCTATCGGCTGAGAACATACGATTGGTGGCCGAAGCAGTGTTGGTCGTGATAAATGCGCAGCCTACAAGGCAAACGCAGCAGCCCGCTCCTGCGATGGGGCAGGAACCTCTTCCAGAGGTTGAGCCGAGAAGAGTGGAACAGGTGGTAGTGGAGCCGGTGGTGCCCAGGAGGGAAACCGAGAGACAGCTCAAGCATATCATGAGCTTTAATCCTCCGGTATTCTCGGGGTTGGGGACCCCATCTCAAGCTGAAGACTGGCTCTCCAGGGTGAAGAGAGTCATGACAGCAACGGAGACGGAGGAGTGGCAAATGACCACCATTGTTACGTTCCTTTTGGACGGTGAAGCGAGAATGTGGTGGGAAGGCTTGGAGCTGTACTTATTGAGAGGTATGCAACTTGTTGATGTCTCGATGGAGGAATTCTCGAGATTGTTCTTGGCTAGATACCTTCCTTCGACGCAGAGGATAACGTTGGAGAACGAATTTCTGAAGTTGGTTCAGGGTGAGAAGAGTGTGGATGAATATCTCCACGAGTTTACTCGTTTGAGTCGATATGCTAGCTCCACCATTGCGCATGAGGAGCGCAAGACGAATCGATTCGACGAAGGCTTGAGAGATGAGTTGAGGTTACTACTCTCGGGGTCGATGACGCAGGGTTTCTTAACTTTGGTCAACACGGCCCGGTCCTTGGAGAAGGACATGAAGAATGTACAAGCAAAGAAAAGCTTGGGTGACAAGAAATCGGGGTTCAAAGTGCCGACTACTTCAAAGTCTGGCTATCAAAGTTTCTTCAAGAAGCATAAGACTTCGGGTCCAGCTCCTTCTGGTGCTTCTGGGGCGACTACGAGTCGGACCCCGGGGGCATGTTTTACTTGTGGAAAGACGGGGCACTTTGCCCGTGATTGTTGGAGCGGACGTCCCAAGTCCGAAAGAAAGTCGGGAGCTACTTACGAAGAGAAGGGAAAGGCGGTGGAGTCGACCGCGTCCCACTATGCTCTGGCCCAACCAAGGGTGTACAATCTTGGCCAACAAGAGGCCATCAAATAGGCCGATGTGGTGACAGGTACGGTTTAATTTATAGCAAGTCAATTTCTTTAAATACTTGTTATGCACATGTTACCTTACCACTGCGTGTTTAGGATTTGTTTTGATTTGTGAAAATCCGGCAAGAGCACTCTTCGATACGAGAGCTTCACACTCCTTCTTGTCCGAGGGATTTATATCACGCATCGGAGTCCCTTCTTCGATGGCGAAGGATAAGTTGGATGTATTGTTGCCCAATGGGTGTTCGATGAGCGCGGATAGGATCTGCGATGTTAAGATTCGTATTGGGAATCAGGAGTTCGATCTGCAGGCGTCGTTACTTCCGTTGGTGGAGTTCGACGTTATATTTGGCATGGACTAGCTCTCGGAGCAGCAAGCCTATATAGATTGCGGTAGCAAGGAAGTCAAGCTGGGAGCAAGTCGTGAAACGACTTTTACGGGCTTAAAGGGGTCGAGCAAGACGTTGATGTCTGCTCTTCAGGTGGTGAAGGCGGTTCGTGCCGGTGCAGAACTGTTCTTTACACTAGTGGAGGTTGCAAAGCCGAAGCCCGCGTTGGATTGTATTTCAGTGGTATCGGAATACCCTGATGCGTTCCCCGCAGATCTTCTTGGAGCCCTGCCTCAGCGGAAGATAGATTTCACGATTGAGCTAGTGGCATGTGCAAAGCCTGTGCCACGATCTCCTTATCGGCTAGCGCCTAAGGAAATGACGGAGCTGAAAGTTCAACTGCAAGAGTTGTTGGAGCAAGGGTATGTGCGCCCGAGTTCTTCGCCTTGGAGCGCACTAGTCCTCTTTGTTAAGAAGAAGGACGGAAGCTTGAGGCTATGTATTGATTATCGGGAGCTCAACAAGTTGACTGAGAAGAACAAGTACCCGATCCCCCTGATTGATGATCTTTTTGATCAGTTAGTCGGGTCGACGGTGTACTCGAAGTTGGATCTCAAGGCTGGGTACTATCAGCTGCGAATAAGGGAGAGTGATATCCCGAAGACAGCGTTCAGTACGAGATACGTGCATTATGAGTTTACGGTCATGCCGTTTGGGCTGACTAATGCGCCATCAGTGTTCATGGATTTGATGAACATGACTTTTAGGGAGTACTTGGACCATTTTGTGATCGTCTTCATCGACGATATTTTGGTGTACTCGCAAAGTGAGGAAGATCACTTCAAGCATCTTCATTTAGTTTTGGAGACGCTAAGGAGGAATCAACTGTATGCCAAGTTCTCGAAGTGCGAGTTTTGGTTATCCTCAGTGGCGTTCCTCAGTCATATAGTGAGTGGAGAGGGTATTGTTGTGGATCCGGCAAAGATTGTTGCGATACGGGAGTGACCTGAGCTTGCTACGGTAGCGGAAGTCCGGAGCTTTCTGGGGCTTGCCGGCTATTATAGGCGCTTCGTAGAGAACTTCTCGCGGATAGCGTTACCTCTCACTACTTTGACGAGAAAGGAACAGAAGTTAGTTTGGACGTCGGAGTGCACGCGAGCTTTTGAGGAGTTGAAGTGTCAGTTGACCACGGCGCCTGTGCTGAGTTCGCCGATTGGGACCGAAGGCTATGAGATTTATAGCGATGTTTCGGGCAGCGGTTTGGGTTGCGTGCTACTGCAACACGGAAGTGTGATAGCTTATGGCTCGAGACAGCTAAAAGTGCATGAAAGGAATTATCCGGTCCATGACTTGGAGTTAGCGGGCGTGATTTTTGCCTTAAAGCTGTGGAGACACTATTTGTACGATGTGAAGATTGATATCTACACCGATCATAAGAGCCTGAAGTATCTGATTGATCAGAAGGATCTGAATATGCGGCAGCGTAGATGGATGGAGTTCTTGGGAGACTATACATTCGAGATCCACTACGTGTCTGGTAAAGGGAATGCGGTTGCGGACGCGTTGAGTCGTCGAGCCCCAGCTCAAGCCAATTGGCTATCGTTGCATGATGAGCGGTTGGTGCGGGAGTTGGAGGCGTTGGAGATTGTTTGTGTGGATAGGCAATCAAGTGCTGAAGCAGTTCTGAATTGGACTGAAGTCCAATATGACCTGGCTGATCGGATTCGGCAGTCTTTGGATATGGATGCCCATATGAAGCAGTTCATGGTAGAGGCTCTGGATGGGTCAAATTCCCAATTCGTTGTGGAGGACGGATTGCATTGGAAAGACGGTCGTCTGTGCGTCCCAAGTGTGGGTAGTTTGCGGGTGGAGTTGTTGTACGAGGCACACCATACCAAGTACTCGATTCACCCGGGGAGCACGAAGATGTACCGCGATGTGAAGAAACTGTTTTGGTGGTCGGGTTTGAAGAAAGATGTGGCGCTCTACGTGGCGAAGTGTCAAACTTGCGCCTTGGTGAAGGCGGAATGCCAAAAGCCGGGAGGATTTCTTAAGTCCTTGCCTTTTCCGAAGTGAAAATTCGACATCTCTATGGACTTTGTGCACGGTTTGCCAATGTCGCAAAAGGGGAACAACTCCATTTGGGTGGTCGTAGATCGGTTAACGAAGGTGTCGCATTTTATTCCGCATAGGAAGGATGATCCGGTGGAGAAGTTGGCAAAACTATATGTGTATAACATTATACGGCTTCATGGTGTGCCCTGCAGCATCGTGAGTGACCGAGATGGGCGGTTCACGTCCAATGATTGGAGGCTTGTGCAGCAAATGTTGGAAACAAAGTTGAAATTCAGCACAGCCTTCCATCCGCAAACGGATGGGCAGGCCGAGAGGGTCAATAGAACCATGGAAGACATGCTCCGCATGTGTGTATTGGACTTTGGAAAGCAATGGGAAGACCACCTTTATTTGGTGGAGTTCGCATGCAACAACAGCTACCAAGCGAGTATTCAAATGGCGCCCTTCGAGGCCCTATATGGTAGAAAATATCGCACGCTGTTATCTTGGTTAGAAACGGGTGAGTCAAAGTTGTATAAGCGATTGGAAGTGGAGGATGCTACTTCTTTGGTGAGAACCATTCGGGAGAGGTTGCTTATCGCTCAGGACCGGCAAGCGAAGTACTATAATGCCAAGCACAGGAACGTGGAGTTCGCTGTGGGCGACTATGTGTACTTAAAGATCAAGCCGTTCAAGGGTGTCTCGCGGGTGCGGCGATTGAAAAAGCTAAGCCCGAGGTACCTTGGGCCGTTTGAGGTTCTGGAGCGAGTTGGTGAAGCGGCCTATCGGTTGAAGCTTTCAGTGGAGCTTGGTGGATTACATGATGTATTCCATATTTCGGTGCTTCGGAAGGCGGTACAAGAGCCTACGCAAGTGATCGCGGTTGATCAAGTGTCGGTGGATAGTGGGTTGACGACAAAGGTCAAGCCCGTGTGGATTGAGGACTCGGAGGTCAAGCGGCTACGCAATAAAGAGATCAGGATGGTCAAAGTCCGATGGGACAATTGCGGTCGTGAGGAGCTCTCTTGGGAGCGAGAGCAGACTATGCTTGACGAGTATCCTGAGTTGTTCCGCTCAGGTATAAATTTTGGTTTTGTACATGTCTTTCCTTTATATAATTTCGTGGACGAAATTCTTTTAAGAGGGGGAGAGTTGTAATGCCCCGAAACTCAAAGAGCGACGGGGGACGTTTTGGGCCAGTTTTGAGTTCTGGCAGAAGTCACACGGCCTGGGACACGGGCGTGTCCCAGGGCGTGTCAAGCTTGTGTCGACACTCAGCCGGCGAAGTCGACATTTTGCTCTCGACATAGTGTCGAGACAGGGCACATGGCCTGCGACACGGGCGTGTCGTAGGGCGTGTCGACCCGTGTCGACACTCAGCCCGCGAAGTCGACACTCTGCGCTCGATGAAGTGTCGAGACATGGCGCACAGCCTGCGACACGGGCGTGTCGCAGGGCGTGTCAACCCGTGTCGACACTCGTCCCGGGGAGTCGACGAATTTTGCTCGACGATGTGTCGAGACAAGGCACACGACCTAGGACACGGGCGTGTCCAAGACCGTGTCGTCAGGTCGACGATCTTCGCTCGACGAAGTGTCGAGTGTCGAGACTGTGTACACGGCTTGGAGCCCAGGCGTGTTGAGGTAGACACGGGCAAGGACACGGGCGTGTCCTAGAACCCGTGCAGTGCTCGGGTTGTTTTCGGGATAAATCGATGGGGGTACACGGCCGGCCACACGGCCGTGTCAGGTGGAACACGGGCGTGTCAGGTCGAACACGGGCGTGTTCGATGCCCGTGTGTTGTTCCAGGCGAGTCGATTTTGACGGCGAATGAGGCACACGGCCCTAGACACGGGCGTGTGTCAGGCCGTGTTCGGTCCAGTTTGGACATTTCAGTCCCGAATCAAAACCATTCGTTTCTTTAATTGGTGATCCAACGGCTGGGGGTTGTTCCTGATGGGATATACCCGGGATTGGGCCTTAGAAACCCTCACTTTTCATGAGTGGTTATCTTTCTAAAGCTTAGAGAGAGAGGAGAGCCAAGGAAGGAAGAAGAAGCTAGATCCGGCCATTGGAGGAGCTTCGAAGCTCCAAATCGCGAGCCGACTTCGGATCCACGGAGGCGAAGAGAGTGCGGTGCTTTTCATCCGCTTACTTTTCCATGGCGCCAAAGAGAAGTGCTAGGGTAACGATCCTCTTCTTGAGCATGTGTAGCTCTCCTTCTTTGCATAGGAAGCCCGCTCTCGCGAGTTTGCGGTGAGTTGGAGGCGTTCCTTCGGGTAGATATGTAAAGTCCCCGTTGTGTAGAGTCCATAAGCGAGAACGGACATAGGCATGATGTGTGAAGCCTATCCGGACATGTTGGTCTGGATCGGTGATGTTGCATTGCATAATGCCGGAGAAGACTCCGTGCTATTGGTTGTTTTTCGGGTTTTCTACACGGTAGATTGCAACAGGGAGCCTTGGGGATTAACCCAAAGGTACACCCGGAAAACTGGGCGGATGCGTGATCTTGCCAACTTGGTGGCCTGAGAGCCAACTTGAACATAACCGGGTTATGTGAAATGTGATGGAAACGAGACTCGGGAGAAGTTTGACCTGCACATATGGTTTAAATTACCGTTGCGGGCGCATATGGTTTAAATTACCGTTGCGTTGTGAGCACGGGTTAGATGGAACCGTACCCGTTTTATGTCGTTCGGATTAGAGCCGTTGGCATAGATGAGGGTCTTCGGGGGTCTATGGTTTCAATTACTGTGACCCATGCCGGGAAGACAAACTGCTCATTGATTGGTCGTCCAAAGGGATGGTGGTGAGTCGGCAGACTTAGACTGTGTTCACCGAGAATGTGCCCTGAGTGCACGGGGTGTGTGGCCGTATGAGCCTACGCCTGTGTTGAAATGAATAATGTTTTACTGCTCGCTTATGCTAATGAAAATGCAGGGAAGGAGCATCGCCGCCCCGAGTTGGGGGCGGGATCGTTATAATTTGGTCAGCATTGCTGACCGTTGCCTTGTTTTGCCACCGTGCGGTGGTTTGTTGCTTGCAGGTGCTGCTGGACCAAGCGGTCAATAGCGGGCTAAAGCCCAATTTGCGAAGCCGACCCTTGAAGGCCTACTTGGAGTGTTTACTGCTTTATTCATGTATGACCGGTCTGCGTGCCGTGGTTTGTAAAACATGTAATATCACGGTACGGTCTGCGTGTCGTGATTTGAAAACTTCCGCTAGAATGCAACTCTGAGTTAGAATGCGTTAATGATTCAGTTTCAATGTGTAACTCGACTGACTGTCCGTCGAATATGACGCGGGGCCCCGATAGGACCTTCTGTTATATTTCACGTGACGGATGAGGTGTTACACTCTCTCACCTCCAAGTTGTAACGAGGGGCAGCTTGTCGCCCTCGATTCCTTTGATAATCTGTAAATTGCCGTCAATAGTGAAATTTGACAGGCACCGTACCGGTCACGTGATTTTTTACCCAATTGAGGGGTTTTTCCACGTTAAAATCACGTTGTGTTCTGCTCTACTTGTTATGTGACTGCGTACGCTCGACCGCTCCACGTGCTAAAGCGGCCTAGTTTAATCCGGTCTAACATGAATGTTGAGTTGGTCGCAACAAGTATATAGTATTAATATAATATAAATATATTTTTATTATATCTGTTCATTTATTTATTTGATGATTTTATATTTGTCAAAACCGAAAAGAATTTTTGCATTTCCCGGTGGAAGTTATGAGCATTGTTTTGTCAAACATACATTTTATGACGTTGACATATTTGTCAAAATTCACTGGAGCCAAAATGTCGCGCCAAATGGAGCCTTGGACTTCGTTGGCGTGGCTTATTTGATCTGCTGAGTTTGGTCAAAAACGTCATTATCATAGAATGTTTGTTTGACAAGACAAATGTTATGACAAGTACCAAAAACATAAAATAGATGTGAGCATAAAATGCATGAATTTTTTTAGGTGGGGTTGAACGCAAAATAGATGTGAGCATAAAATGCATGAATTTTTTTAGGTAAGATTGAACGCTCGCGAATGACGGTTCATGACCACCACGACCGCCGAGCCAAACAAATCCTTTAGGCTCTCCTGGGATTTTTTAGCATTTTGATCATTAATACAAAGTCTTTTTTCTAATATCTCACAATTAAGATCGTGTCTGAGCAGTAGAAGCAAACATTAATTTTGACAAGCACATAATTATTTGTGATGGGGTTTTCCAAAAAAACGGTTAGCTGGAACCGTAAATTCTATGGGGCTGTCTCGATCGGCTCGCCAAGACAAATTCAGCAGGTCTATACTCACACAATTTCGAGTCCGTTTGATCCCTCAAAGGAGCGCCGGAATGTGCAAGGGCATGGCCGCAAAAGCTGCGCATGCACCGGAAGCTTACCCGCAAGACGGGCGCTAAACTGCACATGCACCCAACTTGCGCGATCCCACGCAAGGACCGTGTCGTGTCCAAACAAAGGGCACATGCGCCCCTGCATATGCGTAAAAGTGTAGCGCATAGCACATCGCGCGCGCACTAGCTCTAGCTAGGGGTGCATCCAACTTGCGCACCTCGCCAACAAGCCTACCCGAACCGCTCAGGGGGCATGTTCATCATATTCTGAAAAAATGATAATTCATGTGATCAAAATCACACATTCTCATTCGCATGTTCATTTATAGGGGAAGAAAAAAAGAGAGAAGACAGTCCTGAGATTTTTCGACGAATACTTGACTCTTCATTTATCTACTTAATGTTCGCTTCACTTATGATTTCTCGCTTCAGCAACTGCTCCCATGAACGTAGCTAAAGATTTAGGCTCCGTTTGGGAGGGCTTATTTTCACCGGTCAAGCGGTCACGACCGCATGAACCGGACCTTAATTATGATCCGGTTCATGCGGTCGTGACCGCTTGACCGGTGAAAATAAGCCCCCTCAAACGAAGCCTTAGTTTTTCTCAAGAAACTTATAAAAGAACAGCGATCTGTCATCTTCCTAAAACTCCAACTTATGTAATCAGCTCTATACAATAGATTTTGTAAGAACTGGATCTGGTCATGTAGTTTTTTCCCTTTCAAGATTTTGCATGTAAAAATTTGGTTGTCTGCTGTTGGTTCTCAATTTTGAATGTTTGTGTATTTAACTCGCTCTCGAGCTAAAACAGTCTAATTTCTGCGATTTATGGGAGCGCTAAGAGACCCGCAATAACTACAAATACAATCTTCATTAAAATTGTGTTATCACCAAAAAAAATCCAAAAATACAAGAAAATTAGTTTGCTTGATCTTGCAACAAGTTAAAAAGAAATTTCAAAGCTTCGCGAAGTAACTTTGGTTGGGTTTGTTTCAGCATTTAGGCTCTGGTTCATTTCAGTGCAGTCAAAATTTTCGAGTTTTTGGTTCTGTTTGAGATAGTTTATGCTCATGAATAATCTCTATTCAAAACTTAAATGCAGTTTTTCAGTTGTTTGTTTATGCAGCTTACAGAAAATCGCTTATTTTAAAATTGATGATAAGCTGATTTTTCATAAGTTATTCGTGTTCAGCTTATGTCTTCTCATAAGCATTTATCCCTTAAAAAAACCCAAATTTGATTTTTTTTGCGCAGGCGTGATTTTTTCGTCAGGGGACGTTTTTTGCCCGAGCGTGCATTTTTCTCCCGGGGGCGTATTTTTCGCCCGAGGGCGGTATTGTCGCCCGAGCGCGGTTATTTTCGCCCGGGCGCGTATTTTCGCCCAAGCGCGGTTATTTTCGCCCGGGCGCGTATTTTCGCCCGGGCGCGGTTCTTTCGCCCGTGCGCGGTTCTTCCGCCCGGGCGCGGTTCTTCCGCCCGGGCGCGGTTCTTCCGCCCGAGAGCGAATGTTCCGCCCGGGCGAGACTGTTCCGCTCGGGCACGATTTTTTCGCCCGGGAGTGTTTTTTCACCTGGGACCGGTTTTTTCTCTCGGGCGCGATTTTTTTGCCTGATAGCGATTTTTTCGCCCGTGCGCGTATTTTTCGGGTGATGCGATTTTTTCAACAAAACACATTTTTCTCTTTCGGGCAAAAAATATCGCGGTCGGATGGAAAATTCGCGCCCGGGCGGAAAAATCACGACCGAACAAAAAAATCGCGCCCGGCGGAAAAATCCCGCCCGGGCGAAAAACCGTCCCGGCCAAATATACGCGCCTGAGAGAAAAATTCGCCCTCGTGTGAAAAATTCGAGCCCGTGCGAAAAAATATTCTCGGGTGAAAAAATCGCGTACATGCAAAAAAACGCTTTCAAATGAACGAACCTTTTATGAATGAATGAAATTTTAAATAAGCATTTATGAATAAACTATCCAAACAGTCTACTGCTTATTCATCATTGTTTTTATAAAATAACTATGATAACGTCAATTTTCAATTAGTTGCTTATTAATCATCATAAGTTGTCCTAAACATAGCCTTTAAAAGCACGGTATAGCCAAAATTCCAACTGCAGGTGAGAGCTTTAGGCTGTGTGTTTAGGTGGGAGGAGACGTAGGACGGGAGGAGACGCCGTCGTTGGAACTGGAGGGGGGAGACAGCTGTTCAAAAAATTCAAAAAATTAGTAAAGTTGCAGCAACCATCAGAATTAAATCACTGAGTATAGTAAGATCTTGCCAAGAAATGTACCTTGCTCGGAAGGCGAAATTCTCTTATATAATTGCGAGTTTGTATCTCGCAATTGATCTGGCGATTTGCTCTTTTTTTGTGTTAATACTCATCTTCATCTTGCGATTACTTGAGTTGTTTGTACAGATTTAGGCGAGTTGGCGATCTTCTGAATGACTTTGTGCGATCAACTTCAGAATATACACATGCCCATGCGATCAATTGCGAGATGTCGCCCGATCCATCCCATATCGCGCGCTCGCCGATAGTGCTCGCTCGCCACCGCCATCGCATCGTCACCCCGACGCATCTGGTCCTCCATCCTCGCCAGTTGCCCAGCCGTTCCCATGCTCGCCCGCATGCCAGCCAACTCCTCATGATGCAGTTATTGGCGATGATCGACCATCGATTGTCGCCGCTCCAGCTCTTTGATCATGTGGAAGTGGGCCTCGTAAGCCGCAAGCCGGTCTTGCAGCTCTTCCACCTTTGCCATTCTCACCTCCAATGTCGAGATCCGGCGATGACGCTCGCAAAAGGCGAGTTGGTCGAACTTCACCTCCAGCTCGATGTATGCACGGGCAGCAGCTTGGCGATACTCGTGAGCAGTAAGCCTGAGGGCATCGATGAAAGCCGCTCCAGGGGCTGCAGGGCGGCCTGTCAAGACAAGAAGAAGTCGCTGAATCAGTTAACAGCCAGTATCAGTAGTCAGACCAGACTAATTCAGCAACAGGCAAGCTACCTTGTCGAGGGTATCGAGGTCGGCGAGGGGACGGGCTGCGGCGAGATGATTCTCGCTGGCACGATGACGAGCCTCCCGGGCGCTCGTCGGTCTGCCCCTGTCCACGACCTCCAAGGTCGCGACCTCCGGTCCTCGACGGGAAATAGCTCGGGCGCCTTCTGTCCCGATCTCGCGACGAGCTCTCAAGCGATGAGCTTCATTATTTGGCGGCAAAGGAGGCGACAGAGGTAAAGGGGTGCTCGCCCTCGGTCGAGATGGATTGGTTGGAGGAGGTGGCGGCAGAGGAGTGCTCGCCGTCGGTAGCGACGAGGTGGTCGCAGAGTTAGGGGCTTTGCTCGCCCTAGGTTGCGAGGTCTTCGTCACCGAGAGATCCTTCTTCCTCACCTCAGGAGTTAGTTTTTTCGGCCCCTTCTTGGGACTGACGTTGATCCAAACAGTGTGCTCGGATCGAGGCTGTTGCCGAGCTTCGAGGGCGACAGGTGGAGCTGCTTGCAAGGGAGCAACATTTAGATGCTCGCCAAAGGTAGTCGACAGAGGAGCTGCGAGTACATAATAAGAGTCAGCAAGAACGAATGAAATTGTTCAGCAACTCGAGTCATCGCAAAGATAACAATCTTGCGCGGCAGCGAGATCCGTTTGCAGCTATGCTTGGGACCCAACGAGGTCTGGGGCAGGGGTAGAAGACGGCGTAGGGAGGCGAGAAGCTTCAAGAGTAGATTGCTCGAGAATGACGCTCAACTCGAGATCATCGAGGAGCTTCTGGATGTGTGTTGAAATGTCGGAATGGTCGGCCCGGGAGGCGACATCCTCGGTAGGCGGAGGCGGGTTGTCAGTTTTCGAAGTAAGCGATTTCTTCTTCTTCGACTTTTTCTTCTTGAGCGGAGGAAGATCAGCAGCGTACTCGCCCTCTCGCGGTCTTTTTGGCCTTGTGGGCTCGAAGAATCCAGACAAGGCACCGATACTCGCTTGATAGACTTCCTCGACGGACTTCGACATCGAGTGTGAGTTCAAAAGACCAGCCACCCGTTATTTATAGAGTTCAGCATACATCCATCGGTCGCGAGTAACTCAAATACTCGCTTAATCAACTCGTCAAATAAGTGTTGGATGTTTCTTTCCGAGCTCCTACGTCGCTCGAAAAGATCGGTGATAGAATACAACCTATATTCGTCGAGGGTGGACCCCTCTAGAGTCAGATCGGCAAGAGTCAAAGTCAGCAAGTCAAGACAACAGTCAGAGTCAACGCACAAGACAAGAGAAGGCCTGGGTGAGTATTGCAAGCTACCCTCTCATACTCTCTAGGTAGGCGTCCAGTCAGTTACTCGCCCAGCCTGAGCGAGCTACCCCAAGAAGTCGTCTAGTCGCCATGGGTGGGTCTATAAATAAGACCACCCCTCCTCTTGGATTTCCCTATAAATATGACCCCAGGGGTACGGGGAGATGGACTTCGGAATCTCGCAAAAGATCTCGAGCACTTCATTTCTCATACATCGAGCTACGCCTTTGGATACTTTTTTCAGAGAGACGGGTCACGAGCTAGCAACTATCCATCTTAGTCGTCGTCTTGACTTAGTCGCCAGCTAGGTTAAAGTCGCTCCTTTTGATCGACACTTCTGGATCATCAGAAGTGTTTTCAGAAGGCTTTGACCACATTTCCATCGAGACAATAATAGCCGAAAATGAAAAAAACTGAAATAACTCCCAAACGAAACCGAAATTTGGCAACTTAAGAGGGCGAAACGAACTCGAATGGGTAAACCATGTTCGCCAGCGGATAGATCTCTCTGAGTTCTTTTTGATGAGCTTTTCCGGGCTAAAAACAGACAAGCGGATCAAAAGTTATGGTCGTTTCAAGATTGGGAGTATTTTTGGCCAAAATTCGTGAATCCGGCGACTTGGAGATTAGAATTCGCACCACGGGCGAATACTTCCAAGAACCAGCGGACACTTCCCGGAGTGAGCGAACACTCCTCGCAAGACTCGGACAAATAGGAATGCTTCTAGGCTCGGGCGGACATTACCGATGTCCTCCAAATGTAGCCGATTGATCAGAAGGTCGCAGGGGGAGCATTGTTGCTATAGACGGCGAGGGCGATTTCTCCAATCACTTGGATCCACACTCACCGTACAAAATTCTATTGGTGCCAAAAAATGTCACCAACTCTTCACGCGCTATCCCTGGGTAGGGTGGTCGACAAAGAAAAATGTGATTCGCAAGCGATCAGTTACTGACCCTTCGAGCTGAAATGGAAATGTCGCTGGCAGCGGCGAACACCAGATTTTACTCACCGCAGCAAATACCTTCCTAGCACCAGACTTAGTGTCTGCACCAGCAACTGGGTTGGTTCCGGGCTAAGTCCACGTGTCCCCTTCCAAGCACCCCTGACCCTCTATATATACATGAGGGTAGACTGCTCGGACGGTTCACGAAGAGTCGGGGCATTAAATGTTATTTTAAACATGACATTAAATGCAACCGCCCGAGGTACACGAAGAGTCGGGCGACGAGGGATTGAGAGAAAGAGACCACGCGTAACCGTGCGTGCTGCTGATAAGTAGAAGGGAGTCCGTCCGGGCTCTGAAGAGTACCCGCCTGGCTCCTTTGTGACGGTCGCGGACACTGGAGAGACAAAAGTGGGCATCTGGAGAGGAGGCGATGACTCTTGGAGAGACCGCCGCGAAATCTTGGAGTGATGGACGGACTCCTGGAGAGATGGACGTGGACACTTCTGGAGCTGGCGAGGACACTGTGGACACTTCTGGAGACGGCGAGGACACTCCGGGACTCTTTCTAGGATGGTTTGAAAATCGTTGGAGTGATGCTTGCGGGCTGCGGTCACCGACAGAATTATGGGGGTTGAGGCCGGCTGCGTCCACCGGCATATCTAGAAGAAAGAGTCTGGTCTTAGGAGTTTTGCGAGTCATGGAATTTGGAGTATGGATTTGGGATGAGGGCTCGGTCCTTTGGATCGCGTAGCGATGCTTCACAATACTTAACAAGTGCCTTCTAATGATCTCCTATGTACGTGTCCAAATCATCTTAGTTGTGCTTCTCGCATCTTCTGATCTTCTCTGCAATTGATGTCACTCCTTCCTAATCCCTGATACATTCATTCATAATTCTATCCAATCTCGTGCGTCCATACATTCACCTAAGCATTTTCATCTCCACAACTCCCATTTTTGCTCATGTACACAAGTCAATGCCCAACACTCAGAACCATTAAGCATCTCTAGTCTAATTGCTTGACTTTAAGTTTTAATAGTACTTTTGTTGGAAAATAAAATAAACAAAAAAAAGGAAGAAATGAGTGAGAAGAAAGGCAAGATCTTTCATAAACTACATTGTTTCAAGTTGGACTTACAAAATGATGAGAATATAGTTTTTTAACTGAACATAATGAGCTCTATATATAGCCGGTTCCATACTTGTGTTAATAAAATAACAAAGCTTGACATTGGAAATAGAAGTGGCTGCATGGATTATTTTTTGCTTTAATATTTGATATGTAACTCTCCTTCATGCAGGTTTATCCATCCAACAACTATTTTATGGTCACATAAGATCCCTGATACATCTCTCCACTTCAACTAACTTATTTGAATTCTATGTATCACATTTTTATAATCACCTCCATCTTTTTAAACTACTGATTCAAGATATTTAAAGCATCCAAGATATTTAAAACATTCAAGATATTTAAATATCAACTTCAATTGCAATGATTCAGACAAAAAATAAGATAAAGAATCAAAAGATTCATTTTTTTCCGGGTATGAACATAAGCCTTTATAATGATTCTTCTGGTTTACCAAATATCATGATTTGCTGTTATCCAAGATAGTTACAGAATACTGCACACTTACAAGTAAATTGGGAGAGAAGATGAATTTAATCAGCTATGGAGAAGAAAACTGACACAAAGAACTTATCTGAAGAGATTTCACCCAGCAATATCAATGGTGAAGATGATGGCAATGGTGGCGGAGTCCCGCCTGAGCAATCCGGGAGGCCATTTCCGGTCACAAGTTATCCAAATGCTTCACGACCATCCCCATCGACGGCCTACTCTTTGGAACCTCATCCGTACACCGGTAAGCCACCACCAGCACCGCCATCAGCTCCGCATCCGTCACTCCTTCCTTGTTAATAAGAGGGTCCAGAATCTCCATCCCCCTTCCGGCCACCACGGCTCGCCGGGCCCACTTCACCATCCCCATCTCCGCGCCGTCGTCCCCCTTCACCGGCCAGCTCGGCCTCCGCCCAGTTAAAACCTCAACGGCCAGCGCGCCAAAGCTATACACATCCCCTTTCGCCGATGCCGTCGTGACTCCCTCCCTGTATTCCGGCGCCATGTATCCCAGCGTCCCGGCCGCCTCAAGCGTCGACACGTGCGAATGCGAGGTCTCCAGCATGCGCGCCAGGCCGAAATCAGCGATCCGCGCATCCAGATCGCCGTCGAGCAGGACGTTGCTGGCCTTGATGTCCCGGTGGATGATGCTGGGCCGGCAGTCCTCGTGGAGGAACGCGAGGCCGGAGGCGACCCCGCGGAGGACGCGGAGGCGGGCCGACCAGGAGAGCGGCGGATCCGGGTCGGGGTCGTGGATTCGCTGATCGAGACTGCCGCCGGGAAGGAACTCGTAGATAAGGAGGCGGTCTGGGCCGGCGGCGCAATAGCCGAGAAGGCGGGCGAGGTTGGGGTGCCGGATGTGGCCGATGGTCTCCATCTCGGCGCGAAATTCGCGGAAGCCCTGGAATCGGGCGAGATCGGGCGAGAGGCGTTTTACGGCCACGGGAGCGCCGGAGGGGAGGATGGCCTTGTAGACGAATCCGAAGCCTCCGTCGCCGAGAATGCGGCCGGGGGAGAAGTTCTCGGTAGCGGCAGCGAGGTCGGAGAGGGAGACGTGGGGAAGGGAGGGATCGAAGGTGAAGCTCTCCTCGCCGTGAGCCGCGGGGCGGGAAGGCGCGATGGATAAGGACATGGAGAGGAAAGGAGGTGGGGGTTTGGGGGGACGGCGGCATAGGAGGAGGACGGCTAAGAATAAAAGTGAGATGGCTGAAAAGCTGGCGACGGCGGCGACTAAGGCTTGGAAGATAGGTTCCATGATGGGTCGAACAGATGGCGGGAGGAGTAGGCGGGAAAAGTAAGTAGGGTTTGTGGGGCGGAGAAGATAACGTTTGACTGAAAGAAAGAGGTGGGGAAGGAGACGCTGTGCAAGGCGGCTCCATTTTCCGGCAGTCTGTCGCTGTTGGAGTCAACAAGATTTGGATGCAATTTTTTACGATCATTACACTACATTTGTGGTATGAAATATGCTAACGGATGTTCTCCATAAATTTTTTTTTTCATATATTTAATTTGAGCTTATTTTTGCAAGTGATATATCATGGATTAACAATTTTTGATCATTTTTGTAATATGAACTTTATGTTTTGTTTTGAATGCAAGGTTAATGACATTAATAGTATTATAGAAATTACAATGTATAGCTGAATGTATTGTTGAATTTTAGAAATTAAAATGCAATTTTTTTGAGCTACAAATAGCAAAATGGTGTACAAATAGCACTTTATAGGCTGTGTATATCAAAGGGCTGCATATATCCAATTAAGGGGTGTGAATATCAATTGCCTTTATAAATCATGGATATTCTTACGCTTTAAAAGGCAATTGTTATATATAGATCAGGTATGGCTATATACAAACCCAAAATTTAGGTTTTAAAATTATATTTGTATCCCAAAAGATTATTTATATCCCAATATTTAAAACTTTAAAACAAACATAAAAAAACAATTGAAAAATAATAACTACATCATTCTCAAAATATATTGTTACATAAAGCAAATAGGCAAAAAAAATATTTTTCTTTAAAATTTTGCCATAATCCGCAAGCTTCCGCTCAAAGTATATTATACCTGCAAATATTATATCAAATTAATGGATTAATAGAATAATTAAAAATACTACGATACATATTTGTTACATTTTTCTTAATTAATAAGTTGTACTAGTATATTTGAAGACCCAAAATAATGAAATAACATCAGTAACTCTTCAAAATAATAATAATATTAGATTAAAACGCTAGTTGTATGTTGTATCACGATGCAACTAATAGTCACATGTCAGACATTGTTATCCACTTATCTAGTGGTGTCGGTACCTTCCAACAATCTAGAGATTTTAGTAATTTCAATCTCCATGTTGTCTCAAATATTTCAATTTGACGGGTATCGGAAGATCTCTGTATAAATGAATAGTATCAATTTGACGATCCACATTATTACGTGACTAATTTGACGGGTTCACCAATCCCGTATGTAGTTGTTACCCAACATCTGTTCATATATACTGACCCGTACCGGCTAGCCTGATATACATGACTTTTATCCGCAATGCGGCATCTAAGTATTGAATTTTAGTTTCTTTACAACTTCAGAGGATTTCTTCAAACAACGCAGAATGATCGTCTCATCCCAAGAACCTTCCCCATTTGTGTCGTACATGTGTTCACGAAATCAAAGTACTGCAGTAGATGAGAAAACAACAGTGGGTCCTAGATCACAAAGTCGTCTTACAGAGAAAGTTTGAAGCTAAGAAGGGAAAACAATACGTATTGATAATGCTAAGATTAGAACCAGATGCATGATCATCATGAGTAATGACCATTGTAGCCGCATTTTCACTGTGAATAGGAGAAAGTGAAGAACCAAATGTTTTGGTTGACGAGCTAAAAGCATTAGGGCTCATGTAATTGGAACAAATATAGTCAAAGAGCCAAGTGGGATTAGCCAGAGTAAGAGAGGGCAGTGTGAGAAGAACTAGAAGAGAGAACTCCTTTCATTATGGCTTCAAAGTCACTCATCTTGAAAATCAAAACATTTGATCTTAGGGCTTACAACACCTGGAAGACGAAAAGGCACAAAGTTACACATGTTCACTCTGATCATTCAAAAGAAGAAAAACTTGGAGGTTTCATGCCCGAAATAGCCCGACATAAGGGAGTTTACTACCAGTTGCGGAACTAGAAAATTTGCTTAACCCGGGCACTAATTAAAATTTAAATATAATAATTATTGTTTTAACATAAAATACTAAAATTATAAAGTATAAAATAGGTTATCCCTTGAGACAAGGCAGTGAGATACAATTTTATGTTAGGCCACAAAGAAACTATGAACAAGAACATTACAAGAAACTCTCGTTTATTGTTTTTGCTAAACATTCTCCTCTTCTATTCATTCTCTTTAAGGCCTAATAAAAAAGAATCATGAATTTTCATTCAAATTTTTGCTATCTTCTCTTCAGAAATTTAATTAGAACTGAGAATGCTATGGGATGTAATATAAATCAGAAAATAATTAGAAGAGTAATGAGGAAATGAAATCAATAAGCATTTCATTTACCTGCTTCAATCGGGCACTTGAAGCTCTTAACAAAAAATCATAATCTTCTAACTTGGGCTTAGCATTTCATCAAACAGTTGAAAGGCATCAAAAACCCAAACAAAAACTGGAACTATCATGCATCTATTAAACTATCCATGTTTTCAGATGCTCTTATAATGGTAAAAAAAATACCATCTCAAATAAATATCGCATCTCAAAAAAATATATGTTATAATGCTTGAAGCTACTTTGAATCAGACGTTTAAACTGCCCTTTGTCTGTTGCCTTGCAATATCGAAACTGAAAACTGGAGATACGAGATTGAAGAAGGTCAGTCAAGTCGACGAAACTAAGGCATTCAGTTTTGAAGGATAGATCGATGAAGAAAGCAGCCTTCGAAGAAGGATAATCCTCTGGTAATAGTAAAAACTGGAGTTAGGAGATAGATACCTAAGCTGCTAAGTCCTCTGTCGCGAAGAAAGTAGCTCGAAGAAGAAAGCAACCTATGACTCTCTAACATGAAGAAGAAAGTATCCTCTGGCTAATCAAGGAGAAGAATATACGAATAGGCAAGCTCTGAAGCGAGGAGGAGAATTTACGCATATACCTTTTACGCCATTTTTACACTCGGGCATTTGTCCGGGTGTGTCTCTGAGTGGGTCCACCGCTGTTTACTGTCTTGTTATCAAGAGTCTTCGACCTATAGTCCATTGTGCTCTTCTACGCCGTTCACAATGAAATAGCTGTCATTCGACCAGGTAGTTAAGGCATCAAAGAGAATAAAATTTTCAAAGATTTCATCCCTTTATATTTTTTTCTTTAATCAAAAAATTAAACCCTCTCTTTTTTTTTTTTCATGAACTCCCAATTCAGAACTAGTGAAAGGCCTCACCTTCCTCATTGCATGATTAAGAGCTCGTAATAATTCTTACGAGTGCAAAAAAAAGAGTCGTACACTAAGAAGCAAGAGAGAATTTTACACTCGAACAAGAATGTGTCAATGTAGGCATGAGTAACATCAGCCCATATGTGATCAAGATTTTAATCTTTACAAAACAAATTTGTGTATACTATGAAATATGTACAAATTTTATAGAATCGTGAGAGCATAAATGATAATGTAAAGTTAAAGACTAAAGGGGTAGCCAGTAGACTTCAACATCCAAAGCTAAACTAATTATTTGTCAGTACAAGTGCCCAAATCTATATCAAAAGCACAATGACAAGAGTTTTTTTATATTGTAAAGCTACATTTCTATCAATATTAAGCTTTAGTAGTCTTAAGGTCCGTTTGGCACATCGTTTTTCCTTCTGTGAGTTTGGTCGAAAATGCTATTGTCATAGGATATTGTTTGACACAACAACAATTACGATTGTTGTCAAGAAAAAAACTAAAGTTGAATATGAAAGTGGATGGAGTTCTTTAGGTGAGGTTGGGCATTCACAAACAACAGTATATAACTACACAATGTTCCGGACCATGACTACCATGCCAAACTCGCCCTTAATTAAGCATGGCTTTATATTAAGAAAAGATTTGAAAAAAAAATAACTTATTTAAAGAATATCAATCTCAAAGAGAAAGAGGGTTCATTATTCATTCTATAAATCATATATTAAATGATGAATGTAGATATTTCTAATAATTATGTTATCCGACATATCCCAAACACTAACCAGCACAGCAAATATCTATCTACAAATCGAATATCTAATCATTTATTTGAATTAAATATCATCTATCTACATGCAAATCAAATTTCAAATCAATAATTAAAGGAATAAGAAGTTAAGCAAGCTTTTAATTTTTATTTTCTATTGTAATTTGATCTTATTGTATTTTCTCAAGAACTTATGAAAGTTTTACTAAGAAACCGCTCTATTTATTTAAAGATTTTATGTGTGCATATAATAATTAATCTTTTATGCTAAAAACTTCTAATTAAATATATACACTCATTAATTAGATTTAAAAAATTCAATATTTTTTTTCAAGAGTATTTATAATAGTAGAAAGAATGTCTTCTATTTTGTTCCTACATTATTGATCAACAGATAACAAAAATAATTGTAGATAATAATTTTTCTTCATTTTTGTACACAACTCACTTAAATTTTGAATAAGTTGTACTGCAATTTTTTAAAGTTTTAAATAATTCTATATTTTAGTAAATTCTCTCCAAGCATTCAATCATTCACATGCATTAGAAACTAAAGTATATATAATTTTTTTTATAAACTGCAATAATAGAAAATACCGTGTCACACAATTTTTTTTGAACAATTTAATAATTTTAAATTATTATTGTATAACTCAATCATTGAGAATTGAATCAGTCAAAACAGACGTCAAAGTCAGCAAATCAAAATAGAAGTCAAAGTCAACATTCAAGACAGAAGAAGACACAAGCGAGTATGGGCGAGCACCTCTCGCATACTCGCTAGATGAGTGACCTAGGGAGATCCTCGCCGAAGCCATGCGAAACTAATGTAGCACAATGTAATTGCACATTATTAGGTATAATATTTTGAGAAATTCTTGCATATATATTTATTTACAAGATAGCAGCTATTCATCATTGATTGGCAGAACTAATCAGCACTAATTAATGAGGATTAAGGAACAGCTTCGGATTAATTTAGGAATTAGCAACATTTGGCATTGTCTCGCTAGTCCGAGCTCTCTGGATAACTAATACAGGCTAATAAGCCTTCGCAGAAGAATCATGCGAAGAAATAAACAACAACAAAATTCTGAAACTCGCGCTATCTTTTTCGTAGTTTGGTGAAGACAACTTGCTCGCATATTTCATTCCCGCCTCATTAATGCAATTGCTTAAAATAATAATAATGCGTGCAGGTTTAATCACCCCTTGCGTGCAGCTTTAATTGCTCTATTTGGCACAGAGGTTGAATGCGGTGGTTATGAAATGTCATTTGTAACCACCCAATCTTAACTAAAATAACTTCATTCACTTTTATGTTCAAAACTAGTTTTTTTTTTCTTGATGGTGGTCCGACAAGAGAGTACTTTTGGGTTCCCCCAATAAAGAAAAAATGCATCATGCCTGAATCTAACAAGGGTACGTGATGGTGGAGGAACCGGATGGAAAGAAATACGTATTTTAGTTATCAGGTATTGAATGAAACTGTAGACGGAATTGAGATATCATTCAAAGAGGAAAATAGCAAATATCTGTACTTTATTTGTTTACCCACAGCGGATGATCCGATCCGCACGGACCGTGATTAGAAATTTTTTCATTGCCTTTCTACGGGGAAGAAACGAAAACATACAAACAATAATAACTAGAATTCTTTCGATACTGGAACAAAGGTAACAAAATGGATTTATGGATGGAATCAAATATGTAGTATTTACAGAAAAAAAATATTCAAGTTATTTGGGGAACAATCAATATACTTGTAATGTCAAATCAAGATCAACTAGGACAAAAATACAACATTAGATCGAACTCCTCTTTGATGTTAAGGTCATAGTTATGAATAGTCATCATTTCCCAGGAAAGGGTAGAAGGATGAGACCTATTATGGGACACACAATGCATTACAGATGTATGATCGCTTCAACCAGATTATTCTATTTCCACCTCTTATAGAGAAGAACTTGAAGCAAAAGACTTGTTAACACAACAATACATTTATACAAAACTTCTACCCCGAGTATGCGCACTGGAACCGTAGATACTAGATAGTCTAGTGAAATTCAATCCACAAAATAATTTGATCTATGGACAGCATCGTTGTGGTAAAGGACGTAATGCCAGAGGGATCATTACCGAGGGGCATAGAGGGGGAGGTCACAAGCCTGAGGAGAAGTTTGGATTCAAAATCCGATTCGAACAAGAGGAATATGCCATGCTAATGTGCTTTGGATGATCCATATCTCTAGGTCAGGCGCTGATGAGCACATTTAACTATTCATGTAGCTGAGAGCCCTCGCAGCCCAGGCACAACGACACAATTATCAGGGGAGTGCTCTACCATTGAACTAATAGCCCGTCATAAGGATCTCCCTGGGGGAGGCCTGCTATGCCAAAAGCGTTTGTACGACCCATGTCCCTCCTATGTGGCAACATGTGGACATACAAAAGAGATCTTCATAACCATCGTCATGTCAAACATACATTCTATAATGACGGTGTTTTTGTCCAAACTCACCGGAGCAAAAAATATCACGCCAAACGGGGCATAAGAGTCTGTTTGGTTACTGTTGTAATATGTAATGTGTGTAACCTATAAATAGCCAAGATGTGACCTTAATAAAACAAGGTTTTTATTTCATGGACTGTGCATCTCGTGTTACATGACTGTATTTGATGAAAAATAAAAGTGAGTCTGTTCACCTGCTTTCGGGATTTCCATAAGCTGGTATAGACACAATATCGTGCGGTGATCAAGGTGCTAAGGTCAGACAATGGGATAGAATACACCAACAAGGCAATGAGGGAATACCTATCAACTCATGAGATAGTGCACCAGACCACCAGCACAGAACGAAGTGGCGGAGAGGAAGAACAGACACCTTTTGGAGGTGTCAAAGAGTATGATGCTAAGCATGAAGGTGCCATCAGAGCCTGTGGGATTATGTCGTGTTAACAGCGTCACAGCTGATCAACATGATGTCATCACAGGTACTAAGGTGGAAGTCTCCGTGCCAGCAGCTACAGGGATACAATGGGGGGATACTTCCCTTGAAGGTATTCGGGTGTGTATGCTTCGTGGAGGATAACAGACCGGGTGTTGGTAAGCTTGATGCGAGAGCAATCAAGTGTATGTTTGTTGGCTACTCTCGTGCTCAAAATAGTTACATGTGATGGAGCTCAGTGGAGAAAAGATGTTTTGTGAGCATGGATGTTCATTTCAGAGAGCTGGAACAGTACTACCGGCAAGAGGGAGTCCTACATACATTAGACTCATCAGATAAAGAAAGTACAATGCTCGAAAGAGAGATGTTGGTGACAGATCTAGGAGTATGGCAGGGAGGATCTGCGGAGGAGCAGGAGAGCGATGATGAGCAGGAGGAGGAGATTGAGGAGAAGAGGCAAGGTATGAGACCTATGACTCAGGGGGAACTGCTGACATACAGTAGAAGGAAAAAGCCTCCAGCAGTACAAGATCCAGGGTCGGTGCCCAGTCTAGCTCTTAGTCCCTTGTATGCGTCGCCCCCCACTTCTGGAACACCTACACCTCCACAAGCCTCAGGTGATATCTTTTCTCATCTCCCTACTTCTTCTCGTATGTTACGGAATACTACTCGCAGCAATGCAGGAAATCCTCCTAACAGATACGGTTGGGACCTCACACCTTTTTGTATCGTATGATCATATCTCCCCTACACACAAAACATTCATTGCATCTTTGGATAGTGTTATTGTACCTAACAATTGGCAGCTCGCCAAAGCCAATCCGAAAAGGGAGGCAGCAATGAAGGAAGAGATGAGGGACCTTGAGAAGAACAAGACCTGGGAGCTGGCATGGTTGTCAAAAGACAAGAAGGTCGTTGGGTGCAAGTGGGTGTTCACCGTAAAGCAGAACCCAGATGGACAGGTTGAGCGTTACAAAGCTCGATTGGTGGCCAAGGGGTACAACCAGACCTACGACATCGACTACGATGAGAGATTTGCATCGGCGGCAAAGATGAGCACTGTGAGGACTCTCATCAGTCTGGCAATGAATGGAGGGGGACTACTGCACAACTAGATGTGAAGAAAGCATTCCTTCATGGTGATCTAGCAGAGGAGGTGTACATGGAGATTCCACCGGGATTTGGTACAGCCAAGACAGAAGGCAGAGTTTGCAGACTGCTTGATACTTCTCCCATTAAGGGATTCCTCAAGCTTCTTGTCCTCTGATAGTTCACCTTTCAGTGAAGCTATCTCCTCTACAGCACTCCAACTCCTCAGAGAGTTTGAGGTTTTCTGACTTTAAGAACTATGTGACAATTACTGAGAGAAATAATCACAGATTTTAGTAAGTCTAAACATAATGCTTTAAACTCAGACTTAAAGTCCTCTGAATTGAAATCAAAAGAACTATTTCCTGGTCTTCTTGGTGACTGAGCTGACATGACTCTTCTGACTGAATTGTGTTGAAGGCATTGAGTCATTGCAGACTCCTCTTCTGCATCATCTTCATCATCAAGCTGGAAAGCTTCTGATTCCTCTTCAGTTTCACTCCAGGACTCAGCAACAAATCTCTTCTTGTGTGTTTGTTCTTGCTGGAGGAGGGTTTGCCATTGCCATTCTTCTTGAAGTCTTATCTCTTCTTCTTTCTTTCTTGTCCCTTCTGTCCTTGTTTTTGTTCTTGGACAGTCAGGTACAATGTGCCCTGGTTTCCTGCAACCAAAGCAAAAAATCCCTCTTGGGCTGAAGCAGACCGTGATGGTTTGACTATTCATGAGAGCAATGGTTGGCATGGGGTGTCACCAGATCAACGCAGATCACACGGTGTTTTTCAGGCAGAATGGAGGTCACACCACCATTCTTGCAGTGTATGTGGACGACATGATCATTACAGGAGATGATGAGCGAGAGATTAGCAGTCTCAAGGGGGCCCTAGGTAAGAAGTTCGAGGTGAAAGACCTGGGTTTTCTTCGATATTTTCTTGGGATCAAGAATGCGTATGAGGCCGAGGGGATAATTATCCCCCAAAGAAAATATGTGTTGGACCTCCTCACTGAAACCAGGATGTTGGAGTGCAAACCTGTTGTGACGCCAATCGATCAAAGTTGCAAACTGAGTGCAGAGGCCGAAAAACTAGTAGATCGGGAAATGTACCAAAGGCTAGTCGGAAAGTTGATCTACTTGAGCCATACACGCTCGGACATCTCACTCTCTGTAAGCGTGGTGAGCTGTTACATGTATGATTCAAGGAAGGTCCATATGGATGCAGTGTACCAGATTCTGTGATACTTAAAGGGTGCTCCTGGAAAGGGACTGGCCTTCAGGAGGAATATAGACGTGAGAATCGAAGGCTATTGCGACTTTGACTGGACAAGATGTGCAAATGATAGGATATCCACTTCAGGCTATTGCATATTTGTGGAAGGCAACCTGGTCATGGAGGAGCAAGAAGCAGTCGGTAGTGACCTAGATCGACAGTAGAGGCAGAGTACAGAGCCATGACAGTAGGGGTTACAGAGCTCATGTGGCTGAAAGAAATGCTTTAGGAGTTGAAGCTGGACCAAAAGGGCAGGATGAAGCTGTGGTGCAACAGCTAGTCAGTCATCAGTACTGCAAACAATCCAGTTCAACATGATCGTACCAAACATATGGAGATTGATAGATTTTTTTATCAAAGAAAAGGTTGATAACGGACTACTGGAGTTGAGCCCAATGTTGTCCAGATCGAGATCTTACCTAGGATCGGGAGGTGTCCCTAAGATCGTAAAACGTAGGATCGACAAGGATCGTAAGATCGTATTATAATAATAAAAAAAATATTTATATTTAAACACAATAGCTGATTATTTTTATAAAACAAAAACATGAAAAAAATGTAACAATCAACAATAGACAAACATTAATATAAAAGACACTGTAAATAATGCATACCAAATATACCATCACATCAAAATATAATATTAGTATATTTAAATATTCAAATATTGAGAAAAGTCAATAGTGCTCAATTCAAATTTAAATAAAATCATTCAAGACAAAATTCAAATTTTTTCCTCAAATCATATTCCTCTCCTTAAACCATCACTTGTTTTTTTTCCTCTCTTGCTGCAAGTTCTTCAATACAATCAGGAATATCCAACTCCGCTTCATGTGGAGCGTCTACTTTATAAGTGTCCCCAAGATCATTCAGATTTTCTTCATCTTCATCTCCAATTCACTCATCATCTGAAGTGATATCATCAAAATTGAAATTATCAGTACTCCTTTTTTTCATTTTGCCCAATCTTGAATTGGTCATCACAAAGATGATATCATTCATTGTCTTTTGCTTTAAACGATTTCTTCTCTGTGTGCACCTAAAAAATTCAAAAAAGTTAATATACATAACATAATTTGAATGAAATATAAAAACGATTTCTTATTTTTTAAATTATAACATTTCAAAGGCACCCTCAGTTCCTCTCACATCCAAAGAAACTACATGTCAAGCTTAGCACACGAAGCGCAACTTTCTGAAGCTATGGATGTTCCTCCCCAAATGAATCCCACCACGCTGGTGGTTTTGATATTAATTCCAATTTTGGCAACTATAGATCCAAAAAATTATCTTTTATTCTTAAAATCTTCAAGCTGCCTATCAATTTTTGAAATTTCATATATATTTCCCCTGTCATTCTTTCTATACAATCATATATTGCACTCTTTACGTCATAATCAACTTTAAATAAAGGATTGTAATGAAATTTGGAGTTCAAATAATAGCCAGCAGCATGCAAGGGCCTATGAAGTTGCTTGTCCCATCTTGCATCAATAACATCTCATATTGATTGATAACTAAATAATGAAAAAAATTGAAGTAGGTTAAAATCAAGATACAAATAAATAATGCTACAATTAATTAATTACATAAAAAAGACTTACTATTTTTGCACATCATCAAAGACATGTGCAATTTTCTCTTTGGCCCTATCCATTTCCTCATAAATGAATGTCATGACTGACTTCTCATCTGAATCAACCAACCGAAGCACCTTTATCAATGGATATGCCCCTTCAAGCAAATAACAATATTCTTCCAAAAGTCTTTATCCATAATCACATCTTCAATCAATTTTTCATCTCTTGAACCAGCAAATTGACTACCCTTCCATTCATCTAAATTAAACATTCTTATCAATGCAAGTTTTTGTCATGAAGGCATCCCAAAGTTAAGTATGCATTGGCAAAGCGAGTTATTCTAGGTCTCACCAAATCTTTATCTTTTGTAAATTTTTTCAAGATTGAGATGAGACTAGTCCTTGAATAAATATAAGCTGTAATTTTCCTAGCATTTGGAATTGTTTCATGATGAACAGATATCTTCTTCTTCATATCCTCCAACATCAAGTCAATGCAGTGCACCGCACAAGGTGTCCAATATAAGGTGTCCAAATTTCTGAAGCTTTGTATGTTCCTCCCCATATGAATCCCACCACGCTGGTGGAGTTTTGATATTAATTCCAGTTTTGACAACTATAGATTCAAAAAACTGCCTTTTATTCTTAAAATCTTCAAGCTGGCTATTAATTTTTGAAATTTCATCTATATTTCTCATGTCATTCTTTTTATACAGTCATATAGTCCACGCTTTACATCATAATCAACTTTAAATGAAGCACTGTAATGAAGTTTGGGGTTCAAATAATAGCCAACAGCATGCAAGGGCCTATGAAGTTGCTTGTCCCATCTTGCATCAATAACATCCCATATTGATTGATAACTAAATAATGAAAAAAATTGAAGTAGGTTAAAATCAAGATACAAATAAATAATGCTACAACTAATTAATTACATAAAAAAGACTTACTATTTTTGCACACCATCAAACACCTGTGCAATTTTCTCTTTGGTCCTATCCATTTCCTCATAAATGAATCTCATGACTGACTTCTCATCTGAATCAACCAACAGAAGCACCTTTATCAATGGATATGCCCCCTTCAAGCAAATAACAATTTTCTTCCAAAAGTCTTTATTCATAATCTTCTTCTCCATATCCTCCAACATCAAGTCAATGCAGTGCACTGCACAAGGTGTCCAATATAACTTTTTTCTTTTAGCCATCAACACTTCCCCAACAGCTTTGTAGTTTGCAACATTATCTGTCGTTACTTGGACAACATTTTCTTCACCTACCTCCTCAACAATGTCATCAATCACCTTAAAGATCTTTTCTGTTGTTTTAGTCATATGGGATGCATCAATAGATTTAAGGAAAACTGTTCTCATAAAGCTGTTCACTAAGAAATTTATTAGTGTTATTCTTCTTTTATCAGACCACTCATCTGTCATTATTGTGCATCTCATCTTCTTCCAATGAACTCTATGTTCAGCAAGAGTCTCCATTGTCAAATCATATTGTTGCTTCAGACATTTGACCCTAATTTCATGATAAGATGGTGGTTTGAAACTCAATCCATGTCTTGAAATAAATTCACACATCTTATGGAATTCATCACACTCTTTACCACATTAAATGGTATAGCGTTGTTGTAGATGAAAGAAGCAATATCATTACATGCTTCCTCTCGCACCCCCTTTTTAAAAATGTTGTTGACTGTTGATTGTGTTTTTTCACTTCCCGCCAAATGATGTTTTAAATGATAAATCCCTTCGGTCACTACTTTCTCACAAAATTTGCATTTTATTTTTCTAACATCTCCCTCAAATGAAATGTCATACTTTCATCCAATATCACTTCTAGATCCGGCAGCAATCTTTTGCACTCTAGATCTCATACGAGCATCAACATTGTGACTCCCAGAAGCACTATTTGAAGCATCATTTGAAGCCATTTTTAACATAATAATAAACTTCAAGGTACAAGCTTTAACAGTTAACTGTATAAGTAGAACCTGAACTTGAAGCATCACTTGAGAAGGGAAGAGGCAGAGAAGAAGTTGCGCTTGAAGATGCACAAAAATCCACTAAACAGCGCTTGAAGAACCACGGGAAGAAGCTGCGTGGCCCGAGTGAGAAGACATGAACAGCCGCGTGATGAGCTCGAGAAGGGAAGAGGCAGGGAAGAATCCCTAGTAATTATTATACTCGAACGTTGGGCGCCTTTTTATAAAAAAAATAAGAATTGACTGCGATTTATATATAAATCGTTGTCTATTCGAGTATAGACAGCGGATTCAGGGTCTATCGAGTATAGACAGCGGTTTATATATAAACTCGTTGTCTATACTCGAATAGACAGCGGTTTATATATAAATCGTTGTCTATTCGAGTATAGACAGCGGTTTATATATAAACCGTTGTCTATTCGAGTATAGACAGCGGTTTATATATAAACCGTTGTCTATTCGAGTATAGACAGCGGTTTATATATAAAACGTTGTCTATTCGAGTATAGACAGCGGTTTATATATAAACCGTTTTCTATTCGAGTATAGACAGCGGTTTATATATAAACCGTTTTCTATTCGAGTATAGACAACAGTTTATATATAAATTGTTGTCTATTCTAGGGTTCAAGGTATAATAGACATCGGTTTATATATAAACAGTTGTCTATTCGAGTATAGACAACCGCTGTCTATTCCCATTTAAAAAAAAAAGGCGCTCAACGCTCCACCACTGGGCCAGTCAGCACGATAGGATCGGTTGATCCTACCGTGTCAGCGATCTTACACTACGATCCCAACGATCTTAACGGGCTGGCGATACTAGCTGGAACGTGGCTCGCAGAGGTAAAAAAATGTAGGATCGGACGATCCTACATTTTCACACGAGTTTTTAACATCATGCCGACAAAGGGGCAGGTTGCGGACTGCTTGACTAAGGGACTTAGTTCAGAGGATATGATCAGGGGTTGTAACAAGATGGGCTTAGTTTATATCTTTCGTCAATCTTGAGCAGTGTTGTAATATGTAATATGTGTGTAACCTATAAATAACCAAGATGTGGCCTTAATAATACAAGGTTTTTATTTCAACTGTTACGAACCATCGTCCGTTTGATGCAACGTTTTTACTCCGGTGAATTAAAAAAAGTCACCATCATGAAATGTGTGATTGACAAGACAATTATTATGACTGTCGCCAAGAAAAAAACTAACTCTTAGCATAAAACTGGATGTAGTTTCTTAGGTGAGGTCGGGCGTTCACGAACAACAGTTCGTAACCACCACATTCACGACCGCCACCACCATGCCAAACGGACCATAAATCGAGAAAATTATTGCATCCACATCTCAGACTTAAATTTAGGTCAGAGAATATTTACAACCATTTTGGCCAAACAATCATTTACAAACATTTTTTATCATTTAGTAAAGCTTGTTTACAAAAATGAATTCATACAATGAAATAAGTAAGCCCATGGCCAAAGAAACTTATACCGGAAGACTCACCGAATGACTTCGAACCTTCACAAGGCTAAAAAACAGGTATTTTGAGTTCAATTGGGAGAAGAAGAAAAACCTATGAAGTTTAGAAGGGAGCGGGCAAAAAATGGCGGCTGAAGGAGAAACCATTATAGTCGTACCGTGACACCTAAAATGGCGTTAAACTACGACAATTTTCTACCGCTACGCCCGACCGTCCCATGGAAAATGGAAGTCATATCATACCTTTAATCTCCAATAATTTGTAGCTGGAAGCTCCAAAGTGTATGTAATGGTTTTCACACTCTTCTATCGTAAAGATCTTTAATAAATCCTGCTGCCTTATTGATTCTGAACTTCTGCATTCAGATTTCATGTAGGAATAATGAATAATACAGAAGATAAACTTGACACAAGATTAGCCTATGGAAATTCACTCTCTGTGGCCACTGTATGCTACTGATCAGCGTCGAATTTCTCATAAAAGAGCATACTTGCCTCGGCAGAAAGAACATCCTCTTCACTGACATGTCTAACGTTACTATCCGAAATATAAACCCAAGATCCGTCCACAAAATCCTGTATCTCCCCAGCAGCACCAGAAGATAGTTGAGAAGCAACTTTTCTGTATACTGCATAATGCCCGCTCCCAGGTCTTCCGTAATGCTCAACAACTGAACAAAGATGGTACATGCAACTCTTTGATGATCTCAAACTACTGATTTCGACCTGGCAAGAAAGCGTATATGTTACAATGGAGCAAAGATACCGATGATTTGTGAGAAAATGGCGAATCAAAACCTTCTCGCTGCTGCCTCCAGCAGTAGCCTCCATGAGCTTACTTCCTAAAAGTCCGCTGAATGGCACTTTAAACTTATTTTCCAACACAGATATTGCCAAAGGCTTGCCGGCTACAATTCTGTATACATGTGCTAAATTCTGCCCGTTCTGTTGCTCAAGCAAGTGACCAATACGAGAAACAAAACTATGCTTAAAGTTTACAGAGTTCAGTTGTCCAAAATTTGCTGCACCTTCAGTGTATGGAGAGAGGTCAAGAGACAAAGGGAAAGATATATGCCCCTGTAATCAATCAGAAGCTGTAAGCCTTACAAGGATCCAATTTTCAATGTGTTCTTTAAACAACATGCTTAGCATACTTCAAGCTTGATAAATTCACCATGCCAGTTCATTGAAGAGCGTTGCAAATGGAAGGAAACTACCTTCAATAAGAACTGTGTTAGTCTCAAAACTAAAAATACACTAAAATTGAAGAAACAAATATAAAATTTTGCTGGTTTCTGCATACCTTTGGAAATTTAATGATGCTTAGTTTCTTTAATGTATGTGAAGTACCTGCCCACAGAATTCCTTCATTGGATAGCAGGTTTTTGCATTCACAAGAATCAAGCTTGACACAGTGACTGAGTTTTTTCATTGTCACCTAAAAAGAGTCGCTTAATTACTGCAGCCATGGAATTGCTGATCTCCAGAACAATCAGTTAAATGACGGTGAAAGAGGCCATGTGATTACAACAGCATTACCTCATCTTTCTGAGTCCCACAAGAGAGATGCTTCAAGGCGGATCTGTGCCAACATCGACTGCAGCGATAACTATCAACACACTCGACTTCAGTGAAATGCTCAAGGCAATCCAACACGCTGCAGCCTTCCATCTAAGACTCAATAAAAATAAAGCAGAGATCGGCCATTAGAAAAATCACAAATGCCAAAACCGTGAAGGGGAGAAGGTGAGATTAAAAATATACAAAAAAGCAGGTCATCAATGGTATACAATTTTGGCATGTTCGTCCAGAACGGGTGAAAGAGGCAAGGAACGGAAGAACTCCACATCCACTGAAAGCTACAATAGCAGCATAAAATAAACATAATTAAGGGAATAATAGTTTAGAACACGAGAATTGAAGAGATAAAGCTGTAAAACTTGGGCTATCGTCAGGTAATTTAGGAGAAGAGAGAACAACGAACGAGATAGTGCGACGAATACAATTAACAATCGTTGAACATGCTCTTCCTTAATAAAAATCCAATGATTAATTCCTCACCAGCAAAAGGCTGAAACTCACGTAAAGATATATCGTAACAACATAATGCGCGCATAATAAGATGAACTAATTATCTAATACATTAATGAAATTCGTTAATATTGCAATGGTCCCCACTGTACAATGGTGGCGACTTCAGGCTCTCTTGTTGTGGAGAGAATTCATCCGGAGCGGATAAATAACAGATACGACCATGCACTGTTGAGAAGGAGTCCATATTGTGCATGACAGGAAGGGAAAGTTTGATAAAAATTAAGGATTCAGGAGAACTGTAAAAAGGAAATTACCATAGATGAACAAGTTTGGCAAGTTAAATAGCTCCCTAAAATTCCATCAAATGGACCATGTAGAAGTTTCTGCCATTTCTCAAATTCATTAGGTGCTCCCTTCTCTTGGCTGTACGCCCTGGAAAAGAAGGCAGTGATGTCTGCCAGAGATCCGCCATGTTGCAAATGAATATAATGTTGAGAAATTTCCTTCTCTAAGGAAGATAGAACATGACTAAATGCTTCTGCAGCATCCTGTAGGAGGAAAGGAGCACGTTAGCACAAAGTATGATATTATCCCTTCTAATTATTCAAAATGATGATGATTAGACACCTGTTGTCTTGTTAAATTGAAGCCATGGATATATTCAGTCAAAGCAAGCATCACTCTTCTAGGGTTTACTGCAGTTTTCTCATCTCGAACAAGGCAGAGTTCTGAAAATTGGCAAATTTTTTTATGGAATAGGCAAGGAAGTTTGATATCAATGAAAAAACATATAACAAGTTTATTATAGAATGCTGGGGTTAACTTTCCAAAAGAAAACGGGGGCACATTGGAAGCAGTGGATAAAGCAGGGAAAACTTTAGCGGAAGGGAATGGATACTCTTGTGAACAATGTGCCACTGCGATAGTACTCGACTGTCAAGTATTATTGTCAACGAGCTGCGCATTGAAGGATCATGTGCATGGTCGCTAGTATCTACAAACATATTAAAATTTTGTGCTTGCCCAACATATTAAAAAATCCATGTGTTATGTTTGATAAGGAAGATTAAAATTGAATGGCTCAAATTAACATTTGGGTGTCCCAGTTTAACCTTGTCTTCAATTGTAGTTTAGAATCAATTCATTATTGAGTTAACAAATTGACACAGGACGGTCCTATGAGGGAGAATAATGGGTGAACATTACATGCAACAATATGAGAACCAACAATTTGTAACTTGCAATAATAATTTTAGAAAATTGATGCTAGATAAACCACAATGATAAAACTTTTCAAAAGGAAAACAAGAAAAATTGTATTGGTGCAAGGAGCATAATTAAATTGCACAAGCAAATAAGAACATGCAATATTCCAAAAGCTTGCTAACATATGTTACAAATGGATATAGCTCAAGCAGAGAACTAGAACACGATTCAACATGAAATAAAGGACACCGAGCTTAGAAACTCACACAACTAAGAAATAGAGAATTTGATGGATTTCCGAAAAACTTTAATGAAGTGGTTGGATAGGTGGCAAAGGACTGAATGAGTGCCCCGAGGAAGCTCGGTTTGCTGGAGATGGACTGCTACAGGGCTGGATGACTGTGGACAGCACCGGGTTGGGTTCAAGGGGCTGTTTCAATAGGCCAAATGGCTGTAAAACAGCAAAATGATTGCTGCATATACTTCCAGGTACCAATTTCCTGACCTGAATGAGTTTTCTGGAGAGTTTGCAGTGTAAAGCTTGCCACAGGGCTGGATGGCTGCTGCTGCTGCTGCTTATGAACTTCAATTTTAAATGTTTACATTTATGTTTATGAACTTCATGTTTATGTTTATGTTGACAATTGTTTAAGAACTTATCCTGAAATTCATAGATGTTTTGGCAAATGTTTATGTTTATGTTCAGGAACTTCATGTTAAATTTTAAATGTTCATGTTATATAATTGCATTTGTGATATATAAATATATAATTATTATATTTAATACAACGTATCCTACCGTACCCGTATCCTTGTTTTTTAAAATTTGCCGTACCGCCGTACCGGATACGTATCGTACCCGGTACCCGTACCCGTACCGGTGCTTCCTAGGACTTAAGGTTGCTGGAATGGGTTTTCAACAACAGGGTTAGCGTTTGGGAGGGTCTTGGTACTGGACAGCAAGGAACTGCATCAATTAAGACCTGGACAGCTGAAGTTACTTTCAGGGGCAGGAGTAATTTTTGGGTAGGAGACCCAGACAAAAGATAGGTAGGGGTGAAATCCTGTCCACTTGATCTTCTATCAGACCGTCAAAAAAACGCCATGTACTGTCAGATTTCCGGTCGGATTTTAACAAGGCCCACGGATCTTTTTTTTAATGCATTTTTTATGCATAAGGATCTTAAAAGATTTGTAAAAAAAATTGTAATTAATATTTTTATAATTATTTTTATAAAAAAACAATTAGATTTTTCTTAAAATGCATTTGAAAAGGTTCACCTGCACCTATCTCTATATACGATCCCCTACCCAAAAATTTTCCCAGGGGCAGACAACAGGATTCCCAAACGGATTGGGGTTGAGAAGAAGAGTTGGGCGGCTGGAAGAGTTTTCCAGATGTTTGTCAGCAGTTTGCCTCTCTTAGGTGAACCTCTGGGTGGAGGGAGGGGGTTGGGGGAACTGCAAGGGGCAGCCAACTGCTTGGAGAAAGAAAGGAAGGCATCGGTTTATGCAGTGGAGTGGGGCTGGAAGTGGGGCTGTGTGGCCGGCTGTTGGAATTGAGTGGAGCCGCTCAACTAGAGTGATTCCACGTGAGATTGTGAGAATGTAGAGGGGTTAGTGTGGGAGGTGGGGGAATAGGAGATGAGGAGGAAATTTAGGGTAGTGGGGTAGTGGAGATGGAGGGGAGAATGGAAGATTAGGAGTAATTTTAGGATACTGGGGAGTTATAGAGGTAGTGGGGGAGGTAGTTGGAGGGGTGATTTTGGGCTTCCGTAGCGTGGTGGTGGAGGGATGGAAAGGGGGACGTCGGTTGTAGGAGGTATGGAGGGATTGGGGATCGGTTGGATGTGTATGTGTGCGCGCACGCGCGCGGGGTGGGGGGGCTATGGCTTCAACAACGGTTGATCAAAAGCAAAACTTCTTTTCTTCAACTTTGAATGCCTTCAAATTGAATCATCTATAAATATTAATAGATGATGAGGTCATCATAAACGGTCATGATTCTCCGATCATGACAACCCTTAAAATACATGAAATAAACATTAAGAAAATCTCGGATCATCGATCCGCATAAAATGGACGATTCTGATCATCGTGTAGAATGATGTGTGTCACGATCCCCATCACAAATAATGTATGATTGATTATGTTGTATTCTTCAGGTGCAAGTGTGTAACAACTAGCACCTGTGTGAACATTTGCGTGTATGGGCGTCCATGCATGTGGTCCAACACAAAAGAAAAAATGATCATATCTTCGTTACTCCATCCATGATTGACCTTAAATTTGGAGAGGAGAAAACTTGATCTTCTAGGCTATCCACAAAAGCCCTTTCCCACTATTCATTTCTCCTAAAATGGACATTTTTTGTTCTTAATATTGGTGTTAGACAAAGCACCAATAAACTCCAAGAGAACTACTTGATAACCACCACTCAATACAAATAGTGGTTATTTTCATAAATCCATTAACTACCAGATTAATCTAAACTATATAATAAGCTAACTTTAATAGTCGCATCTGGACCACATTTTATTAATTAAATATTAACAACATTTATTAATTATTAACAAAGATCCCACAAAACAGAACATAAAAAAGAAGAATGATTAAAAAAGTACCTTCAAGAAGTGAAGTCAAAGAAACCACCAGAGGCAAAGTTTCAGACTTTTGCTGGTCCCCTACATTATTCATGGCCAGTAAGCTTTGAAGAAATGGAAGGAAACACCTAGAACTTGCAAGTGACTGTTGAACATTCTTTTAAAAGGTGAGAACTTTAGAAGAAAAAATGGCATGAAAGAGCTTCAATAGACACATAAATGAGCTTTGAAAACTACAATTTAAGTTTTTTATTAGAATGCCGAGTCATTTTAGTCAATTGGATATATAGCTGTTCTAAAGTGTAAGTTTTTATTTTATGTTAGCAATCAATGTTTTATTACTGTATTTTTTGGATGTATTAAACTGAGAACTTGACTTTAAGTTGCTAATCATTTCATAAACATCTGTCATTTCTTGTTTGCTTGCCTTCCAACATAAAAGCCGCTCACCTATCCCTCTCCTGTTAATAAACCCCACAAATGCTGTGGATCTTCTCAAAGAAATGGAAATGTTGGTATTTAGACAAGCAAGCACACTGATAGATCATAATCATAAACTTACGGAGGAAAATAAGAATACTATAGATAGAACAATTATCTGTGCCATGTAGGAATACTAATCTTTTTGTCTCATACTAGACATGACTTAGTGATGTAGGGTAGGCTATGGGGGTGCACAAAATCAGGCTACTAGAGGCGGAATGTAGATGTGACACACAAACCTTAGTTTAAATGCAATGCAACTGTCGGAGACGGAGACGATTGATTTTGAGCAATGAAAATATTAACACCACGCGAGATGATTTCAGAACAAGGAACATGCATTTAATTTAACAATTTTGAAATGGTCTTCCTCCGCTCAAATGGCCAAGGCCAAGCGCGCGGCGAATAAGCCCTTCCTGCAAATTATTAGTGAATCGTAACAAAGTTCTACGAGCGCTAATCCAAGCAAAGCACAAAAACAATCCATTAATAATGAAAATTCAAATATTCCAATACAACAAGAGCTCATCAAAGTAGCGGGCTAACCGAGGCACTGAAGACATTGGATCTGGATGCGTAGATTGGCGATCGAAGGCGGAACCAGTAGCGTGGAAATGATGGCAGTGACTGTCCTCGGCGGTTGATGGCGAGATCGGGCCGGAAATAGATAGATCCGATCACGAGGGAGTAGACCCGGGCAAGGGTTCACCAAAGTAACGGGCTGACCGAGACACTGAAGACTTTAGATTCGGATGCGTAGATCGGCGATCGAAGGTGGAACCGGCGGCGTGGAAATGATGGCGGTGGCTGTCCTTGGTGGTGGATGGCGAGATCGGGCCGAAAATAGATAGATTCGGCCACGAGGGAGTAGATCCGGGAAAGGGTTGGGTGGATTTGATGTTTGAGAGCGGATCCGGGCTAAAGAATGAAGTATGAGCGGTGGGGATGGCAGATCGGGGGCTGAAATTCTCAGATCTGAACTGATCTAGAGAATTAGGGTTGAGAGGAGTGGATCCACGTGAGGGACGGGAGATGGAGGCCAAGCCGGCGATTTTGAGATGAAGGGTCGGTTGTGGGGAGTTGAAGGGGGATGTCGGCGGTGGCTTGGGGTAGTGGGGAGAGGGGCGGCAATGGTGGCTGGGTGAAAGGGGAGCCGGCGGTAGGCGGGTTGGGAGAAACTGAACGGGCGGCCTGCATCAGGCAGCCGGGGTGCAGGGGGGTGTTGTCGGTGGTGGGGAGGTTTGTGGAGGGTGCGGCTAGGGCTTTTAGAGGGGGAAGATAAAGGCTACGGATGGGTATTACCTTGGGGAGGAGTTTGAGCGCCTAGGAGTTGTCACCTACGGTTCCACGACGTCGGCACCGTGAGGTGATCGCTGGAATGGGGAAGAAGACTCTCCAAAATTCTGCAATGCCTCGGTTCAGTCCCTAACACCTCTATTTATAATAATAAGAAGACTAGGACATCTCAATCAACGACTATGATTGGTTGGGGGGCACTTAAATACAACAATAATAAACCAAAATATATAAAGTAATATATGATTTCGACTCGCGGCGCGGATCCGGACACATCTGCGGAGTCCGATCGTTGATCCGGGCACGTCATATATGGTAGGTCGCCAAATCAGTCCTGAACGGGCCCAAAACTTGTCCCCGCCTCTGCTCTGCATCAATCTCCCGGGCTTGAAAGAATTCATCTTCCGATGAATTGGCATCGGAATTCTCTCGATGAATGTCAGGTACAACTCGAAAAGGTCCACCGGAAGTCGTCCAAGTGTAGACGGCAGAAGAGTGTCCTCGTCAATCAACTCCCCCTGACTGAAAAGCTGTCATCTCTGGTGAATGGAGACGGTCGTGTCGAAGTCGAAGTCCAGAGGCGAATCAATTAAGCTCTGCTGCAAGTATCCAAGCGTCATCTGCATCGGGGCGGTCCCACCAATGTACCAAGTAGCGATAGCGCGGCCCATCTGAGGTAGGAACAAGCTGGTGGGATCCGAACTCTGTGATGCTCTCGTCGCTCATCTCTCGAGTGGTGGAACCTAGTGCGATCGGCGGTGCTGTCGGTGAAACCAGAGAAGACGAATCTCCATGTAGGTGGGTGTCAGCAGTCAGTGGGTGGTAGTGGTTATCAGACGTAGGTGGATTATGAGAGTGGTAAGGCAACGAAAATGGGGGTGGGGACGGCTGGGTATCCCCATTGCTCGGGTCCACATATTCGGACGACATGAGATCCTCGACATTAAATACTGGATGGATTCTCATACTTGTTGGGATGTCGAGCCGGTAGGCGTTTGTCCCAATACGACTTATAATAGAGTAGGGGCTCATTCGCCCGGCGCTTAACTTTTTGGCAGGCCCCGAGGGGAGCCTCTTAGGACAGATTCACATCATTATCTTCTCTTCTTCATTAAATACTTGTTCTCGTCTTCGCTTATCTGCATGAGTTTTATAGTTTTCATTGCTCGTTATTATTCGTCGGCGAACTGAATCATCTAAAGCATGTAAATGATGAACAAATGACTCAACTGACTCATACAAATGAAGCGAATGATGCAAATAAAGCACAACATACTCAACACACTTCCTAAGGGAAGGTCTGACAAAGACTTGAATATTACTAACATGGGCTTACCGGATGGTCGATAGAAAAATCCGGCGTGACCGACGTCATCACCCGTGGGGACAACATAGATGGTGACAAAATAGTGCATAACACTGGTGTGATGGGTACCTCTCAAATGATATAGCCCATCAGGTGGCTCACCAGGGGGTGTATACCAAAAGTCATTACGTGCGAGATAATCACTAGTGCGGATACACGATCCATCACTCAAGTGTAGGAGGGAAAGCTTGTCAAATGAGCCTCTCGAGTACTTAATCCCGAGGAGGTTGATAATAATAGGATAGTCCACCACGAGGAGGGCACCAATAATAGTAGTGTTTGTGGGAGCAAGTAGGACACCCACAACAAAGTCAACATTAGCCTCATGAACCTCCCAAGGGAGTAGTGGCTCATCAGGAGACTTATCTGGAGGTTCAACGATGAGGTAATTAATAATGGGAAGATACCTCAGATAAGTATCGTTGATAGAGGTCGTGTCCTCGTAAGTGGGTGAGGCAGCCACTATGAAGTCAACACTATACTCTCGACTCTTAGTAGTGAAGTGACTCGAGATAGTATTAAGGGAAGAGTAGGGGGTGCCCAGACTCAAGTATGAGTCAATTGATATCGTGTCAAGAACTGTCTCTGTTCAAAGGGGACACTAGGTCTAGGTGTAGGTCTAGGTGAAGTGAAAAAGATGGGTATACTATCACAGCGTCACTGGGTCGCTCGTCCTCACCCACATGATCACGCTCACTAGTCATGCTAGTATTACTCTCCATCTGTATCATAAGGTCATGATCAGATTCAATTTTAAGATCACATGAGCACTGAATCTCCTCGAACTGAGAAGGATCAAACCAAGTGTCGGGTCTCTTATCTCGTTAGGAGCACCACTCGCCGCATCGGTGACTTGACCCAAATTTATAGGCTTTCTTTGTAATGTTGATCTTAGGTGATCAAATTGAGTTTCTAAGAGATCAAAACGGTTAAGAACTAATCGCAGAAATTCAGCCCCAGGTAACTCTATTGGTGGAACACTAGGAGGGTCTTGACATGTATTGTGATCCTACCGATGGTGACCTCTACAGGGTTCATGAGGATCGTCTAGACGGTAATTTCTAACATAATCAGATTGTGCTCGTGGACGTATGGGCCCTGTGAACGTGCAGTGGAGGTTGCTCATATCCAAACCCAGGTTCCTCTCATTGTGGAGATGTGTAACGGCGATGACCTGAACGATATTCGATTTTATCATCATGAAGTCGCGGAGAGGTGGAATGATGAAGACGTGAGGATCTCTCGTAGTGGTGATCGCCTCTGGCATAATGGAATTGTATCGAGGGGTCGACACGATCTCTAGGAGTGGTGTGCAGAGAACGATGATAATCATAATGATATCATAAAGGTTTTTCTAAAGAGTCTGATCGGAAATAGGTAGACTCAGGATACCCAGATAGAGGAGACAAACGACGACAATAACTAAACATAAATGAACTCAAAGACTATTTAAAACCTACCACTACGAATATAAATGTGACCCAAACTTTGAGCTCTGATACCAAATGATGTAGGGTGGTCTATGAGGGTGCACAAAACCAAGACTACTCGGGGAGGGATGTAAATGTGACACACAAACCTTAGTCTAAATGCAATGCAACTGTCAGAGACGGCGACGATTACTTTTGAGCAATGAAAATATTAACATCACGCAAGATGATTAAAGAACAAGAAACAAACATTTAATTTAACAATTTTGTAAAGGGCTTCTCCCGCTCGGAGGGCCAAGGCCAATCACGCGGCGAATAAGCCCTTCCTGCAAATTATTAGTGAATCGTAACAAAATTTCACAAGCGTTAATCCAAGCAAAACACGAAAACAATCCAATAATAATGAAGATTAAAATATTCCAATGCAACAAGGGTTCACCAAAGTAGAGAGCTGGTCGAGGCACTGAAGACTTTGAATCCGGATGCATAGATCGACGATCGAAGGTGGAACCGGCGGCGTGGAAATGATGGCGGTGGCTGTTCTCGGTGGTGGATGGCGAGATCGGGCGGGAAATAGATAGATCCATCCACGAGGGAGTAGATTCGGGCAAGGGGTGGGTGGATCCGATGTTTGAGGGCGTATCCAGGCTAAAGAATGAAGTATGAGTGGTGGGAATGGCGGATCACGAGCTAAAATCCTCATATTTGGACTGATCTAGAGAATTAGGGTTGAGAGGAGTGGATCCATGGGAGGGACGGGAGATGGAGGCCAAGTCGGCGGTTTTGAGATGAAGAGCCGGTTGTAGGGAGTTGAAGGGGGCTGTCGGCGGTGGCTTGGGGTGGTGGGGAGAGGGGCGGCAATGGTGGTTGGGTGAAAGGGGAGCCGGTGGTAGGCGTGTTGGGAGAAACTGGACGGGCAGCCTACAACAGGCAGCCGGGGTGCAGCGGGGTGTTGTCGGCTGTAGGGAGGTTTGTGGAGGGTGCGGCTAGGGCTTTTAGAGGGGGAAGGTGAAGTCTATGGATGGGTATTACCTTGGGGAGGAGTTTGAGAGCCTATAAGTTGTCACCTAGGTTTCCACGACGTCGGCACCGTGGGGTGATCGCTGGAATCCGGGAAGATGACTCTCCAAAATTCTGCAATGCTTTGGTTCAGCCCCTAACACCTCTATTTATAATAGTAAGAAGACTAGGACATCTCAATCAACGACTATGATTGGTTGTGGGGCCACTTAAATATAAAGTAATAGATGATCTCGACTCGCGACGCGGATCCGGACACATCGGCGGAGTATGATCGTCGATCCGGGCACGTCATATATGGTAAGTTGTCAAATCAGTCCCGAACAGGCCCAAAACTTGTCCCCACCTCTGCTCTGCATCACTTAGCTTGTGGTTATAATGCCGAGTCATTTTTTTACAAGCGGCAATTAGGTATTGCAATATGATAGAGGGACTTCAGAAAAAGAGAATCTGTTAAAAAGAAACAAAATATTAGTACATGAGGCATACAGAGATGGTGACTATGTTCGATCAGAACTGACAGAAGATGATCTTCGAGTTGTATAATTTTTATGAAGGAGATTTTGTACCATAGAGAGGAAAACACTAAAATATGGTGCTAAGGTGATATAAAGCATCTAAATTTGTTCACGTTCACATGTGACCAATAAATTTCAAATCAAAGATTTTTTTTCCCAATCAATTATGATTTACTTGTATCCATATTTGGATAAATGAGCAGTTTTACTGTTACTTGTATTTTGTTTTTGCACTTTTCTCCAAGTTGTTCCACACTGGTCTTCAGCCCCGCTAGCACAAATGACAGCTTAGTGCACCAAAAGGTAACACCTGGCACAAAAAGCTAGCGAAGCACCATAAGGTTAGTCAAGCTACTTGTGTAGTGTTAGAATCTGGTTCGAATCCGAATTCACTTTTGGAATGATTTTCCAAAAGAGAATCTTGCCACCTAAATCAGGAATTAAAAAAAGGAAGGAAAGCTGACCATGGAATTGGCTTTCCTTTAGATAGAGAGAGCTCTCTCTTTCTCTCTCTGTGAAAAGTTAAACCTGCCATTGATATATATATATATATATATATATATATATATATATATATATCTTATATCCAAAAAATTATCTTTTATTCTTAAAATCTTCAAGCTGCCTATCAATTTTTGAAATTTCATATATATTTCCCCTGTCATTCTTTCTATACAATCATATATTCCACGCTTTACGTCATAATCAACTTTAAATAAAGGACTGTAATGAAATTTGGAGTTCAAATAATAGCCAGCACATGCAAGGGCCTATGAAGTTGCTTGTCTCATCTTGCATCAATAACATCTCATATTGATTGATAACTAAATAATGAAAAAAATTGAAGGAGGTTAAAATCAAGATACAAATAAATAATGCTACAATTAATTAATTACATAAAAAAGACTTACTATTTTTGCACATCATCAAAGACATGTGCAATTTTCTCTTTGGCCCTATCCAGTTCCTCATAAATGAATGTCATGACTGACTTCTCATCTGAATCAACCAACCGAAGCACCTTTATCAATGGATATGCCCCTTCAAGCAAATAACAATATTCTTCCAAAAGTCTTTATCCATAATCACATCTTCAATCAATTTTTCATCTCTTGAACCAGCAAATTGACTACCCTTCCATTCATCTAAATTAAACATTCTTATCAATGCAAGTTTTTGTCATGAAGGCATCCCAAAGTTAAGTATGCATTGGCAAAGCGAGTTATTCTAGGTCTCACCAAATCTTTATCTTTTGTAAATTTTTTCAAGATTGAGATGAGACTAGTCCTTGAATAAATATAAGCTGTAATTTTCCTAGCATTTGGAATTGTTTCATGATGAAGAGATATCTTCTTCTTCATATCCTCCAACATCAAGTCAATGCAGTGCACCGCACAAGGTGTCCAATATAAGGTGTCCAAATTTCTGAAGCTCTGGATGTTCCTCCCCATATGAATCCCACCACGCTGGTGGAGTTTTGATATTAATTCCAGTTTTGACAACTATAGATTCAAAAAATTGCCTTTTATTCTTAAAATCTTCAAGCTGGCTATTAATTTTTGAAATTTCATCTATATTTCCCATGTCACTCTTTTTATACAGTCATATAGTCCACGCTTTACATCATAATCAACTTTAAATGAAGCACTATAATGAAGTTTGGGGTTCAAATAATAGCCAGCAGCATGCAAGGGCCTATGAAGTTGCTTGTCCCATCTTGCATCAATAACATCCCATATTGATTGATAACTAAATAATGAAAAAAATTGAAGTAGGTTAAAATCAAGATACAAATAAATAATGCTACAATTAATTAATTACATAAAAAAGACTTACTATTTTTGCACACCATCAAACACTTGTGCAATTTTCTCTTTGGTCCTATCCATTTCCTCATAAATGAATCTCATGACTGACTTCTCATTTGAATCAACCAACAGAAGCACCTTTATCAATGGATATGCCCCCTTCAAGCAAATAACAATTTTCTTCCAAAAGTCTTTATTCATAATCTTCTTCTCCATATCCTCCAACATCAAGTCAATGCAGTGCACTGCACAAGGTGTCCAATATAACTTTTTTCTTTTAGTCATCAACACTTCCCCAACAGCTTTGTAGTTTGCAACATTATCTGTCGTTACTTGGACAACATTTTCTTCGCCTACCTTCTCAACAATGTCATCAATCACCTTAAAGATCTTTTTTGTTGTTTTAGTCATACGGGATGCATCAATAGATTTGAGGAAAACTGTTCTCATAAAGCTGTTCACTAAGAAATTTATTAGTGTTATTCTTCTTTTATCAGACCACTCATCTGTCATTATTGTGCATCTCATCTTCTTCCAATGAACTCTATGTTCAGCAAGAGTCTCCATTGTCAAATCATATTGTTGCTTCAGACATTTGACCCTAATTTCATGATAAGATGGTGGTTTGAAACTCAATCCATGTCTTGAAATAAATTCACACATCATATGGAATTTATCACTCTTTACCACATTAAATGGTATAGCGTTGTTGTAGATGAAAGAAGCAATATCATTACATGCTTCCTCTCGCGTAGGCCGTGCGAATAAGCTCGTGTGTATATATATATATATATATATATATATATATATATATATATACTAGCATCTTCGAACGGGCTTCGCCCGTTCTCGATGCGTCGTTGCGGGTTTCGCCCGCAACCAAGCGGGCTTCGCCCGCTTGGCATTCCGGCGGGCTTCGCGGTCTTACCCCTCTTTCAGTAAATTTTATCGGCGAATGCCCTAAAACTCGGCGCCTGGCGGAATTTATCGACAACGTCCAAATGGGTTGGTTTCTTGTATCTTCGACTGCGGTCAGGGGCGGGCCTAGATTGAGGCACGGTCGGGCACGTGCCCGACCGTAAATCGCGATAAATTCCGCCAGGCGCCGAGTTTTAGGGCATTCGCGATTTTCATTTCCCTCTTCGACGAGACGACATCGTTGCACGTTGTCGTCGGGTGCTAGCCGCTAGGGCATTTCCCTCTTCGACGACGCTGCAAGCGACGACGCCGACGGGCGACGAGCCGACCTGCCGACGAGCTTTGTAAGTTTGTATATGAGTATATCCTTCTTCCGCTCTTCGGCTCTTCGTTTTCCTCTTTGATGGCTCGACCTCGACCTCCAGTGACCACTGACCAGTCTGTGATTTCTTGCGGCGTGCAGGGCCAGGGGCCATGGCGCAGGGGTGAGTCTATCCATCCCGGTGGCGGTGAGTCGGTGACTGCTCCAGCCTCCAGCCTCCAGTGCTCCGTCTGCATCGCTCACTCTTTGAGTCTTTGCAACCAGTGGCGATATCCTTCTCGAATCCCGGTCAATTCGGAGTTCCAATCGTGGAGAAAAACACGCACCAGGTAATGATCTCCTCCTCTCTGTATTTGTAATTATTTTTGTGCAATGAGAGTCCCCTCACGCCATTTCGGTTGAGGATGGGGACTCCGTCAGGGCGTGGGATTGCAACCCCGACGTATTTTGATGTGTGAGCTGCACGAAGTGTCCCTCTCCCACTACGCGGTGGAGAGCGGGGACTCCGCCAGGGCGTGGGATTGCGACCTCGGTGTAGTTTTCTGCTTTTACTTTGCTTAGGAGGGTCACCCGCCTTCAATTGGACACGGTGTGTGTTTCTCTCGGTTCATTGCGAAACTCCGGGTCGATTGTGTTTGTCCCCGACATATTTTTATGCATTAGTGATCCGACGTGCGAGTCTGGATTTAGGCATGCTGTGTGAAGTCTACCCGTGGCGGTAAGTCCGAATCGGTGATGTTTGTGATATGCATAACGATAAGCCCTAGTTGCGCTAACGGGAATGTCCGATTGATTTTATGCAGTGCGTTTAATTAGTGCAATGGAGAAAGTTTTTTCTAAAAAAGGAGCATGTCAAAGTTCGATAGATTCTCAGAAGTTAGTTTTAACTGGCAAAACAAGTCGCGTAGAAGAGTTTAAAATGGAAGATTTACCTTCAGATCTAAACTTAAGACATCCTATAAATTCTGATGATGCAAATATTCAAGAGTCGGTACGAAGATATTATCTGCAGAAAGGTCCATGTCAACCTCAGTTAGAAATTTTTCCCCACACAGAAATCGGAAAAAAAGTTCGGCGCTTTAATAAGAATTGGTTTAATGAGTTTAAAGTCTGGTTAGAATATAGTAAGGAAAAAGATGCAGCATTTGCCTTTTCTGTTATATTTTCCCCAAAAGAGGTTGTGAGCCTACTTTTACAACTAGTGGATTCAGAAATTTGAAAGATAAAACAGTATTGGAAAAACATGTTGGAACTCACACTACTCCACATAATGCTTATAGAAAACTTTGCGAGGTTTTGATGACTCAAAAACAGGGTATTGAGATTGTTTTTACGAGACAAGAAGAACAACAAAGTATAGATTATTGTGTTTGTTTATGTGCTTCGATTGATTGCGTTAGATTTCTTTTACGACAAGAATTGTCCTTTCGCGGTCACGATGAGTAAAAAGTCTATCAATCGAGACAATTTTTTGGAGCTTATGAATTTCCTTGTCTCGCATAATGATGACATTAAGGCAGTTGCGCTTCAAAATGCTCATCGAAAGTGTCAGCTTATATCGCCTAATATTAAAAAAGAAATAGTTTCAGCAATTGCAACGGAGACAACAAAACAAATCGTTTGTGAGATTGGAGAAGATTGTTTTACAGTTTTAGTGGATGAATCCGGTGATGTTTCTACAAAAGAGCAGATGTTTGTTGTGTTACGCTATGTGAAATCCAGTGGCAAGATTGTGGAGCCTCTTCTTGGTTTTGTTCATGTAGCCGACACTACTGCATTATCTTTAAAATCTGGCATTGAGTCGTTATTTATGCAATATGATCTTAGTATATCTAAATTACGTGAGCAAGGATATGATGGCGCTAACAATATGAAAGGCGAGTTCAGAGGCTAAAAGCTTTGATTTTAAATGAAAACATGTGTGCTTTTTATGTTCATTGTTTTGCACATCAAGTACAGTTGGCGCTAGTAGCGGTTGCAGAAGGAAATTCTGATATTACCGAGCTTTTCACACTTATTAGCACTGTTTTGAATGTTGTTGGTGGTTCTTGTAAACGGCGTGATTCTCTTCAAGCATTGGAAGTTGATCGGGTTGCTAGAGAGCTTGGTTGCGGGAAGTTGGAAAGTGGTCAGGTGTTGAATTAACCTTTAGAGTTAAAACGTGCCAGAGACACGAGATGGGGTTCACATTATGTGACAGTTTTAAATTTTATTTGTATGTTTTCATCGATTGTTGGTGTACTGGAGATTGTTGTAATTGATGGGGCAGATGGAAATCAAAAAGGTATGACGAGCGCAATATTATAAGTTATCTTGACTTTTAAATTTGCATTTGTGATTCATTTGATGAAAAGTATTTTGTGAAAAACTAACGAGTTATCACAAGCGATGCAAAAAAAGGATAAAGATATTGTCAACGCAATGCATTTTGTAAAGTTGTCAAAATTACTACTATTACAGATGAGAAATAATGAATTTGAGTGAGCATCCTTTATTGTTGAAGTCTCTATGTTTTGTTGTAAACATGACGTAGAACTTCCAATTATGAATGCAAAGTTCGTTCAATCAGGTAGATCAAGACGCAACGCACGTGAAATTACAAATTTACATTTTTTTCAGGATTGAAATATATAATGCAGTGTTTGATTGGATGTTAAATGAGCTAAATGACTGTTTCGATGAAGTTAACACAGAATTGTTGTTATGTGTCGCTTGTCTTGACCCAAAGGATCAGTTTGCTGTTTATGATAAACAAAAATTAATTCATCTTGCTGAATTATATCCATATGACTTTACTCTTATAGAGTTGCAGTTACTTGAAGGACAACTTGACATATACATTTGTGACATGCGAACTGCATCACCGGATATATTTTCAGAAGTTAAGTGAATTAGTGGACTGCTTCAAAAACTAGTGGAATTAAAAAAACAAGATAATTACCAACTAGTTTTCAGATTGTTAAAGTTCGTTTACCTCTTACCAGTTGCAATAGCTAGTGTTGAAAAAATATTTTCTGCAATGAAGATAATAAAAAATCGTCTGCGAAACAGAATGGGAGATGAATGAATGAATGATTATTTGATTGCTTACATTGAAAAAGACGTTGCAGATACAATTACAACTGAAAAATTATTTCACGTTTTCAGAGCATGTGTCAACATAAAGTCACTTGTTGATCTGTAAGTTTTTTTAATGTTCTGCTATTTTCTTCTACTTTCAATAAAATATATGTTAAAATTTATTGTGCTTGGGCAGTTTTCAAATCCTAGTTCCGCCACTGACTGCGGTTAAAGCAGTCTTGTGTATTGGGTGTTGGTTTCTTACATAATTCACAATACATTTGAGTATTAGAAACCCAATTCTTACCCTTTTATTTACTTCTCTGGTTATTCTTGTTGTATTTTTGAGGTGACTTTTGAAATACTCCACGATGATATGCTCTTACATGAGACATATTACTTTGTAGAGCATGTTATATCATGGGTGCATGTTTCTTGAGTCGCATGTTCTATCATGGGTGCATGTTTCTTGAGTCGCATGTTCTATCATGGGTGCATGTTTCTTGAGTCTATCTTCATATGATTGAAGTGAACTCATCAACTATGTAGTAGTTAGTAGGTGCATGTCATATGCCTCTTCTATTGCCGCTACTACATGATCATATTTGGTGGGTAAACTTCTCATAATCTTATGAACAAAAATAAAAAAAAATTTGTTTGAAAATTGTGTAATTTACTTGGGGACTTAATTTTTCTATGCCGAATTGCAAACTCCATTCCAAACAGTCCTTCGGCATTTCTATATAGAGGTAATTGGTCAATAATTTTATCTTGCTCTTCATGACTTGTAATCAGTCTTTGCATTGTCTTGTATAAGCCCTCCATAATTTCTCCATCTTCTGCAATAGTGAGATTTGAGTAGAAATATTCGGGATTTAAATAGTGACCCGCGGCATGAAGAGGTCGATGAAGTTGGCTTTCCCATCTTTTATCCACAATTTTTAGGACATCCATATATTTGTCCTCTTTCTCATTAAAAGAACTAATGATCACTTCTTTAGCTCTATCAATCGCTTCATAAATATAACCCATGGCAGGTCTTTTCTCACCGTCCACTAATCTTAATACGCGGACTAAAGGACCAAATATCTTTAAAAGATCCACTATACTTCTCCAAAAAGAAATCATTAGTATAATGCCCTGCACTTGTTTACCTGCGCTTTCCTTTGCCCACTTGCTCGAAGACCACTCAGGTGAGGTGAACATCTTCCTTAGATTGTTTCTTTGCTTGTGAATGCGCTGAATTGTTAAGAAAGAAGTTGCAAACCTCGTCACAGCAGGCCTAACAAGCTCCACTTGCCCTGTAAAGCTCCTCAGCATGTTCACAACTCCAGGCCGAACATAAATATACCCATTTACAGTCATTGCCCTCTTTAGTGTGCGGCTAATTGTTAGAAAGTAGAGACAAGAAGCGAAAAGTAGAGAACAAGCGAATAAACTTTTGAATAATTGAAATTTTATTATCCAAAAAAGATATCTATTACAAAGGTATGCCCTCCTTTATATAGAATGGGGGAGAAATGAGAGAATACAAATAAGAGATGTGGGACTATAATTTACAGCACAAGCGGACTATACAAAACAAACCGCACAAGCCGCGCGGTTAGACAACAGGGCTAACCGCACGGCTACCACCAGAGAGGAAGAGAGACTGTCAGGGCAGACCGCCAGACCGCCCGGTCTCCAAGCCGACTGAGACAAACCGCCAGACCGCGCGGTCTTCAACCCGCCAAGACAAACCGCCAGACCGCCCGGTCACCAACTTCAACACTCCCCCTCAAGCTGGAGCATATATATCGATCATGCCCAGCTTGTCGCAGATGTGGAAAAAAGAAGCGGACACCGGCTTGGTGAAGACGTCTGCCAACTCGTTGTCGGACGTGACAAATGGAGTGCAAATCTGTTTCTTCAATATTTCTTCTCGAATAAAATGACAGTCGACTTCTATGTGTTTTGTTCTCTCATGAAAGACCGGATTTTTGGAAATGTGTATCGCGGTCTTATTGTCACAGAACATAGGAAGAGGATAGTTGTAAACCTCTCCTAAGTCAAGCATGAGAGCCCGCAACCACTTCAACTCACATGTAGTCGATGTCATGCTACGATATTCAGCCTCTGCACTAGACCTGGAAACGACAGACTGTTTCTTGCTCTTCCAACTCACAAGATTGCCTCCAACAAATGTGCAGAAACCTGAAGTCGATTTGCGGTCCCCTTTGTCATCCGCATAGCTTGAATCAGAGTAAGCTTCAACCCTTAGGTGACCATTCTTCTGAAATAGGAGTCCTTTCCCTGGAGCAGCTTTAATATACTCTAATATCCTCAGAGCAGATTGTAGATGACACTCTCTTGGAGCTTGCATGAACTGGCTCACCTTGCCAACAGCATAGGAGATGTCGGGTCTGATTACCGTGAGATATATGAGCTTGCCCACCAGACGCCGGTATCTCGTAAGATCAGAGAGAAGAGGTGAGTCATCTGTCCAAGTTTTGTCTTCTCCAGCAGCCATAGGACAACGTGCAGGTTTAGCACCAGTGAGTCCTGCATCCTTTAAAAGATCAAGAGCATACTTCCGTTGTGAAAGGACTATGGAGTTGGGCTTTCTAGAGATTTCAATCCCCAGAAAGTATTTCGGGGAGCCCATATCCTTTGTAACCAGATGTTGACGAAGGTGTTTCTTGGTCATCAGTATCTCATCCTGGTCATCGCCAGTAAGAAGAATGTCATCAACATAAACCGCAAGAACAACAAGACCAGAGGCGGTTTTCCGAACAAACAAGAAGTGATCTGCTGAGCTTCGTGTAAAACCAATGGCCGCAACAATGCCACTGAACTTGTCAAACCAGGCACGAGGACTCTGCTTGAGGCCATAGATAGCCTTCTTTAGCCGGCATACCCGTGTCTCCCCCTGAGCAACATACCCAGGAGGTTGCTCCATGTAAACAGCTTCCTGCAGATCTCCATAGAGGAAGGCATTCTTAACATCTAGCTGCGAGATGGGCCAATCCCTGTTGACAGCCACAGAGAGAAGAACCCGAATAGTGCTGAGGCGAGCCACGGGCGAGAAAGTGTCAAAGTAATCAACCCCATAAGTTTGGGTAAAACCCTTGGCAACCAGGCGAGCCTTATAACGATCCACACTGCCATCCGGGAGAAACTTCACCACGAAGACCCAGCGACAACCAACAACATCGGTGCCGAAAGGAGGCGGAACAAGGGTCCAGGTACCCCGTTCAGTGAGAGTAGCAATCTCCTCATCCATGGCAACTTTCCAGTGAGGAATAGTAAGGGCCTCCTGGTAGGAACGGGGGGTGGTAGTGGCCGAGATAGCCAGGGCAAAGGCTCGGCGAGCAGGGGTAAGGCGATCGTAGGAAACAACCGCAGCAAGAGGATGGTGGGTACAAGCCCGAACCCCTTTGCGAAGAGCAATCGGGAGATCCAGGTCAGCAGGTGCCTCAGTATCCGGAGTATCCGTGGTGGAGAGAGCTGGCCCGGGAGTAGAGAGAGATGGCAGCGGAGTGGAGGGAGAAAGCGGAGTAGAGGGTGGAGATGAGGAGGATGGGGAAGACGGTGGAGTGGGTGGAGAGGACGGAACCTCAGTGGGAGCAGAGGGAATGGATGGGTTGGTATGAGAAGTAGGAGCAGGAGGAGGAGAAGAGGAAGCGGGAGAGAAGTAAGATGCATTGGTAAAGAAAGTGACATCCGCAGAGACAAATTGCTTGCGGGTAACAGGGTCAAAGCAACAATAGCCTTTCTGAGTGGGAGAGTAGCCCAGAAAGACACATTTGGTGGCACGGGGTGAGAGTTTATCACGGGTGGCAGCGGGAGAGTGCACAAAAGCGGTGCACCCAAAGATGTGTAGAGGAAGAGGAAAGGGATCTTTGTCAGGATAAAGAATGGAGAAGTGGGTAGCACCGTGGAGAACGGTGGAGGGAAGGCGATTGATGAGATAGCAGGGGAGAAAGACAGCATAGCCCCAATAGGAGCGAGGAACATGCATTTGAGTCATCATAGTGCGAGCGACATCAAGGAGGTGACGGTTTTTGCGCTCCGCCACCCCATTTTGTTGTGAAGTGTAAACACAGCTGGTTTGACGAATAACACCATGGCGAGTGCAAAAGGAGGAGAAGTCGTGGCTAAGATACTCCTTAGCATTGTCAGAACGAAGGATTTTAATAGACGTAGCAAACTGAGTTTTAACCATTGAATAAAAGGAGGTCCAAACAGAGAACAACTCGGAGCGATCTTTAAGAAGATATACCCACGTAGATCGAGAGAAATCATCAATGAAGGTGACAAAATAGGAACTGCCCCGACCGATGGTGAGGGTAGGAGCGGGACCCCATATGTCAGAGTGAACGAGGTCGAACGGATGGGAAGAGCCCCGACTTTGCGTTGGTGGGAAGGAGGAGCGGTGATGTTTGCCAAGTTGACATGCATCACAGTTTAGAGGAGGATGATTAGGAGGGAGGTGCGGCAGGAGCTGTCGTAGAATGCGGGGAGGAGCATGTCCAAGGCGAAGATGCCATTGGAGAAGATCTGTAGAGGAGGAGGAGAAGGCGGATAGAGCAGAAATGTTGTCGAGGAAGTAGAGGCCACCACTCTCAGTCCCGGTAGCAATCGTCCGTTGGGAGTCCGGATCCTGAAAAGCACAAGAGGTAGGGGTGAATGTGACAGAACACTGTAGTTGCTTGCATAAAGAAGTAACCGATAATAAATTGCACGGAAACTTGGGCACATAGAGGGTATCAGCCAAGCAGAGAGATGGAGTGACTTGAACCATGCCCGTCCCATGGACCGGGGAGGGAGATCCATCAGCGACAATGACCGGGGGCAACTGAGCCTGTGTGTCAAGAAGAGAGAAACATTGAGGGTTGCCTGTCATATGATTTGTTGCACCAGAGTCGATGAGCCAGCGTCCGCGAGTCACAACATGAGCACTACCAGAAGAGGTGACCACGGAGGCGGACAGGCTGGAGGAGAGGAAAGTCATGGAAGCAAGAGAGAGCAAACCGCGACGAGAAGAACAAGCCGCGAGAAGAGAATAGAGCACCAAGCCGGACGACCAGAAAATAGGTCGGGCGGCTAGGAAGGCCGCTTCCAAGAAGGCGAGCAAAGCAGAGGGAAAGAAGTCGCACGACCTGAAAAAAAATCGGGCGAACAGAGGAGAACAAGTCGCACGGCCAAAGATGAGGCCGAGGCGACTAGCAAGCAGAAGCGGGTAGAAGGTAACAAGAAGAAAGCGGCTAAAAAGCAGGCAAAGGTCCAGCGGGGAAGAAGTCGCGCGGACTGAGAAGGCCGAGCGAACAGAAGAGAAGAGAAGAGCAGGTGACCGCGACCAAGATGCGGGTGAAAAAGGAACAACCCGCACGGTCAGGCAGATCACAGCAGCAAACCGCGAGTATAGAGACAAGACCCGCGGACAGAGACAGACCGCAACGACTAGGAAGTCGGAGAGGCAAGAAAGAACAAGGAGCGCGGCGACAACGAAACAGGTCGCTGCGACAAATAGTAGTAGGAGAAGAGAACCAAGAAGAAGCAAGCCGCGCGAACAGGTCGGCGGACAGAAACAAGCCGCGCGGATAGAAACAAGTCGCGCGGTTAGAAGAGAGGGCAAGCCGCGAATCAAGTCGCAGAACGCGGAAAGCAAGTCGCGAACAACAGAGGGCGCACAGAATCAGGAGGAAACGACCGTGTCCTCTGATACCATGTTAGAAAGTAGAGACAAGAAGCGAAAAGTAGAGAACAAGCGAATAAACTTTTGAATAATTGAAATTTTATTATCCAAAAAAGATATTTATTACAAAGGTATGCCCTCCTTTATATAGAATGGAGGAGAAATGAGAGAATACAAATAAGAGATGTGGGACTATAATTTACAGGACAAGCGGACTATACAAAACAAACCGCACAAGTCGCGCGGTTAGACAACAGGGCTAACCGCACGGCTACCACCAGAGAGGAAGAGAGACTGCCAGGGCAGACCGCCAGACCGCCCGGTCTCCAAGCCGACTGAGACAAACCGCCAGACCGCGCGGTCTTCAACCCGCCAAGACAAACCGCCAGACCGCCCGGTCACCAACTTCAACACTAATGTTGGGCATTTTTCCAATATCCTCCAGCATTAGATCAATACAATGCGCTGCATATGGCGTCCAATACAAATGTGGATGTTTCGCTTCCAATAATTTACCTGTTAGAGTGTTAGTTTTTTGGGTATGAAAGTATCATACAATCGTGTACACAAAAAATAAAAATTAAAGATGATTAAGATTAGTAACAAAAAAAATTGATAATTTACCTGCTAGCAGATTGTTGTTGGCACTATCCGTAACAACTTGCACCACATTCAACTCTCCAACCCTTTCAACCACTCTATCTAGCAATTCAAACAATTTTTCACCCGTCTTTGAGTAGTCAGATGCATCGACAGATTCTAGGAAAAATGTTCCTTTTGGTGAATTGACTAAAAAATTAATTAATGTTCTTTGTTTTCGATCTGTCCATCCATCAGCCATAATAGAACATCCAAAGACCCTCCACTCATCCTCGTATGTCTTCATCATGTCTTTCACTGCATTGACTTCATCATTTAGCAAAGGAACACGAATCTCATGGTAACTCGGTGGCTTCAATACTACTCTAAACTGTCCAATGGATTCCACCATTATCGCAAAACTAGGATGTTTTACAGTATTGAATGGGATAGCTGCATCGTACATCCATTGAGCTATATGTTTACAAGCTCGCCCTCTCAACTCCTTGCAAGCTTCATTAATAGAAGTTTGTTTCATCTTTTGTTCAGCTCCTTTTTTTGCACCTACATTGCCAACCTTTGGAGCAAAAAACACATCTATTGGTCCTTTTGTTCGAGACCTCTTGGAGAAGCCTTCTTTTTTATGAATCTTGCCCACATTGGCTTCTATTTCTTCATCACTGCCAAACGTGTCAATATCTGCAAAGTCAGGCAATGCTTGGTTGTCTGTGTTGCTCGCACTTGCTTTTTTCTCCATGTATTCTTGAATTTCGTTGCACACATGTGTGGGGCTTTTGAGACAAGCTTTTGTATTTCTAAATCCTCCAACAATATGTTGTTTAGCACGATAAATTCCGCCCTTCGTGACTTTTTCACAGAAAATGCAAGCCAAGTCGTTTTTATTGGCGGAAGAAATCTGACGCACGTACTTCCAACATGAATCAATCCTTGATTGGATGCTGGAAGAACCAGAACCACTTGCATCCATTTTAAGAGCTGGAAAGAATCTGAAGCACGTACGAAACATGCAAAAAATTGGGCTAGTAAGAAAAGAAATAACAAGCATCATATCATCATCAAAATATCAGAAATGTTTAGCAAATTGGAGCAAAATTCATGAAATATCCAACCCTAATTTGTAAGCAAAAAAAAAGAAATGTAATTTCTAAAATCAGAAAACTGTCAATACATATATGACTGAAAACAACAAACAACAGCAGTTGCAGATTTAGAAAAGAAGCCAAGATTCGTAGATGAAAATTAGGTTTAAAACTTTCCAATGATCATCTAATTTTTGAAAGCTCGATGTGTCTTCGAGGTTGAATCGAGGATAAAACTTTCCATGCATGTGTGTGTGTGAATAAATAGGCCATAAGAGTTCTAACATAAAGGGAAAAGAGTATACAAAACACTCTATAGGTTACACCAATGAATTGGGTTGCTGACTGAAGCTAGAGAAGATAACTCGGCAAGTTAGAGCTTATTCTGCAAATACCTGTTTGCAGAAAATAGAATCGATGTAGGAGCTGATTTTAACATCTAGGTGCCCGTATATGAAGATTGACTGAATAGCTAATGTATACTTGAGGTTTACACGGGTTGAGGTTGTGGCAGAATATTTGGAAGTAGGTTTTAATAACAATGGACAAAAAATCCAGATCTTTCATAGGAGCAAAAATGGGTCACTTAAATAACAAAGTTTAATGCAAGGAAGCAGAGTGTAGTAACTAAGGTACATGCAAGGAAGCAGAGTGTAGTAACTAAAGTACAAAAATCGCTCGAGTAGAATACATAGTAAAGGAAACCACTGTAGTCAACATTTGTGTATCCTTCCAAGTCAAAGATTCGTAGATGAAAATTAGGTTTACTACTTAGCTGTTGCTGAAAATCAGAAAATAATTATAGCTAGCTAGGGGTTTCAAAAACAGCAAAAAACAAATGCATTTTCAACTTGTCAATGTCTTAAGAGCTTTAGTAAGACGGAGAAAGTACGAGTTGAAGAAGACGCGACCTAGCGAAGGTGTCGGCAGAGAGACGCGTCGTCGGAGGGCGGCAAGGGGGCGGAAGAAGTGGCGGAGCACGAGCAGACGCCGTCGAGCACAGGAGACGCAGCGGGTTCGGCGAGCGGCTAGCGCCAGATGCGAAAATCGGGAAAACCTAAAACCTAATACTTGCGGGATGCGGGAGAAGTATCGGATGAAATGATATAAGGCAGCGCACTGAACCGGTTTTAATTTAAAACCGATTCATGCAAGGCGCGCCTGAAGCGCGCCCGGTAGGCGCGCAAGGCGCGCGCCAAGGCGCGCTGGAAGCGCGCCTGAGGTACATCGCCCGCTCTGGGCCTCCTAGGGCGCACTAGGTTGCGCCTCATGCGCCTGGCGCCTCAGGCGCGCCTAGGCGCGCGCCTTGACAACATAGAGTAAACTCCTCCACGACTTTACCTTTTTGTTACTTATCTTCTTTGACTTTTATGACTCTTCTTATCGTTGTGCTTTCTCACGTGTCACTGCTATGGCTGGCTTTTCTTCCAGTGACATAGCAGCTGGTGTCGCCTCCTGATCACTTTTGTTTTTCCTTCATGCAATACCCATTGTTGCTTCCGTACGGGACTTACAGATCGTCAGGTAAACCAGAAATACAACGTGGTGAAAGAATAAGCTGTTGCGATTATTATTTGTACGTGCTACAGGCATGCATACTTCAACCGTATATTCGTTCTATATTGTGCAATACTATCCACATTTCGACATGAGGGTAACATTATATTGGCAACAGCCTCATCGGGAATTGCAGCAACCTTGCTGCCAGGGGGGGCACCGCACATTTTAAATCTAAAATACCCATCGACTTATAAAAATGGCTATATTGTGGCTTCAGCAAACAATCCGATATGTGATTATTAATGGAAAGGGCTTCTGCAATCATATGGGATGAAGCATCAATGGCACACCGAAAGGCTTTTGAAGTCGTTGATCGCTCCATTCGAGATGTGACGGGTAACGAGAATCCATTTGATGGAACGGTAATACTCTTGGGAGGAGATTTTTGACAAGTCATGCCAGTAGTGATAAATGCAACCAAAGTGAAAATAATTCGTCCTAACATCGTTGAATTATTTTTATGGGCAGATGTCAAAATACTGCAACTAACAGAAAATATGAGGGCTCGAGGTGATACACGGTTCTCTGATTTCTTGCTTAGGGTCGGAGATGGGAGAGAGAGTATCATAAACGATGATATGATTCGAATTCCCGATAATATGACTGTCATGGGAAGGTGAACGTTTCATTGCTAACTTAATAGACTTTGTTTTTCCTAATATAGCACACCACAATATCAAGTCTGATGATGTCAGTTATATTGAGACAAGAGCTCTTATTACTCCACTTAACGAGAATGTGAACAAGCTAAATGCACTTTGTTTAAATCTATCCTGGGGAGGAGACAGTGTATTATTCCTTTAACTCTGTTAGTGATGATTATGCTAATTTATACCTTCCTCAATTTTTAAACTCTCTCGACCCAGGAAATCTACCCCCACACAAACTCATATTGAAAGAAGGCGCATTTATTATGCATATGAGAAACATCGATCCAAAAAATAGGATTGTGGAATGACACAAGACTGATATGTAAAAAGTTTGGAAGAAATGTCATCGAGACAGACATATTGGGAGGTAGATTCAAAGGACTTGGGGTGTTCATTCCACGAATGTCACTCAAAAGCGCAGAAGATGTAAGAATGTCTTTCGAACTAACAAGAAAGCAGTTTTCAGTAAGATTAAGTTTCACACTTACGATCAATAAGGCGCAAGGGCAGACAATTGGAACTGTGGGAATATACCTACCAAACAACGTGTTCAGCCATGGTCAGTTATACATTGCGCTATCGCGGCGGGTCTCCGCAGAGACTACGAAGATTTTGGTTAAAAATAGTACAATCGACGGATATGATGAAATTTACAACAAGAATGTCGTTTATAAGGAAATATTTGATCCGATTTCGAATAAAATGGCTGACTCTTTGCAATATTAGATGAAAGAAGACGCTCGCATCGCCAACTACAAAAAAAGAAACACACGTCACAGAAACAAAGGCACTAACTTCTTCGACAAAAAACATCACATCTCTTTCAAATTATTTCTGTCTCATTATTAAATGTATATTTTTCATTTTTTCTAGGTTCCCGGAAAAGACCAACAACAACCGAGACTGCGGGTTTGAGAAAAGTAATCATAGCAGATTGGATCAAAGAAGTATATAGAGATCTTGATGACGACGACAGAGAAATGTTATTTTTAGAGTACTCACAAGTTCAACGGGCCCAAAATTACTTACCTGAAGCTCTCTGAAGATTGGTCAACCATTAAACAATGACATGTAATTTTTACAGTACTCACAGAGACGTAATATCTAACCAAATTTGAGTTGTTAAATATGATGTAACATGAAGAATAATGATTAATATAAATATAGGTGTATCTTTATGATATTACTTTACATGTACTTCTTTAAGTTTATGAATTTCATGTGTACTTTGAGATAATAGTCAAGTAGTGGCACGAAGATGCCAAACAGATCTAAATACGTTGAGGAGCATTCGAAGATATGCCTGCAATGGAAATCCATGAGGTATGTAGTGGTTAATATTTGGCTGTTTTGCACCATTCAAATTGTGATGACATTGAAATGTATTTATTTGCAATGATTTATGATGTTGCAATTTTATTCGAGTTTAAGTTCATAATGATTAGCGTTCTTCCGACGAATGTCGCCGCCCCCGACGAATGTCGCCGCCCCCGACGAATGTCGCCGCCCCCGACGAATGTCGCCGCCCCCGACGAATGTCGCCGCCCCCGACGAATGTCGCCGCCCCCGACGAATGTCGCCGCCCCCGACGAATGTCGCCGCCCCCGACGAATGTCGCCGCCCCCGACGAATGATGTCAGCCTCGACAAATGTCGCCACCCCCGACGAATATCGCTGTCAACGACCAATGTCATCGCCCACGACCAACATCGTCGTCCACGACCAAAGCCTCCCCCCACGATCAATGTTGTCGTCCATAACCAATGTCGTCATCGGTCGGGGACGGGCAAAACCCACCGCCGCAGACCAGATACTGTCGCGTCTGGCACGGGGGGCCACCGTGCACTATCAGTCGTATTATATATATAGATGTGTTCTGTTCACGTCTAAAAAATATAGTGAGGAGCACGGTAGCCGCCTGTTTGGAATCAGGGAGAAGGATTGTCGCCCATGTGAGGGTCGTCGTCTCGTTCTGGGTGCCGCAAGGGGTGGGAGACCATTGTAGAGATTCCACAAGTGGTTATCAGTGGTGCAACACCGTGCGACAGAGCCGGAGTCGTTTCCCTCTCTCTTCTCTCATGTGGAACTCACGACGTATCCGTCGGCTTTGGAGGAAATAGCCGCTGGTCTTAGAGGATAGGATTTCTACTGGTCTTGGAGGAGACGATGTGATGGGGTTTACGTCGGATTCATGGTTGCGACCTCTGATTGCGGAGTTCAGAGGATCGGATCCGGTTTCGGCTTTGTTTGGCGTTGTCGGCGTTGGAGTTGGTGAGGTGCGGGCGTGGTGGAGAAGACATGCGGGAGTGCAGTGGCCTTGATATTGTTCCTCTCTGGTGGTGCGGTTTGGTGTTGATGGTATGCGCGAGTGCAGTTGGCCTCGACGGTGCTTCTCCGGTGGTGGCAGGTGGTTTGGTCGTCACCCGACGACGAAGGTTCTCGGCGAATCTTGTGCATTCGTTATGTTGACGGATTGCAGTCCAGATTATTTTCTCTCTCGCGGATCGAACGAGTCTGGCTCCTCCGCGGTGTAATCTGTAACGAACATCGGTATATTTTTTCATGTTTTATTATTGTATTTATATAATTTATATATGCAAAATTTTGTTCAGATTTATGCGTTGTGTATATCTTGTATTCATTTGGTTACGCCTAGGGGTATGGGATAGTTTTCGCGTTATATCTCAATAAGTGATATCAGAGCCAGATTATGTAGGCTACTGATTGGACATTCGATAAACGGTTTGATTCGGTGGGTGACGACTATGTCTGTTCCCTATCTTGTCAAATCTGACCTTTGAATTAATAAGGTTTCATGGTCGTGTCGTAGGACAACCATGACAGGGAAGAATGCGAATTTGAACAGTGTCTCTTTGAAAAAGTGCGACAGTGACGGGTTTGACCTATGACAACTGGTACTGCATGAGATGGTCATGATAACCGCAGATATGTTATAGGGAGATGATATTTGTAGAAACACAAGGAATGTCCAAACGATTTCTGTGTCAGTTAGAGGCAGTTGGTGCAAAGACGGAGGAAGACGTGAAGACTCATTTCACTTCTTCACATATCTTTACCCAGCCTTAGTGACGATGCTCTTGCATGAGAAGGATACGGTAGAGCAACTGGAGGTCACGATCGCAGTGCTATCCAGACAAAGTTTGTGAGACCTACTCCTGAGGGCGGTCACATCTTGGCAGCAGCAAATGGGTAAGGTGAGGTTATTTGGCAAGGGATTGAGTGGAGCACGATCTTGATCCAGACCGAAGGAGGGTATGGTATTTTACCATTGCAGATAGTGCAGTCACACAGGAGAGCGAGTTCGCGGAGTGCAAAACGGTCTCGAGACCAGGGTGCGGACAGGGTGACGGTTGGGTCAGGATGTAGAGTGATAATGTCGTCGCCATCACTGAGAGTCTGTGCGACTCTGACTAAGTTATCAAAGGCGCAAGGCGCACCAAGGCGCAAAGGGCCCCTGGAGCCTAGCAGCAAGGCGCGGGCGTGCGTCTGAGGCACGTGAGGCGCAAAAATGGGGGGAAAAGGAAATTGTGTGAATTGGGCGCCCAATTCGCTGAAATTGTGCGAATTGGCCGTCCAATTCGCTGAAATGGAGCGAATTGGGCGCCCAATTCGCTGAAATTGAGCGAATTGGGCGCCCAATTCGCTGAAATTGAGCGAATTCAGGGAATTTCAGTGAATTGGCGCCCAATTCGCTCAATTTCAGCGAATCGGGCCCAATTCGCTCAATTTCAGCGAATCGGGCCCAATTCGCTCAATTTCAGCGAATCGGGCGCAATTCGCTCAATTTCAGCGAATTGGGCGCCCAAGTGCGCTTAGGGGGTGTCTCGGGTGTGTATAAGATCATGTTTTTGCCCATATCAAAAAAAAATTAAAAAAAATATACCTTGAAAGGCCCGGGCGCGCCTTTGGCGCGTATGGGAGCCTGTAAGGCGCGCGCCTGGGCGCGCCTGAGTTGCGCCTGGGGCACATCGCCCGCCTCAACTGTGCTGAGGCACGATGGGCTGCGCCTCGTGCACCCGGCGCCTCAGGCGCGCGCCTTGACAACTATGGACTCTGACAGCTAGATGTTTAACATCACTGAGCGGATTAGACTCAGGCGGCTATAGTTGGGTGGCCCGAGGTGGAGTTCTGATGGTGGAGTGAGTGTGTACCATGCTCGGGAGAATTACGCAGCGCAATAATCTATACTTGTTGATGGGGACCACAGCGTGTGGTGGTGTACCCATGATTTTTGAGGCCGATATGGTGAATTGTTGTGGTGGTGCAGAGTATCGTCCTTTTGAGACTCGGGTTCTGCGAGTCATTTTCTACGATCGGTTTGAGACAACGTTCTCGGGTTGAGCCAGCGCAGAGATGAGTTGACTAAAGCAGGTCGGCTGATGCCTCAGACTGAGACGGTGCTACGTAAAGAATTGCCTAGTGCAGATGGTGCCTAGTGCAAATGGTGTCTTGTGCATGGAGTGCTACGTGCAGGTGGTGGCTCCGGATCTCGAACCAGGGTGGTGATTGTTAGAATTTGGTCTGAATCTTAATTCATTTTTGGAATGATTTTCCAAAAGTGAATCTTGCCACCTAAATCAGGAATTAAAAAAGAAGAAAAGTTGGCCATCAAATTGGCTTTCCTTTAGAGAGAGAGCTCTCTCTCTCTGTGAAAAGTTAAACTTGTCATTGATATATATATATATATATATATATATATATATATATATATTATGTACAACCTCATATTCGCTGAGTGAAACCCAAAGGCCGGGGACCCGGGTATGAGTAGGCTTTGAGCTAATCGAGTCAGGCGAGTAGTGCAAGTGGAAGGGTTCCCGCTCAGGGCTTGCGGGAAGGTTTGCGCCCGGGTCAGCGGGACGCCCTCAGGGTTGGCGTTTAGTGATGTTTCTTTACTCAACGCTCTAGTCTCTGGCGTTGAGTGATGTTTCTCCACTCAACGCCCTACTCTCTGACGTTGAATGATGCTTCTCCACTCAACGCCTTAGTCATTGACGTTGAGTGATGCTTCTCCACTCAACGCTCTATTTCTTGGCGTTGAGTGATACTTCTCCATTCAACACCCTAGTAGAGTCTAGAGATAAATTTACCTGGATACCCTTGGAGGTCTGCATTTATCTTCTCAGAACAGCGGAGTTTGGCTGTTGACCGACCTGATACTAGAAATCTATAAATAGACCCACAGAATACCTCAGAAGACAAGTTTTCTCATTCTCAACTCCAGCGCTTTTTGAGGTATCCTTAACTCAGCACTTGGCTAAGGAGGGGAAGCGCTCTGAGATCTTCCGGGTTAGTGGAGAGACCTCCGTGCTGTAGCATAGGGTCAGTTTCTTTGTTCCTTGTGTCTGGTCAGGGGTCAGGGCTTGGGCGAAGTAGGTGTTAGTTACACCCCAGGTTCCGAACTCTCGTTAGGGCCAATTTTTGGTTTCAACATTATATATGTGTTTTATTCATGTATAAAAAATATAGTGAGGAGCACGGTAGCCGCCTGTTTGGAATCGGGGAGAAGGATTGATGCCCATGTGAGGGCCATCGCTGCCATCGCCGCTACTGTCGCCTCGCTCCGGGTGTCACAAGGGGTGGGAGACCCCTGTAGAGGTTTTGTCGGTGGTTACCAGTGGTGCAAAACCATGCGGCGGAGCTGGAGCCATTTCCCCCTCTCTTCTCTCGTGTGGAACTCTCGACGTATCCGCCGGCCTTGGAGGAAATAGCTGTCGGTCTTGGAGGAGAGGATTTCTACCGGTCTTGGAGGAGAAGATGTGGTGGGTTTTACGTCGGATTCATGGTTGCGACCTCCGGTTGTGGAGTTCAGAGGATCGGATCCGGGCTTGACTTTGTTTAGCGTTGTCGGCATTGGAGATGATGTGGTGCGGGCGTGACGACGAAGGCATGAGGGAGTGCAGTGACCTTGATGGTGTTTCTCTCCAGTGGTGTGGTTTGGTGTCGATGGCGTGCACGAGTGCAGTTGGCCTCGACGGTGCTTCTCCGGTGGCGGCAGGTGGTTTGGTCGTCACTCGACGACGAACGTTCTCGGCGAACCTTGTGGTCCGCAGTGCTAGCGGATTGCAGTTCATATTATTCTCTCTCCCGCAGATCGAGCGAGTCTGGCACCTCCGCAGTGTATTCTGTAACGGACGTCGGTATAATTGTTCATGTTTTATTATTGCAGTTATATTATTTATATATGCAAAGTTTTGTTCAGATTTATGCGTTGTGTATACCCTGTATTTATTTGGTTGTGTTTAGGGGATAATTTCTACATTATATCCCAACGTGTAGTAACGTTTGCAATTTTAATTGTTCACGCATTAATCTGATTATATGCCAAAAATGAATGAAATACCCTATAGGCCCTATGTTTCTCCCTCTCTTGTAATTCCTCCACTGCCTCCCCGGCTCTGTCCCTCTCGGTTCATGCAAGACTTAGGGTCTGTTTGTGTGTGTGGTTGCCGTTGGGGATGGAGCGGTTAGAGACGAAGCTAAATCAATGTTTTTTTGAATTGAGCTCACTCCATGCGGTTGGAATCAAACATAAAATTGCATTTTTGGGGATCAGTGTGTCCAAATTAAAACTACTTAGGGCCTGTTTGGCGCGCCATTGGTGCTCCGGCATGGAGAAAGATAGAGGCGGGACTGAGACGACCCAAACACACGAGCGTGCGACTCGGCGGCATTTGGCCTTGTCTCCCACCACGCTTCTTCCCTTAGTACGGACAGAATTCAGCTCCAATCTAACTCCGTCCCACCTCCCGTGGGAGACGCCCTCCGAAATAAGCCCTTAAGCAGACAAACATAGCATTTGCGTTTTAAAATACGCCCAAACAAAAAGAGCCTTAGCTCATGATCTATACACAAGCGTCTAATAAAACAGACAATCCAGCAATAGTTATCGGGGATACTACTACATTTTGTTCTCTCCAGTATACAGATGTTACCTGTAAAATGGAATTGAGAAAGCAATTGTTCCCCAGATTCTGCAATCCGGCAACAGTTATTAGAGACTCCATGGAAGATTCCTTTCGATCGGATGGCAATGGTACGCAAAAATGCCGATCACGCAGAGACCAGCACACGGCGGCCAGACCCACTCCGAACCCTAGGGCACCAACCAATTGATTTTGAAATGGAGAGGAAGGCGAAATCCCCTCGGACGCGAAGAGCACCTGATACGCATACTTAATCTTGTCGGTAAGTTGGTGGACGCTCACTTCCCTTCCGTGCTTCATTGGAAAGACGGCGAAGTTTTGACCTAAAAAGATGCCGAGAATTGAAGCGGCTGGGCGTGTTTCCAGGGTGTTTGAAGTAACACGATGGTTAGCTGCTGTTGATATAAGGTGCAAATATGGCCTTGCGGGCCGGACCTTTTTGCTTAAACCGGGACTTAGCCCTTACAGTATAAGGTGCCTTCTAACCCTATAAAAACGGGCCCAAACAGGCCTCCAAATGCAAGACTTGCTGCCGTTTGGCAACAGGATTGATGGGCATCAGTCCAGCAACCCAGCATTTAATGTTGGGCGGCAAACTGTCGACGCGAGTGATCAAGGCGATCACAATCATGATCTAAGGAAGTAGATGTTGTGAGGGAGGCGTTGAAAGCAGTAGATGGCAGCAATGACAATCTGAAGTCGGCTCTCCAGGACATAGAACAACGATATTTGTCTGTTATTTATGAGTTGCGACAAATATTTATAGAATGGCGATGGAGAAGACGTGCATGGAAATTTCCTACAACAATCATACATAAAACAGTAATTTTCAAAATCATCAGCAATAAACAATCCAGACCCAAGGAGCAAGAATAGATTTTTCATATATCTCAGGAGATGCAACTCGTGATTGCTTGCTTTGAAGTGAGCAGTTTTTTGAAGTCGATGGCACGTTGAAGTAGTTGAAGGTGAAGTTGGTGATGGTTGTTAAAAAGCAGAGGCATGATGGGCAATTAACCGCATAGCCAAACGATAGTCTAGCATCTCAACCAAATCTTTCAAGTCTAACCATCATCGGAACTTTGACCACTGTTGAAATGGTAGGTTGTTGAATGCAGGATTCGATCTCGCTACCTCCTCTTATAAGAGGATGTTAACTCCAACTCTCATTCCCAGGTATGTTGCAACGCACTTGGGTATAAAAATTGATGTTAACATCCTCGTATAAAGGAGGTTGCGGGATCGAATCCAACCCTCAACAATCTACTCATTGGTCAAAGTCCAGACGGGGGCTAGCCTTGGGTGATTTGGTTGGGATGCTCCAACTACAGTTGGAGCATCCCAACCAAATCACCATAGGCTAGCCACTCACACTGCTCGACTGTAATTGGAGCATACCAACCAAATCACTTAAGGCTAGCCTTCGTCTGGACTTAGACCAATGAGTAGTGTTGCAGACTAACTCGATGTCCCGATCGGGCCAGAATTCTTAAACCGTCTTAGCTCTCGTAACGATCGAGCGCGCGCACAGTCAATGAAAATAGAAAGTTGACAAGGTAATTTTTTTGACATAGAAAACCCCGGAAAGAGGTGAAAAATCAGGTGGTCGGATCTGTGCCGACTAAACCTCCACTAGATCTGAGTGTTGTTACAAGGTTTTTTCAAGAACTCGAGTGCGACAGGCCGCCTTTCGTTACAATTACTGGGGGGAGAGAGAGAACCTGGAGGGTGACAAACCACCACTCACGGGGCTATTTATTTCTTTGAGTGTTAAGGGGAGTGATGCGCTAGTTATATTCTGGAGTCTTCTAATAATTCCTGAAGGCGGGAGCAGTTTGCTATACACGTTTTGATGTCTTGAGCTTTGAGGCTCGGAGGCGCGCTTAATGTGTCTTACCCTCCGCTTATTGTCTCTGATTGTCTTTTGGATAAGCGTGGTTTGGTTGTCTTATCGATAGATGGAGTGCTTGATCTGGAACGCGTGGTGCGCTTGTTGGCAAAGAGCGCGCTGAGAGTTTACGGGAGGAGAGCGCGCTATGCGCTTGCTGGAGGAGGGCGCGTTGAGCGGTTACGGGTAAATAGAGAGAGAGTAGGGCGATTATGGAAGGAGAGTACGTGGAGCGTGGGGGAAAGAGTCCCGCGTAAGGGAGCGACTTGTGAGAGAGCGTGTGGGAGCATGCAGGGGAGAGACAGGGGCCGCCCCTGTGAGGGGCAGCGGCCAAAACGGGTGGCAGAATCGCAGCCCATTCTGGGCGAGACACGGGCCGCCCTGTGAGGGGAGACGACCAATATGAGCGACAAAGTTGCCGCCCGTTCTGGCCGAAACACAGGCCGCCCCTGCCAGGGGCAGTGGCACCATCAGGCGGCCAGGTGGCCGAGGAAGAAGGTCACGCCTTACTCACGGCTTGGCCCTGCGCGCTCAGGTGCGCGCTTCCCAGTGCGCGCACAGGTACGCGCGACCCAAGACGCGCACAGGCATGTGCTTCCCCGGGCACGCGCTGGCGCGTGCTTCTCGGGGTGCATGTTGGTGCGCGCTTGGTCTGAAACCTTGTGTGGGTCGGGGCGGGGTGGTCCTAGAGCTTGACTGAACCATTCTTAGGGGGCAACCCCATCAGATGCCCCCAAGTCCTCAAACTCTGTGGTCAGAGCGGAAGGAGTGCGGGGACTTTATTGCTGAATTGCATGCATGAGTATGTCGTGGTGAGGAGAATGTGAATGGTGAGTGTCACGCGTTGATGCGTGTGGTGGGTGCAACATGCTCAAGGTACACTTTTGAAATTTATGCGTGCATGGCGTAGAATGCACAAGGTGCAAGATGCATGGCATGTACACGAAGTGTGACATGTGCATTGCGCAATGGGTGTGATGTGTAACAGGTGCTGTGTGTACGATGTGTATAGCGTGCGCAACGTGCACAAGGTTTAATATGCATGGTGTGTATAGTGCACAATTGTGCGATGCATGCGATGTGTGTGCATAACACAATGTGCGTAGCGTGCGCGTGGCGCAACGTGAATTGTGCATGTGAGGTGCAATGCTTGTGATGTGTGCTTAATGTGTGCAATGTGTGGTGATTATGGGTAAGGATGCAATATGCTTGGCGCATTAAGCCCTCATGCGTGGAGGATAAGAGGTTGTCGAGATGCGAGTTTCTGGTGCCCCTGAGTTTGCCATCGGGGTGCCTTGTGCACATCGTCGGAGGAGGAAACCTGTTGTTGCGAGATGTAAGGATGTGGATGCGGCGCCTCCGTCTTCATTGAGGCAGAAGGGTTCCTTAGTTGGCGAGGTTCTGGTTGTCTCTCTTGATGTTGTTGTGCTCGCTGACCTAGATGTGACGGCTTTGGGATCTATCCCTTTCTTTTGTACAAATGTTGTTCTTTCATAAATTTGGCATGTGACATCATTTTGCACGGCTCCGCTTCGGCAGGTTGAACGGCGTTTGTCTCCTCTGGGTCGGAGGAATCATCATGAACATCTACTTTGGCACTTCCTTCCAACTCCACCTCTTTTGGTGAGTCTAAAGTCTTCTCTACCTCTTTAGCATGAGACTTAGACTTCTTCACCATAAAAGCCTCATCAAAGACGATGTTGTGCTTTAGCTCGACCTTCTTAGTTTCAGAATTTCACAGCTTGAACCCTTTGATGCCGGCCTTTTGGCCCAGATAGATACACCTCTTGGACTTAGCATCCAGCTTTATCTTTTCTGAATCCTGCCGCAAAGTGTGGCTAAGACATCCAAAAATATGAATATCAGAATAATCAACCGGTTTACCTGACCAAACTTCCTATGGAGACTTCAGATCTAGTGACATTGATGGAGACCGATTTACTAGATAGCAGACTATATTGATGGCTTCAGCACAGAAAGACTTGGGTAGATCGGCAAATAGTCGTATGCACTGAGCTCTTTCCAGCAACGTTCTATTCATCCTTTCTACAATAACATTATGTTGCGGTGTACCATAAATAGTGAGAAGACGAGTGATATATTCTTGACTGTAGTATGTTTAAAAGTCTAGTGAGGTATATTCATCATCATTATTAGATCTGTGGTATTTCACCTTCTGTCTGATCTGCTTTTTAACTTTGGTCTTACAGATCTTGAACTTTTTGAATACTTCAGACTTGTGCTTAAAAAAGTAGATCAGGACCTTTCTTGAGAAATCATCGATGAAGGTTACGAAATACCTAGCACCTCCAAGTGATGGCTCTAGGGCTGGCCCCCAAACATCTGAGTGAACGTACTCCAAAATCTGTTTGCTGCACTTGCTCGATGTCACAAATTGTACTTTGCACTAATTCTCGAGTATACAAGTCTTGCAGAAGTCAAGCTTGCATGTGTTTACTCCTTTTAGCAGACCTTTCTTGTGCAGCTCCAATAACCCTCTCTCGTTCATGTGGGCAAGCCTATCATTCCATATCAGAGAGAAATCATCATTTGTCGTTGTAGAAACTGTTGCATCTCCAGCTATTGTGGTGTCAATCAATCTGTAGAGAGTATCAGAGCGCTCTCCTTTCATCACAACCAGAGCCCCTTTCTTGACCTTCAAATAACCACTATCACCAACGTAGGAATAACTGGCTGCCTCTAAAGTGCCTAAAGAAATTAGACTCTTTCTTAGATCGAGCATAATTTTGACATTCGCAAGTGTTCTAATTGTTCCGTTGAACTTCTTAATTCTGCTACTTCCAATCCTCAGCGTTCTGCACTCTGAATTATTCCCCATCAGAACACACCCACCATCGCATTACCTGAAGCTATGAAACCATTCTTTGTTCGGGCACATGTGATAGGAGCATCCAGTATTCATGATCTAGGCATCTGTAGTGTCGAGACTGAGTGAGACATGAAGAACATCCGCATTGCTATCATTATCGGATGCCACTGCAGCCTACTATGGCTCTTGAGTCCTCTCCTTGAGCTTCTTCTTCGGACAGTTATTTTTCCAATGTCCCTCTTCTTTATAGTAGTGACACTTGTTGTTTCGTCTTTTGGATTTGGACTTGGGTCTATTTCCCTTCTTGCCTCTGTCTCTAGATCTGCCTTTGAACGGGTCGTTGCTTTTCACATGTAAACCTTCACTGGTGTTAAAACCTGACTTGCCTCTCGCTTCATTATACAGCAGCGTAGTCATCACCTATTCCATCTTCACGGTGTCCTCAAAAAGGATTATGGTGACCAAGTGATCAAAGGACTTCGATAATGAAAACAGCAGAAGAAGAGCTTGATCTTCTTCTTCAACTTTCACATCCATACTACGCAAATGAGAGATAAGCATATTGAACACGTTCATGTGCTCCAGCAGCTGAGTTCTCTCAGACATCCTTAAGTTGTACAACTGCTTCTTGATGTATAATTTTTTCGTAAGTGATTTTGACATGTAGAGCTCCTCCAATTTCTTCGACAGATCCGTTTTAGTCTTAGCATTAATTACGTTGTACATCACTTCATCTGCTAGGCACAACTGAATTGTGATGATGACCTTTAAATCTAATTCTTCTCATTCATCTCCATCTTTGCCAGACTTTTTCTTGCCAAGAATCGTCTTATGGAGATTTTGCTGAACGAGGACTGCATTGATCCATTTCTGCCACAGACTGAAGTCGATCTTGTCGTCGTACTTAGGAATCTCGAATTTTGTCGTCATCGCATTGCTTTGGAATTTTCGAGAACCAGAACCTCGCACTGATACCAATTGTTATGAAATTGCCCGGTAATCTCTTGTCACCGCGGAGCACGTAACAGATAGCAATAACCACAAAATTAAGAGAAATTAATGCAGAAATAAAATATAGTGTTTGGGCCAAAATTTAGTCTCAACGAGAGTTCGGACCCAATGGTGTAGTTAATACTTACTTCTCCCTAACTTGAGCTCCTGACCAGTCACTTGGAACCGGAAAATTGTCCCTAGGCTGCAGCGCGGAGGTCCCACCACACACCCAGAAGATCTCTAAAGCGCTTCCCCTCCCAAGCCAAAAGTTGAGTTGGGCACCTTGGAGGGATTATGCTGCCATACCAAAATAACCTAAGGAGGAGGAAGTCAAAAAAATGAACTGGATCACTCCAAAGGTGCCCACAAGGTCTATTTATAGATTCCTGAACTTGGTCTGTCAACAACGTAATTCTGCAGCCATATTTTGTTATATGCAGCCCAAATGGGTCTGCCAATAGCGTAATTATGCTATCTCATTTTGTTATACGCAACCTAATTGGGTCTGCCGATATCATAACTCTGCTACTCTAAAAGGCTATTTGCAAACCCTCAAGGGCATCCGGGTAAATTTGCCTCTGGACCCCACTGGGCGAGTGGTTCATGAAAAAACCACTCGCCTGAAGAAGTGAATACTGGGGTGAGCCGAGCATTCGCCCTCCACAGCTCCTCAAAGGCGAGTGTGGGATTCACATGCCAATGGCCTGATTTGGCGGGAACCTTTCCGCACTTTGGCGAAAGCCCTTCCACCCGACTTGGCGAAAGGCCTTTATTCTCTCTGGGCGAGTGCGGTTCTACCATCCCCACTCGCCTACTTTGACTAGCTTGAACCTGAGGGTCTTTGACTTCATCGGGGGGTCTCATTCAGCAAATACGGGATTGTACACAATTTCCTCTCTTTTCGAGCTAGTTTTATGCTCGGAAAGAAGAGTCCAACCCCCGGTATTCGGTGAGTATTTGCTGACTTGGAAGAGAATCTTTTGTGGGTCCCTGCATAGCTCTATATATATCCCGGGACCTAACCTTAACATGATATCATCTGCTTATCCACTGCTCATCCCCCGAGCTCTCGTCGCTCTGACGATGTTCGCCAACCTGTCATGAAGCCACTCTCGCAAGAATTGATGGATCGTCTCGCCGCCGCACAAGCAAAAAACGAACTCCAAGTCTTCCAGAAATGCCCCATAGCTCTTCTCCAAAAGGCCTGAAGACTCGCCATATCGGTTGAGAAAGGTCATGATAGCCCAGTGGTACCTCACGACGGACGAGTCTGCCTATCCGACTCCGACCCCTTAACGCGAGAATCTGGCCCTCTTACCGGAGGTACTTTACTTACTCATACCCTGTCGATAACCCGAGAAAGCCTGTTATACTGAGAAGTTGGTCCACTCGTAGGATCCACCGACGGAAGGCGATGTTGGGCCCCCCTGGGTAATGCTGACGCGTCCCAGCCCTCCGGTGGGAATGAACAACTGGTCCAGGAGGCCGCCCCTCAATTTGCATGGGCTGAACCCCCACTCGCTTATGGTAATCAACTTGTCACCTTCTCGCATTCCTTAGTTCATGTCCCGCTCACATCATTTCTTGCAGATGCTCCCTTCGGGACTACAGGACCGGTCAGTCCAGTGCCGAGGACCCCGGCTGCCGAGAACCCACCAGATCCTGCATCAGGTTCTCAACCTCTGACCTAAAAGACAATTGGAACCTCACAACCAGCCGAGACCCCCTCTTGAGGGGCAAACGCCACTCCGCCAAGGGTTGGGGAAGTCGCACCAGATCTTTTCCGAGAGGCACTTCGAGGGGAGGCTCGGTCCTTCTCGTCAGCGACCAAGCAAAAGGAACGTCCCTGTGTCAGGTAAATAAGAATATATTTCCCCTTTTCGCTCGAAACTGATCTTATTAAAGGCTGAACTTCCTTGCCATATTACCGGTGGGTTGTAACAACCTAGGGAGGACCCCTAGCGCCGCTCGGCCCACCAGCAGCCCATGGAGGACCCATGACACCACGGTGGTATAGCCGAAATCTGCAAGGCCTGCAGGCCGTACACCCCAAAGCATCTCCGGCCTATTTATCAGCACGGTGCATTGTTGTCACGGGGACTCGAACCCGCAACCTTGATAAGTAGCCTTTAGTACCACTACTTGTCAGTGGGTGATGAGTAGTGGTGCTAAAGGCTACTTGTCAAGGTTACGGGTTCGAGACTCCGTGGAAACAATGCACCGTGCTGATAAACAGGCCGAAGATGCTTTGGGGTGTACGGCCTGGATGCCTTGTAGATTCTGGTTGTACCACCGTGGTGTCATGGGTCCTCCATGGGCTGTTGGTGGGCCGGGCGGCGCTAGGGGTCCTCCCTTAGTCGTTACACGGGTCCCGGCGACCGACCCTGACACTGATGAAGAGCTATCGCCACCTCCCTCTCCCAGCGAGCTTATGAACTTTCTCGACCATTTCCTTCCTTTTCACAAAAATTACCGGGGCACTCCAATGTGACATACTTGGATGTATATAGTGTAAGACCCCCCCCCCTACTTAGGAGGTAACCCGGTCTTATGGCCAGAAATGTCGCCTTACGGTGACACTTAGCACACACAGGCTAGTCGACACCGCAAGACGTCGATCCTGCCAGCTAGTACGATCATTCAACCTATCGGTCAATTGAGAAGAGAAGCAATATAAGCAATTATACATCAAGTACACATCACATCATCATCATAATATAAATAAAATGAGAGATCCAGTAGTCTACAATGAGTCCAGAATGAAAGAGAAAATGGCTTATGCCATGTACATAGTAATCAAATCTCTCTCACACACAAAGTCTAACTAAGCAGAAGCAAATCTATCATCAGTACATGCGTCATCACCTAATGTCGGGTTGCAGTAGTAGTGATAGGTGGTATCAGCTCCTCATGTTCTGTCACCTCGTCCTCCTAGTGCTCTAACTTCTCGAGCTCCTAAAATGATACGATCACAATCGATCGTTAGTCATAAAGACTAAGCCATTTTGTCCTCGCGTCACCCCTGCGACTCCTAATTACCGAGCGGGAGGACGAAGCGGAGAACAACAAGGGATACAAAAGTAAAGCAGGTGATAGTGGATCTACTCTATCACGGTTATGGAATAACAAGTATATCTCTACTTTAACAGTTCTATATAGTATAAGCAATGGAGTAAAAACAGTATTAAAAAGAAGTATGGTAAGTAGAGCAAAGTACTGAGCAAAAAATTAAACTAGCTACTACTACACTAACATCGCAGAAGTACCTTAACTTTTATGAATGATCATACAAACTTATAATTAAGGTTTCACAGATGTAACTTATCATATAAAAGAGCTCATACTAATTTATATGATAAGGATCTATGGTACGTATGTCCTAAGTATATATGTATGATATGGTATGAGGGTTATGATTCATACAAGTGCAACTCACATACATGACTCTATGCGCACAGATCTTTAGTTCTCACTTTTTGGAGTTAGCTTAACTCTCAGGTACTACCGTTGTGGCTACGGCAGCATTGGAGCGGGCGTCTCCACTCCTAGGAGGGTATACACACTAACAGGCCTAGACCTTTCGTATGCCTCTGAAGAACACATCAGAGTCACCACATACTAAACTGCTGGCTAATCCACCAGACTTTTAGGTCGGGTGTGCGTTTTCGGGGATCGTCCTCCAAACCGCAGTATAAACAACTTACTGGCCCCTCAAACTCTCACACCTCACCTGAATCACCGTACTGCTATTGGTGTGACGATTTACCCAATATCGCATGACCCACCACTAATATGTTTTATTCACATGCAATTTATTTCCAACCCGAGCCTCCAGCTCACAGGACAAAGCCTATCCTGTATTCAAACATCTGAGTCTCCAGCTCGCGGGACAAAACTCGTCCTTTATCCAAACATCTGAGCCTCCAGCTCGCAGGACAAAACTCATCATGTATCCAAACATTCGAGCCTCCAACTCACATGACAAAAACCGTCATGTATCCTCTAACCCTATACGGGTGAGATTGTCACATCGTTTCCTTAACATAATAGACTACTCTTGTTTAATGCTTATTAGGCTTAGTAACTTATGGTTAGTCCTTGAACTGCCTAGGGCATACCCGGTGAAGGGCTCTCGGGAGCACTAGAAACTACGATGGGCTGAAATTCAAAGCTCCCTTTCTTAAGAACACATACTTTTATTAGTGTTTACCCATTATTAATACCCAACTCTCAATATTGCTATTGAGTGAAGCTAATGACTTAAGGTATTATTGGGAGAACGACGGTCTTCCGTCGGTCTCCGTTCTAATTATTTTTCTTGATCTTTGAACTCTAACACTCGTTACTATGAAGTGACACACTTGACAAGAACCAGGGTTTCAACTTCATGATACGCTTCTCAATCCAACCACTTATCATATCCCCTGTGAGTCCTATTGTTATGTGTTACTTTAGTTAAGCGCAACTCATGACCTAATATTAACCTGTATGAGATGACTATCAATTCCTTGGGCTAAATGCCCCTAACTATTTATCATGGATTTGACATGTATGTAATATTGATCATTCAGAATTTCATCATATTTCCAATTATTTTGGACCATAATTTAAATTAATAAATTAAGTAACTTGGGTCACTTTGATCGTGAATTTCTCTAACCAGTGGTCTATTATGTCTAAATAAATTATCTGAGGTTCATCTAGGTTAAAAATGTTTGTTCATCAAAAAAATATGATTTTTCAATTTGAATTTCCATATATTATCTATTTATGATTAAATCTATATATAATCCATTTTCCAAATGAAGTACATAAAATATACAACCAAAAATTCCTAGAAAATTACTGGTGATCATAATTGATATAATAATTCTCAAGATAGAAATTCATGATTCTAATCAGTGATTTGGACCTAACATAATAATTCTCCAAAAAGGGTAAAACTGTAAATCTACTATATACACAAGATATATTCCTCAAATAGACTTATAAATTTTTTCATAGATGTAAAAAATCCTGTTAGAGCATGTATCAAAAATTTAGAATTTTACAAGATCAGTAGACCTATATATCATTTTTATTTTTAAGAGAACTTATTTTCCATTAAATCAAAATAATGAGATTTTTGTTCCCAAAAATCCCGCTATTTCTTTGGGAGGTGTAACTCATCCCTATGAGCCTCTATCCAAAATCTCATGGACATTCATCGGGCCAAATGGGCTTACTTTCCATTTTTACTTTTGGCACAATGTATTTACAAATCTACCTCCACCTTGCATGTTGGATTTCCCCAACATACAGAGGTCCGGATGTCCTAAAACTTTTACCATGGTCATATAATGACCCAATAGTCATGCCACCCAAATTTGAAGGCATTGGAAAGAGGGAATCTTCCTATATTCTATTTATTTAATAAATGATATTTCTATAAAAACTATAGAAAAATACATCCCAAAATTATGATTTTTGGACAAGACCTAAGTCTAGCAACAACGCATGTATGTCCAAAAGTTCATGACACGTGGACTTATGGTTTGGCTTTGGCACTCATTTAAAATTCTGTCATAGCTTAGGACCAGTTTTAGTAGAATGACCCTACAGGTAGCTTCAATGCTACAAATTTCAAGTTTATGGTGTCAAATTAAAGGTAAGACCTAGCTATACCTTTTTCATGTTGAGCATCATTTCTAAAAATGCTTCTAAAAGGCCTAAATATTGTATGCAAGTTGACTGTATAACTGGGACAGAAAATACACTTTTTATTTTTTCATAAAAAATTTCAAGGGCATCGGGTTATCTTATCCAACGAGCCAACAATCCAGATTGCCCCGACTTGGACCAGGTAGATCTTGCATTTCCTGGCCTTCTGGCCACCGCCACTACTGGCGATTGTCGCTACCACCTCCATTGAGGTGGCAGCTAGCATTTCCCGGCGACGTGGCCGCCGGAGGTGGCTCCTCCGACGAACCCGAGCAAGAAAAAATGCTCATCATGCTCCCTCTCACATGGAATCAGGCTCATTTGAGCTCAACATCTCTTCTAGTCGATCTAGAAGACTAGCACAGAGGGAGGGGAGGAGAAACAAACCATTAGACAAGCTTCACAGCAGGTTTGGTGGTGGTGCGCCATGGCCGTCCCTTGCTCCGGTGAGCTAGCTTGTTTGCTGATTTCTTCGGCTAATACTCTGCTCCAGATGTTGATTTCTACTCCTTCGGGCTCATTGAAGGTGATGGTGGGGTGGAATGGAGGTGAGGCTGGCTGATTTAAAATCTTTGACTTAAGAGGAGTGGCTGGGCATGGCGAGGGCATGGCCGGCTGTCATTGATCATGACTCCTCCATGCAGCCACGTGTTAGAATTCTGTTGGACCATCAGTTATTGTTTAAAATTAAATCTTCTTAAAAAGATCAACCTCTTAAAGCAGATAAAGATTATACAAAAAAATAGCTTCAAGTCCAAAAGCGTTGAGTGTGTTGACACCCTCAACGCCGCGTTGAGTGGTTCGACATCACTCAATGCCTACATCACTCCAGAATATCTCAAGTCAAAAGCTTTGAGTGGTGTCGACACCACTCAACGTCGTCAGCATTCCAGCAATCTGAAGTCAAGGCGTTGAGACCACTCAACGCCGCGTTGAGTGGTGCTGAGACCACTCAATGCCTACAACTTACCAACTTTCCAAGTTAAGGCATTGAGTGTGTTGAGACCACTCAACGCCGCGTTGAGTGGCGTTGAGACCACTCAACGCCAACATCATCCTGCAACGTCTAAGTAAAAAGAGGCGTTGAGTGCCGCTGAGACCACTCTATGTCGCGTTGAGTGACATCGAGTTCACTCGACGCTTCATTGCATAGCGTCGAGATCACTTGACGCCTAAAGTTTCCCGAGGATTCCGAGTTAAATTCGTCGAGATCACTCGACGCCTAAAGTTTCCCTGAGGATTCTAAGTTAAATTCGTCGAGATCACTCGACGCCTTTTCAAATGGCGTCGAGATCATTCAATGCCTAAAGTTTTCGGATTATTTTTCTAAGTAAAATTCGTCGAGTGGCGTCGTGTTCACTCGACTCACTCGACGCTTCCCGAGCCTGAGTCAATTCTCTTGCCTCAAAACATGTGTGAGGGGTCTTGCACGAAATGATATGTTACAAATTCGAATAAACAAAAAAAATAATTTTGTCCCCGAAATTCAAGTTCGGGTCTACGGGGTTTCTATACACAAGAAATTTTAAGAACTTTAAGCAAATTTAAAAGGTCGGTTGAGCTTCTTATGCCTCCGTACCGGCGAGACACCATGCACCGGACGTATCTTCAAGAATACTTTGTCCCCCACCTGGAACTCCACCTTCTAATGCCTTGCATCGTAGTACTTGGTCTGCCTACTTTGTGCCTCCAGCATCTGATCCCTGATCAGCCGTATCTGTGCATCTGTATCCTCAATATAGTCCGACCTGAGTGCCTTGGGGTCCTTATCTTGGACCCAAGACAGTGGAGTCCGACACTTTCTGCCGTATAAAGCCTCATATGGTACATATGGTACCATCCCAATGCTCGTCTGGTGACTGTTTGTCACAACCCGCATTTTCTCAACATTTAAGTTATATCAGAGTAAGAGAAAACACGCGTTATGATGTCACGCTGTGCATGAGATAACTGTAGCCGCTCAGGCAAGACCCTAAACTCTACAGTTTATGTGAAATTCATAAGTTATTAAGTAGAAATCCAGTTTAAATTGGATGGTCGTATCCCTCGGCACAACAGATCAACTAGTCCACGAGTAAAAGTATAGTTATACGCTGCGGGAAAATACTTTTTGTTATGTTGATTAACACCCTACATGAGTATAAACATCCCCAAAGGACAACTCATGACATGTAAGACTCTAGATTTATCATAAGTAGAGAAATAGTCTTTACGTTAGCTAGAAAATAGTGTTTTAATTTTAAAAATACGAGATGTATGAAATACAAGTACTAATGCTTTTATAAGTGAAAATACCTAACATGCAACCCAGTATAAAACATTCCTAGAGAGCGAGTAAAAACAAATACAAAAGACAAAATTAGCAGCTTAGCAGAGTATTCAGCAATTCAAAAGAAAACCATCAGTGGACGTCAACAAACTGACACGAACCCACTAGTAAGTATGGATGTCTAAACTTAAAAAGAAAACAACAAGAACTACCTCTCAAGGTAGTGGAAACCTCTGTAATACTGCAGTACACCAGCAAACACCAACCCTAGCCGCTCAACCGGCTACTGCTTAGAACCTGAGACATTCAAAGAAAAAACACCTCAACAAGAAATACAAGTGACAAACAGAACTGTCAGAAAATAAGAAGTAGCAAGATTACTATTCTCAAACCTAAATAACTGTCAAAAGAAAACACAACAAATTATCTAGGGATTTAAAGTTAAAGGTAAAAAAATTTGCAGCAAGTGCGAACAGAGTTATACTCCGAAGACAATCTGCGAGAAAAGACATAAGTAGCATAAGTTTAATCCATATGAAACAAAAACGGGGCAAAGTCTCAATAAACACGTGAATCATTAACACCGTAACGCAACCGGATCTGAGTCGGGATCAAATTGGTCAAACACGAACTAACAGACCCAAACATCTCAAAAACAGGACTGCGGTGGTGGCCACCTGGTCCAACATATCCCAACAGCCCAAAAAAACAAGACCCAAACATGCCCGGGTGTAATGATTCACGAAACTAAGCCAACCAAACCAACCTCATGTAACCAAATACCCATAAACCCAAGCCCAACAAATTCAGCAGAAAATCGACGATTTTAGCTTGGCAAGACTAAGCCTTAGTGACACATGTCAAATTAGTGAAACAACACAAAGCTAAGGCAAAAGCGTCGAGTACACTCGACGTCGCGTCGAGTGAAGTCAAAGCACTGGACGCCACAACATAGCAGACTCAGCGCTTAAACACATAGCAAGAACAAACGATGGCGTTGAGCGAGTTCATTTCTCTCAACGCTTAGACACCACACGACGACATTGAGTGAGTTCAGCTCATTCAACGCTGTCAACGCTTATACACTTAGACTCCAAGATTCCTGATGGCGTCGAGTGTAAACAGCACACTCAACGCCTTCTGACTTAGCATCAAATACCGATAGCGTTGAGTGTAAGCAGCACACTCAACGCCGCGTTGAGTGCCCTCAATGCCGCGTTGAGTGCACTCAACGCACTCAACTCTTTCTGACTTAGCGTCAAATACTGATGACATTGAGTGTAAGCAACACACTCAATGTCGTGTTGAGTGCACTCAATGCTTTTACACTTAACGTCAGAGACCTAACATCAAGGCGTTGAGTGTATTCACCACACTCAACGTCGCGTTGAGTGCGCTCAACGCTTTTGGACTTAGGCTTGAAACTGGATTCAGTGCTATGACTACACTCAACGCATAAGGGCTAAACTCAACGCCTAAGGGTTATACTCAACGAATCCTGCTCCGTTCGACGAAATGGCCCAGCTCGACGAACTCCATTCTACGAAATTTCTCTGTTCGTCGAATGGAGTTCGACGAAATTCCTCTGTTCGTCGAACTCCGTTCGACGAAATTCCACTGTTCGTCGAACTCCGTTCAACGAATTAGCTTCAATTCGACGAACGCTGACCACTCCAAACCAATAACTACTCCTAGAAACTAATACATTTAATGATATACAGGAAGAACAGTATGGAATATATACATGAAGAACAGTATGGAAAAATATACAGGAAAAGACAAGCTTGGCAAGGGGAAGAAGTCACCACTTGCCTCAATCGTCAATCCAGCCACGGAAACACTCCTGAAACTTCCAAAGCAACACTTTCTAAAACGTAGAAACGTAGATCTAGGCGAGATCTATCCGGATCCACTCTCCAAAAAAAAATCGTACACCAAAACTCCAGAAAATCGGCGGCTGAAAGCTTAGGGAAGTCCGTCGCTCTCGTTCTTCCGCAACAAGCCGACGGTTTTCACGAGGGAGACAAGTGAATAGGATTTGAAGCGATGAGTTTTTATTTATACAACCTTTATTCGATTATTTTAATATAAAATATCACAATTAATTAAATAAAACGTCAAAACGACCCGAAAACCAAACTTACCCGAAATTTAACAAAAATCGTTCTGTAACTAAATACCGATGCTACGAACCCAACGACGCAGTCAGAATTAAGATTCGATTAACCAAACTCGGGTAAACACCTCCCGAAACCAAAACACAAGCATTTCTAAAGATACTCCACCGAGTCATCAAAACAGACCGGCTCTCTTGGAAATCTTGTAAACAGGCTAAACCCAGCCACACACAGAAAACTTAAGGGCTAAAACCACGCTCTGACAACGAAAAATGCCTAAAATGCGTCAACGTAACACCCTGACGTCACAAACACACCAGATAGTGAATTAAACCAAACATCAAAAAATCGAGGGTGTTACACTGCTATTGTAGGAGAATTCAATCAAGGGCGACAGTCTCTCCCGGGGTTTTCTCGTGTACAGTATACATAGACGCAACAGATCCTCCATAGTCCGGTTGGTCAGCTCTGTCTGGTCGTCGATCTGCGAATGGAAAGCGGTGCTAAAAGCAAGTTGAGAACCCATGTACGCCTGCACCGTTCTCCACTCCCTAGAAGTGAACCGACTGTCACGATCCGAGACAATCATCCTGGGAACACCGTGGTACCTGACGAACTGCTCCACAAACAAGCTCACCAAAATAACAACTGAGTTGTCCTTCCCGATCGGTATAAACTGGGCTACCTTGGTCAGTCTATCAACAATGACCCATATAGAGTCGTGCCTAGAGTGGTGTTGGGTACATTGGTTCTAATGTACCTGATTTGAAGAAGTCTCACCTCAACTCAATGATATACATCAAAATGTATTTGATGTGTTCTGAGTTTACTTATGCAGGATAAGTATTTGCAGGAAAGATGAAAAAGTTTCTAAGTTCATGTGTCGACACCCGGAGGGAAAATGTCGACACTTAAGAAGACTTGTGTCGACACCCAGACAAGCAGTGTCGACATTTGGAGTCATTGTGTCGACACCATGGATGCAGAGTCGACACCAGACAGAAAGTGTCGACACAAGGAGCTGTGTCGACACTCAATGAAGAAAAGTGCAGTGAAGCTGTGTCGACACTTAGCAGTTGTGTCGACACCCAGAGAAACTGTGTCTACATCAGAAAGTATCGACACTTGGAGGCTGTGTCGACACTCAGCAAAAGTCAGCAGAGTCTAAGTATAAGTGTCGACACCCAAAGCAATGTGTCGACACTCAGCAGAAGAGTCAACACTTGAAGAATGTGTCGACACAAGAAAGAATGTGTCGACACTCAGCAGAAGACTCAACACTTGAAGAAAGTATCGACACAAGAAAGAATGTGTCGACACTTAGCTGAAGACTCAACACTTGAAGAAAGTGTCGACACAAGGAGCTGTGTCGACACTTAGCAAAGTTCAGCAAAATATTCTAAGTACAAGTGTCGACACAAAGGAGATGTGTCAACACTCATCAAAAGTCTCAACAGTAGAAGAATGTGTCGACACAAGGAGCTGTGTCGACACTCATCGAGTATCAACACTGAAGACATGTGTCGACACCAAGAAGATGTGTCGACACTGAACAAGTTCGACACATGAAGAAGAAGATGTGTCGAGAAGTCCATTCTACAACACAAGGAGTTGTGTCGACACCTTGTAGGCTAGTGTCGACACTTAGACAACTTGTGTCGACACTTAGTCTATAAGTGTCGACACTTAAAGACAGACAGTCTCGACACTTACAGACAGTTACAGAATTTTCAAGAACTGACTGGATGACTTGACAGCTGCCATTCCAGCCGGTCTACTGCACCTGTCAGAGTTGTCAGAAATCAGTTATGAACCGGACCAGCTGGTTACCTTGAAGAAGGCCTATAAATAGGCTGACACTGTCTACAGAAATTGATGATCAGCACATTAAGTTATACAAAGAAGATCTAGCTATTCCTTGAAGAATCTAGTGAAGATCTAAGAAGTTGGAGAGAGAGAGCTCCATCCAAGAAGTCAGCCATTGGAACCAGGCTGAGAAGAAGGGTTCAGATTTGTTCTGAATCTTAAGTTGCAGAGATCAAGGATCAACTGCAGAAGAGATTAATCTTATTGTGTTCTACTTTCAAGAAGCTTTGAAGAAAGCCAAGTCAGATTGATCTCAGCTGAGTTCTTCCAAGAACTCATCAAGAAACTCACAACTCTTCTCTCTTTTCACTGAGTTGTTGAGATTACATTTTGTATTCATATTTTCTTGTAGGATCCTTAGAGATCTGAGTTTTGTAGGCCTGTAATTATAAAGGCTGAGTGTAGGGCATGTGTGCTTGAGTGTAGGAGAGTTGTATCTCTGAGTGTAGGCCTGTTGTGGCTGAGTGTAGGCCTTGGTGGCTGAGTGTAGGCCTTGGTGGCTGAGTGTAGGTTTTGTGAAGAAGCTGAGTTGTAGGGCCTTGGGCCTGAGCTGTAGGAACCTTGTTTTGGGGTTCTGAGTATAAGATCTGAGGATCTGAGATAGTGGAGGAGTTTGGCCGAATCTAGTACACTACTAGATAGGCGAAGGGGGAAAGTGGATGTACCCAAACCTTGGGGAACCACTATAAAACTGTGTGTCTACTGGTTGCTTGTGGAATTCTGTGATTGCTGAATGTGTGCTGTGATAACGTAGATATAATTCTGTGTTTTAATCTGAATTTTGCCTAAAAAGTTAAAAAGATTTAAGTCACCTATTCACCCCCCCCCCCTCTCTAGGTGATTAGGTACAATATCTTTCAAGTGGTATCAGAGGGAGGTTTCTCAAAAAGGGACATAACTGTCTGAGTAGATCATGTTGGCAGATTCAGTCTAAATCTGCATTACAGAATCAAGAAAAGCAAGAACCATGGGTTCCACTGAGAATCATAAGGAATTGGGATCCATGAAGTTACCCATTTGCAGAAAAGAAATCTTTGGCATCTGTAAGGAAAGGGTGAGACTTTTTATGGAAGCCTCAGACCCTAGGATTTATATCACAGTGAAAGAAGGGACATATGTGCCCATGAAGGTTTCAGTCTTAGATGCCAATCAGAGAACACCTAAGGATTTCTCTGAAATGACAAAGGATGAGATTGTTCTAGCCACTATGGATAAGGGGGCTCAAAACATCATTGTGAGTGTCATAGATGATGATACTTTTCAGAATTTGATACACTGTAAGACAGCTAAAAAGATGTGGGATACTCTTATTGTGTACATGGAGGGTTCTGAAGAAGTAAGGCAAGATAGAAAATCTTTGCTCAACCAAGAATATAAAAGTTTTAGACAAGCTAGAGCTGATAGCATAACTGAATGGTATAAGAAGTTCTATAGGATTGTGAATGAGCTAATGTCCTATGGAAGAGAGTTCAGTAATTATGAGCTCAATGATAAGTTTCTAAGGTCCCTAACAAAAGATTGGGATACCAAGATCTGTGACATTAGGAAAATGGCAAAGATGGCAGAAATTCCTCCACCAACACTATTTGGAAAACTGTTATCCTATGAGATGCAGTTGTTGGTGAGGAAAGAAGAGAAGAAATCAACAAGAAGTGAACATAAAGAAAGGACAGTGGCCTTCAAAACAGAAGCCCCCAGAAAGTACAGAATGTAACAGCCCAAAGTTCTGAAACGGGAAAATTTGGGTGACACGGCCTGGGACAACGGGCGTGTCCCAGGGCGTGTCAGTGGACACGGCCTGCGACACGGGCGTGTCGCAGGGCGTGTCAAGGCAGTGTCGACAGTCGACTTAGGTGTCGACGATTTTCGCTCGACGATCGTCGAGAGGAGGCACACGGCCTAGGACACGGGCGTGTCCATGGCCGTGTCGTTGAGTGTCGAGTGTCGAGATCGTCGAGTGTCGAGATCGTCGAGTGTCGAGTGTCGAGTGTCGAGATAGGTGACACGGCCTGTGACACGGGCGTGTCACAGGGCGTGTCAAATCGGAACGACGAGCTCAGCCCGCCGAATGATTTTGACAGGGCGTGTCTGGGTGCCGTGTCTGGGCACACGGCCGGGGACACGGGCGTGTCCCAGGCCGTGTGAAGTCTCGGGATGATTTGGGATTTTTTTCACCCAGGTACACGGCCACAGACACGGGCGTGTCTGAAGGCGTGTTGGTCACACGGCCCATGACACGGGCGTGTCTCATGGGCGTGTCACTGGTTTGGATAGGTCGGTTGACCACCGCTTGAGACACACGGCCAGGCACACGGCCGTGTTCGAAGCCGTGTCGGGTCAAAATGTGTGTTTTTGGCAGAATCGTGGCCGTCCATTTCTTCAGTCTGGATCCAAGGGCTGAAAGCTCTTCTTCTTTTTCCTTAAGGGCCGAATTCAGAAAGAATCCTCACTTTGAATTGGCCTTCATCTTTCTTCAAGAGAGAGAGAAAGAGTGAGAGAAAGGAGGAGGAAGAAGGGAAGGGGGCTGCTGTTGGTGGTGCTGCGGTTTACCGGCGAGAGATCCGAAGCCAGCGTTGCGGAAGAAACGCTCTTGCGAGTCTTGCAAGCAAGCTTTCAAGCCATGGCACCGAAGCGATCGTCAAGGGTAACGACTTTCTTCCTAGCCATGTGAAGGCTTCTGTTTTGGCATATCTTTTGATTCCCCCACCAAGAGGTGGCTGCTTTTGGGAGTCGTTTGGGTGATTCTTGAAATCCCCTTTTGTGTTGCATATAGATCCGGAAATGAGTACGGAATAGGCATGCTGTGTGAAGCCCATCTGGACAGGTTGGTCTGGATTGGTGATGTTGCATACGAACCGGAGAAGACTCCGTGATAACGTGTAGTGTAGGAGTCTCGGGTTATACCTGCAAAAGGAGTAGCAGGAAGTACTGGGGTGGTAGCCCAGGAAAATAGCCTTGTGATGGTTTTGGGTCCAACCTGTGAATGAGGCACAGATAGTCCTGGTGGACCAGAAAAGCCCTTTTTGTGATGCTTGATGTCATAGGGTGTCCACCTGTGAAGCGAGTCACAGGAAGTACTGGTATGCCCAGGAAAGACCCCTGACATTTGTGCTAGTGCGGTGTCCACCTGTGAAGAGAGTAACAGGAAGTACTGGTGTGCCCAGGAAAGACCCGCTGTTGTTGTGAGAAAATGGGTGTAAGGCTTATGCCCAGGCTTAAATGCCAGGAACAGGATTGGTGAGACCGACCCGCGCCTTTGATATAGCCATGAGTACGCTGTACTCGGAGAAGGCAAGGCGATTTGAGCAACGGGGGGTGGAGGATCCGACCTGCGCTATGTCCGTCCGATGTGAGACCAAAGGTACGGTCTGTTGGAGCGCATAGCAAGAGTCTTCGGCCTGCGCGCCATGACACAATGGGGGGCTACGGGCCATCCCGGTGTCCGAGGACTAACTCCGGGCACGCCATGGAGTAAATGCTCAAGAGATTTACCGTTGGGTGATAACCCTGATACGGTGGTGGGCAAGAGGTTTCCAGAACACCAAGAATGTGCCCTGAGTGCACGGACCGTTGGGCCGGGCGGCGAACGGTTGTGATGGCTTGTGTGCGTGAAAGCACATTTTGATATATTGCCATACTTGTGATATGATATGCCTGCAGGGGAAAAATACCGCTGCCCCGAGAGAAGGGGTAGGGTCGTTATAATTTGGTCAGCTGAACGCTGACCGTTGCTTTTGTTTGCCACCGGTGGGTGGATTGTCCCTTGCACAGGTGCTGGAGAGCCGAGCGGGACGCATAGAGGTTGATGCTCCTGCTGGTGTTGCTGCTGCTGCTGTTTAGCCCTCGAAGGCTATGTTTGAGATGTGTGTTTTCTTTTGTTGTGGCCGGCCTGCGCGCCCATAGTTGTAGCCACTGTATGAAAGCTATGTAAGGCCATAAGGCCAACACTTGTTCTTATTGTAAGACATTCCTATATGTATATAAAAGGTGGAGTTTTATGTTTGGACATTCATGAGGAGTTCAAGTAGTTTAGGCTTCCGCTAGAATGCATGTGATAGGTGCGATGCGCTACTCTGGTATCATCCTGTACCTTCACCGACTGTTTTGTGGTATATCCTGTGGGGCCCCGGCCGGACCTACTAGAATATATCATATGAACGGATGGGGTTGTTACATTTTTGGTATCGGTTGTTTTGGTCTTTCCCTCTCGAAGTCGTGGTCGACTTCTTTTGTGGGGTGGCGGCACGTGTTTGTGCAAACCAACGTCTACGAATGAACTCCTGAATGTCCATGATAGGAATGCAAATTTGTTTGTTTGGGGAACCTGTGTGTTCCTATTTTGTGTTGTTTGCTTGGGTACGACCGCTAATGTATGTGTCTTGTCCACCTTTAGGTGACACGAAGTGGAGCTGGGCCGTCTGCGTCCCAGCATTCTGATGAGAGTAGGGCACCAGCTGAGGTGCCTACACCTCCACGTCTGCAGAGCATGTGCGGTTAGTTGCGGAGGCATTATTTACCATGATCCAAGGCCAGCCACTTAGGCAGGAACAAGTGGATGTTAGGCCAGAACAGGTGGAGGCAAGGCCGGAACCTGTAGTGGATGTGGCTCCTCGAGCAGCTGAGAAGCAACTAACACGGTTCATGAGTTTCCATCCGCCTACATTTTCGGGAGCGGGTACTCCGACGCAGGCAGAGGATTGGTTATCGCGCGTCAAGAGAGTTATGGCGGCGATTGGCACGGCGGAGCGTCAGAAGGTTACCTTAGCTACATTCTTGCTTGAAGGAGAAGCTCGCTTTGTGGTGGGATGAGATAGAGTTACATCATTTGGCGGGTCGTCCGTTAGCTCAAGTCTCCATGGATGAATTCTCTCGATTGTTCCTAGCAAAGCACCTTCCTGTGGCTCAGCGGATAGCCATGGAAAATGAATTCCAACGGTTGACTCAAGGTGAGGGCAGTGTTGACGCGTACCTGCATGAATTTACGCGCTTGGGGCGGTATGCGGGTCGATATTTGCTGATGAGCAGCGGAAGACCAATAGGTTCTATGAAGGCCTGAGGACGAGTTGAGGTTCCTTGTGTCAAGTTCTGTGAACCAAGGTTTCCAAGCATTGGTTGACACTGCAACCGCGTTGGAAAAGGATACGAAAAGGGTGCAAGGAAAGAGAGCTTTGACTGTGACGCAACCGGAGTGGAAGGCGCCCCGATCTGGAAACCATTCTATAAGAAGAAATGGGGTAAGAAGTCCAAGCCGAGTGGACAAGCTCCTTCATCAGTTGCAACGGGAGCAACGTCAGGGGCTACTTCCAAGCCAGATACTCGGGTCTGCTACAATTGTGGCCGCATGGGGCATATTGCGCGAGATTGTCGGATGCCGCCGAAGAGTGAAAAGAAGGCGGGAGCATCGTATGCGGAGAAAGGAAAGGCGGTGGTGGATTCCTCTGCCTCACAAGCGCAACCCCGGGTCTACAATCTTGGCCTGCAAGAGGCCATCAAGCAGAGTGACGTGGTCACAGGTATGAGTTTAGTTTGCTTATGCTAATGTTTGTATGCTTAGCTTCGTACCTCTTTGTTTGCGATTTGTATGTGTGACATGGTTGTCATAGGTTTTGTGATGATTCGGGACACGCTGGCGCGAGCACTATTTGATACAGGTGCATCGCATTCTTTTCTGTCTTGTGAGTTTTTAACGCGGCTTGGGATACCCAGTCGTACAAAGACAGATAATGTCAGAGTGGTGTTGCCGAATGGCTGTTGGATGCTTGCGGATCAAGCTTGCGATGTGGCGGTTCAGCTAGGAAGTCAGGATTTTTGTTAACCACATTTGTTTTGCCAATATCGGAATTCGATGTGATTTTTGGGATGGATTGGCTTGCGGAACAGCATGCTATGATTGATTGTCAGTCCAAAGAAATCACGTTGGGCCAGAATACCGAACAGGAGACAAAGTTCGCGGGTATGCGAGGAGTGGGCGGGACATTGATGTCTGCACTCCAGGTAGTCAAGGCTGTTCGGAAGGGTGCGGAGTGTTACTTTGCACTAATTCAGGCTGTTGAGCCTAAGGCCAGTGTGTGCGAGGTTCCGATTGTGGCAGAATTTACAGATGTGTTTCCCACGGATCTCCCTGGGCTACCACCCCAGCGGGAGATTGACTTCACGATCGAGTTGGTGCCAGGTGCGAAACCTGTGGCCCGCTCGCCATATCGCGTCGCGCCAAAAGAGATGGCGGAATTGAAGATTCAACTGCAAGAAATGCTAGAGCAAGGGATATACGCCCAAGTATGTCACCTTGGAGCGCGCCTGTGCTTTTTGTAAAGAAGAAAGACGGTGGATTGCGATTGTGCATCGACTACCGTGAACTGAATAAGCTGACCGAGAAGAATAAATATCCGATCCCCGGATTGATGAGTTATTTGATCAGCTGGTAGGTTCTACCGTCTATTCGAAGTTGGACCTGAAGTCTGGTTATTACCAGTTAAAGATTCGGGAAGGTGATATTCCCAAAACCGCATTTGGAACGCGTTATGGGCACTATGAGTTCACAGTCATGCCCTTTGGATTGTGTAATGCGCCCTCAGTGTTTATGGATTTGATGCACCGTATTTTTCGCGAGTACCTGGATCTGTTTGTGATTGTATTTATCGATGATATCCTGGTGTACTCGAAGTCCAAAGCTGAACATGAGATTCACTTGCGGTTGGTGTTGAACACGTTGAGGCAAAATCAGCTCTATGCCAAGTTCTCGAAGTGCGAGTTTTGGCTATCGTCAGTGGCATTTTTGGGCCATGTGGTGAGTGGAGCGGGCATTGCAGTGGATCCAGCGAAGATAAGAGCCATACAAGAATGGCCAATATTGTCTTCCGTGGCCGAAGTCAGGAGTTTCCATGGACTTGCGGGCTACTATAGAAGATTTGTTGAAAACTTCTCGCGGATCGCTTTGCCGCTAACCACACTGACGCGGAAGGATCAGAAGTTCGTTTGGACGCCAGAGTGTGCACGAGCTTTTGAAGAGCTGAAGATTCGGTTAACCACGGCGCCGGTGTTGTCTTCGCCATGTGGGACCGATGGTTTTGTTATTTATAGTGATGCCTCAGGGAGCGGCTTAGGCTGCGTTCTTCTGCAGAATGGAAAGGTTATTGCTTATGGTTCACGCCAACTGAAGGTGCACGAGCGAAATTATCCCGTCCATGATTTGGAACTAGCGGCGGTGATTTTTGCACTGAAGCTGTGGCGACACACTACCTTTATGGCGTGAAGGTGGAGATCTATACGGATCATAAGAGCCCTCAAGTACCTTTTGGAGCAGAAAGAGTTGAACATGCGACAACGAAGGTGGTTGGAGTTCCTTGGGATATTACACTTTCGAGATTCACTATACACCCGGGAAGGGAAATGTTGTCGCGGATGCGTTGAGTCGGCGAGTTCCGGCTAGAGCAAATTGGTTACAAAGGCATGATGAACGTCTGATCCAGGAGTTGGAGGCATTGGAGATCTATTGTGTTGACAAGAATTCCACTACCACTGCATGTTTGAACTGGGATCGAGGTGCAATGTGACCTTGCGGACCGAGTTCACGACGGGCAACGGAGTTGGATGAAGATCTCTTACGCTATTGAATGAAGGGCCAGAGGGCAAATTCACCTGGATTGACGGTCTGTTGCGAAAAGAGGCCGATTGTGCATCCCAAATGTGGGAAACTGAGGGAAGAACTGATGTATGAAGCACATTATACGAAGTATTCCATTCACCACCCGGGAGCACAAAGATGTTCAACGATATGAAGAAGCTCTTTTCTGGTGGCCAGGGCTTAAGAAAGATGTTGCCCTTTACGTGGCCAAATGCCAAACATGTGCAATGGTGAAGGCGGAATGCCAAAAGCCGGCGGATATTTGAAGTCACTGCCGAGATCCCATAGTGTGGAAATTTGATGATATTTCCATGGATTTTGTGCATGGGTGTGCCAAGATCGCAGCGAGGAAATGATTCCATTTGGGTGATAGTTGACCGGCTAACCAAAGTAGCACATTTCCTTCCGAACAGGCGGGATGATTCAGTTGAAAGTTTGGCAAAGGTATATGTGGACCATATTGTGCGGCTTCACGGTGTTTTCCTCGGAGCATCGTAAGTGATCGAGATGGGCGGTTTACGTCAAATGATTGGAGGCTAGTTCACCCGACTGTTGGGCACGAAATTGACTTTCAGTACGGCCTTTCATCCCAAACGGATGGCCAAACTGAACGTACCAACAGAACAATGGAGGACATGCTCCGAATGTGCGCCCTTGACTTCGGAAAGAAATGGGAAGATCATCTCTATATGGTCGAGTTTGCATATAATATAGCTACCAGGCAAGCATTGGGATGGCACCATATGAAGCTCTATATGGAAGGAAGTGTCGTACTCCCTTGGCTTGGGTAGAAGCGGGTGAAGCCCGGGTTGTTAAACCAAATGAGGTGGATGAAGCAAACTCAACCATTCGGACTATTCGAGAGAGATTGCTGATTGCTCAAGATCGACAAGCGAAGTACTACAACGCCAAGCACCGGAATGTCGAATTTGCGGTTGGCGATTGGGTCTACTTGAAGATCAAGCCATTCAAAGGTGTCTCAGGATTCGACGATTGAAAAAGTTGAGTCCAAGATATTTAGGTCCTTTCGAAGTGGTTGAGCGAATTGGCGAAGCGGCGTATCGGCTAGCTCTGTCGACAGACTTGGGTGGATTACATGATGTTTTTCACATCTCGGTACTGCGGAAAGCCGTGAAAGATCCAGCTCAAGTGATCGCGGATGATCGTGTGCCGGTGGAGTATGGGCTAACAACGAGAGTTAGACCCATTCAGATCGAAGATCGAGCCGAGAACAGTTGCGGAACAAGACGGTCGATATGGTAAAAGCCGGTGGGACAACTGCGGCCGTGAAGAACTGACATGGGAGCGTGAGCAGACCATGCGAGAAGAGTTCCCTGAGCTGTTTGTGTAAATTGGAGCGAAAAAGTTGTAACATTAAATTTTATATGTTGTAACCTTTTTCTTGCTGATTTCTGTTGCTTTCCTATCTCCAAATTTCGAGGACGAAATTTCCTGTAGGAGGGGAGGATTGTAACAGCCCAAAGTTCTGAAACGGGAAAATTTGGGTGACACGGCCTGGGACACGGGCGTGTCCCCAGGGCGTGTCAGGTGGACACGGCCTGCGACACGGGCGTGTCAGCCCCCGGGCGTGCAGGGCGTGTCAAGGCAGTGTCGACAGTCGACTTAGGTGTCGACGATTTTCGCTCGACGATCGTCGAGAGGAGGCACACGGCCTAGGACACGGGCGTGTCCATGGCCGTGTCTTGTTGAGTGTCGAGTGTCGAGATCGTCGAGTGTCGAGATCGTCGAGTGTCGAGTGTCGAGTGTCGAGATAGGTGACACGGCCTGTGACACGGGCGTGTCACAGGGCGTGTCAAATCGGAACGACGAGCTCAGCCCGCCGAATGATTTTGACAAGGGCGTGTCTGGGTGCCGTGTCTGGGCACCACGCCGGGGACACGGCGTGTCCCACCAGGCCGTGTAAGTCTCGGGATGATTTGGGATTTTTTTCACCCAGGTACACGGCCACAGACACGGGCGTGTCTGAAGGCGTGTTGGTCACACGGCCCATGACACGGGCGTGTCCCATGGGCGTGTCACTGGTTTGGATAGGTCGGTTGACCACCGCTTGAGACACACGGCCAGGCACACGGCCGTGTTCGAAGCCGTGTCGGGTCAAAATGTGTGTTTTTGGCAGAATCGTGGTCGTCCATTTCTTCAGTCTGGATCCAAGGGCTGAAAGCTCTTCTTCTTTTTCTTAAGGGCGAATTCAGAAAAGAATCCTCACTTTGAATTGGCCTTCATCTTTTCTTCAAGAGAGAGAAAAGAGTAGAGAAAAGGAGGAGGAAGAAGGGAATGGGGCTGCTGTTGGTGGTGCTGCGGTTTACCGGCGAGAGATCCGAAGCCAGCGTTGCGGAAGAAACGCTCTTGCGAGTCTTGCAAGCAAGCTTTCAAGCCATGGCACCGAAGCGATCGTCAAGGGTAACGACATTTTCTTCCTAGCCATGTGAAGGCTTCTGTTTTGGCATATCTTTTTGATTCCCCCACCAAGAGGTGGCTGCTTTTGGGAGTCGTTTGGGTGATTCTTGAAATCCCCTTTTGTGTTGCATATAGATCCGGAAATGAGTACGGAATAGGCATGCTGTGTGAAGCCCATCTGGACAGGTTGGTCCTGGATTGGTGATGTTGCATACGAACCGGAGAAGACTCCGTGATACGTGTAGTGTAAGGAGTCTCGGGTTATACCTGCAAAAAGGAGTAGCAGGAAGTACTGGGGTGGTAGCCCAGGAAAATAGCCTTGTGATGGATTTTGGGTCCAACCTGTGAATGAGGCACAGATAGTCCTGGTGGGACCATAAAAGCCCTTTTTTGATGCTTGATGTCATAGGGTGTCCACCTGTGAAGCGAGTCACAGGAAGTACTGGTATGCCCAGGAAAGACCCCTGACATTTGTCTTGTGCGGTGTCCACCTGTGAAGAGAGTAACAGGAAGTACTGGTGTGCCCAGGAAAGACCCGCTGTTGTTGTGAAGAATGGGTGTAAGGCTTATGCCCAGGCTTAAATGCCAGGAACAGGATTGGTGAGACCGACCCGCGCCTTTGATATAGCCAGATGAGTACGCTGTACTCGGAGAAGGCAAGGCGATTTGAGCAACGGGGGGTGGAGATCCGACTGCGCTATGTCGTCCGATGTGAGACCAAAGGTACGGTCTGTTGGAGCGCATAGCAAGAGTCTTCGGCCTGCGCGCCATGACACAATGGGGGCTACGGGCCATCCCGGTGTCCGAGGACTAATCCGGCTGCACGCCATGGAGTAAAAGCTCAAGAGATTTAACCGTTGGGTGATAACCCTGATACGGTGGTGGGCAAGAGGTTGCCAGAACACCAAGAATGTGCCCTGAGTGCACGGACCGTTGGGCCGGGCGGCGAACGTTGTGATGGCTTGTGTGCGTGAAAGCACATTTTGATATATTGCCATACTTGAGTATATGATATGCCTGCAGGGAAAAATACCGCTGCTGCCCGAGAGAAGGGTAGGGTCGTTATAATTTGTCAGCTGAACGCTGACCGTTGCTTTTGTTTGCCACCGGTGGGTGGATTGTCCCTTGCACAGGTGCTGGAGAGCCGAGCGGGACGCATAGAGGTTGATGCACCTGCTGGTGTTGCTGCTGCTGCTGTTTATATCCTCGAAGGCTTATGTTTGAGATGTGTGTTTTCTTTTGTTGTGGCCGGCCTGCGCGCCCATATTTGTAGCCACTGTATGAAAGCTATGTAAGGCCATAAGGCCAACACTTGTTCTTATTGAAGACATTCCTATATGTATATAAAAGGTGGAGTTTTATGTTTGGACATTCATGAGAGTTCAAGTAGTTTAGCTTCCGCTAGAATGCATGTGATAGGTGCGATGCGCTACTCTGGTATCCTCCTGAACCTTCAACCGACTGTTTTGTGGTATATCCTGTGGGGCCGCCTGCCGACTACTAGAATATATCATATGAACGGATGGGGTTATTACACAGAAGTAAGTCACCAACTCCACCACCAAAAGTAGCTGAAACTGAATCAGATGAGTCAGCAAGTAGAAAGTCTGAAAGCAGTGAAAGTGATGAGGACTTTGTTGCCTTCACAAGACATTTTCAGAAGTTCTTAAAGAAGAAACAGTGAAGGACAAGGTCATCTACTTCACAGGGTAAAGAAGACTATTATCAGAATAAAAAGTCTTCAAAGAAAGACAGGAAAAAGACTAAGTCTAGCAAAGCAACTTTTTCAAAAATAGTATGATATTGCTGTAATAGAGAAGGACATGTTGTTGCAGACTGTCAAGAGAAAAGGAAGGAGTCTAATGACAAGAAAAAGACTCAATACAAGGGAAAGAAGGAAAAGTCTTTTGTTGCCAAAAAGGATAAGAGCATGTCAAATATTTCTTCATCAAAAACTGAGTCAGATGCTGAGGCATATATAAGACTATTTGCTGAGGAAGAAGAAGAAGAGTTCATCCAGATTATGAACTCTATATATGAACAAGAGGATAGTTAGTGCCAAGGACTAATGACATTGACAGAAAGTGACAAAATCCTGCAGCAGTCAGTACCTAGTAAGGTACAATATTGTTCTTTCAGTTCAATTTCTTGTGCTAGTACAGAATCAGATTCATCATCATCAAGTGATGAGAGTGCATCTGAGTCTGAAGAGGATATTCATCAGTTGATGGATGAATGTAAAGTTCTGTTGCAAGCATTTAAGAAATGCAAATCCTTGGCCAAGAGTCAAGCTAAGGAGATTGCAAGTCTGAAAATGGCTGCAACTGATTATGAGAAGATGTTTGATCAAAAGCTAAATAAGATAGCCAGACTGAAGCGCATAACTGTGATTCAGATGGGGACTATATCATTTAAGAATGATCAAATCAAGAGTCTGGAGATTAATCTTCAGAAGGAGAGAGATCTAGTTGCTAGGTTTTCTAAACGTAAGTCAGTTCTACCCTTAATTGATGAATTTGTTCATCACAAAGGTAAAGCTGGATTGGGATTTACTAAACCTGCAAGGACTGTCAAGTCCAAGTCCAAGGGCAAAGCCACAACTCTCAACAAGTCAGTTGTAGATAAAACAGCTAAGACTGTACCTAAGCAAAGGTACAATAAGTTTGAGTGTTTGTGTTGTGGCAAGGTAGGCCACTTTGCAATGGACTGTTGGCACAATGCTAGTGCCAAAGTGAGTAGCAAACTGCCTGTTGGAAAACCTGCAGGTAGCTTTGTTAGGAAGCAAACTAACCAGTACCAAGGACCCAAGAATTCTTTGGGTTCTAAGGTTCACTAATCTATTTACAGGTGAGTCCAAGTGGTCATGCCCCAATATGGTACTTGGACAGTGGATGTTCCAGACATATGACTGGAACAAGGGGTTTACTAAAGGACTACACACCCATCAAGGATGGTCCAAAAGTCACATTTAGTGGTTCTGAAAAAGGGATCATCAAGGGATTTGGTAACATATCTAACTCTTATATTACAATTACTCAAGTGGCCTATGTTTAAAGGTTTGAAACATAACATTATAATAGTATAAGTCAATTGAGTGATGTAGGATATGACATCTCATTTGTCAAAGATGGTTGTCATATCAGGAGGTCAACTCATATCAGAGAGGAACACGTGTTCAGAAAAAGGAATTGTCTATTGCTTAGACATTATGATGAGAACAATGGTTCTCCAGTATGTCTTGTAGCTGATGAGCCAGTCTCTCATTGTGTCAAATGGCATAAGAGGCTAGCCCATCTAAACTACAAGACAATTGGCAAACTCTTTAGTAAAGAGCTAGTGAGGAATGGTTCTCAAGTTAAGTGTATTAAAGATGATATTTGTTCAGCTTGTCAAAAGGGCAAGCAGACTAAATCCACCTTTAGAAGCATTGAAAATAAAGATGCTGTGAGGTGTTTATACCTCTTGCATATGGATCTCTTTGGTCCTATACTAGTTCACAGCCTAGGTAGGAAGGTCTATACCTTTGTAGTTGTAGATGACTACTCAAGGTTTTCCTGGGTGTTCTTCCTTAGACAGAAATCTGAAACACCTAGTGTCTTCTATAGCTTTGTCAAACAAATTCAGAATGAACTAGATAGTATAGTGGTCAAAATAAGAAGTGACCATGGCACTGAATTTCAGTCTGATAGTATGACAAAACTATGTGAAGAATTTGGGATATTTCAAGAGTTTTCCTCACCAGGGACACCTCAGCAAAATGACATTACTGAGAGGAAGAATAGAACCTTGATTGAGGCTGGTATGACCCTATTAAGTGATACATCACTACCAGAATACCTCTGGGCTGAAGCAGTTAATACTGCATATCATGTTATTAATAGGGCCACCATTACTAAAAGCCTCAACAAGACCCCCTATGAGGTTGTGAAAGACAGGAAACCAAACCTATCCTACTTCAGGATCTTTGGTTGTAAGTGCTTTATACTTAACAATGGAAAGTCTTACTTGACTAAGTTTGCTGACAAGTCCCAAGAGGGAATTTTTGTTGGGTACAGCAACAATAGTAAGGCTTATAGAGTCTACAACTTGTCTACACAAGTTGTAGAGGAGTCTGTACATGTAGTATTTGATGAAACTAGACTTATTAACAATGAGTTGTCTAGTAGTATATGCAGCTCTACAGGCATAACAAAGAAGATGGACAAGCTCACTATAGAAGATGAACCTACTGCAAGACAGCAAGTAGAAGACAGTGGTTGTTGTCTAGGGGGAGTACTACATGTACCTAATGCAGAAGAAATCTAAGGAGTACAGCAAGATGAAGAAGTTGAAGAAGTTCAACCTGAAGTCAGGATGCCTCCAGCCAATAGACATCTTAGAGATCATCCAGCAGAACAATTCATTGGTGATCCAAGACAAGGGGTACAAACAAGGAGCAGAAATCTGAATGCAGCAATCTTCTCCAGTTTTCTATCCCAAGTTGAACCAAAGAAGTTTGAAGAAGCCATCCTAGACCCTCATTGGATTGAGGCAATGCAAGAAGAGCTGAATCAGTTCAAGAGTTGCAAGGTCTGTGAGCTTGTTCCTAAACCAAAAGACCACAATATAATTGGGACCAAGTGGATCTTTAGGAACAAGATGGATGAACATGGGGTCATCATTAATAACAAAGCAAGATTGGTTGCTAAAGGATATAGGCAGGAAGAAGGTATTGATTTTGATCAAACCTTTGCTCCAGTAGTCAGACTGGAAGCCATAAGGATGTTCCTGGCCTATGCAACTTTTCAAGGATTTAAAGTTTACCAAATGGATATCAAGTCAGCATTTCTGAATGGTAATCTAAAAGAGGAAGTCTATGTGGAATAGTCATCAGGTTTTATTGATTCAACTCTACCTAATCATGTCTATAGACTTAGGAAAGCATTGTATGAGTTAAAGCAAGCCCCTAGGGTTTGGTATGAAACCCTGTCTAGTTTTCTCATTGAGAATAAGTTCACAATGGGGAAAATAGACAAGACTCTATTCCTTAGGGAATCCAGAGACAAAGTAATACTAGTCTAAATATATGTAGATGATATTATATTTGGGTCTACTGAAAGTAGCCTTTGCAAAAAGTTTGCAAAACTAATGCAAGGTCAATTTGAGATGAGTAGTATGTGAGAGCTTAAGTTCTTCTTGGGTCTCCAAGTAAGACAGACTGAGAATGGTTTATTCATATGTCAGTCTAAGTTCACTCTAAAACTCATAAGGAAGTATGATATGGATTCATCCAGTACCATGAAGACTCCTATGAGATCAAGTATGTCTCTTAGCAAGGATGATGCAGGGAAACCTATAGATGAGTCTTTGTATAGAGGGATAGTTGGCTCCTTATTATATTTGACTGCAAGTATACTAGATATCATCTATGCTACATGTGTCTGTGCAAGGTATCAAGCATGCCCTAAAGAGTCTCATTTGACAGCAGTCAAGAGGATATTGAGATATCTAAAGGGCACTCCTTATCTAGGCCTCTTGTACCCTAAGAATGGAGATTTTGAACTAACAGGTTATTCAGATGCAGACTTTGCAGGATGCAAAGAAGACAGAAAAAGTACAACTGGAACCTGTCAATTCCTAGGTGGAAGACTGATTTCATGGAGTAGCAAGAAGCAAACAAGTGTGGCTATCTCCACAGCAGAGTCAGAATATGTGGCTGCAGGAAGTTGTTGTGCTCAACTTCTATGGATACAACATCAGCTTGATGATTATGGAATTCAGGTAAGTAGAACTCCACTCTTTTGTGATTCTACAAGTGCTATATCAATTGCACATAATCCTGTCTCCCATAGTAGAACTAAATATATTGAAATAAAATATCATTTTCTTAGGGAGCATGTAGAGAAAGAAGATATTTTACTAGAATATGTTAAAACAGATAATCAACTAGCTGACATGTATACCAAGCCTCTAGAAGAAACTAAGTTCAATAGGTTTAAAATTGAACTAGATATGATAAACTTAGAATAAGTTTATAGAAATGGCTAAGTATAAAGGTGTCGACACATGGAGATATCTGTGTCGACACAGAAAAGTGGTGTCGACACTTCAGTGAAAAGGTGTCGACACATCTAGGAAGTTGGTGTCGACACTTCAGAAAATTAGTGTCGACACATGACAAGTAGGTGTCGATACAACCAAGGTGGTGTCGACACTTAGTGTTTACTCAAAATTATCTAAGTAAAGTCTCGACTAAATGTCGAGTTATGTGGTGTCGACACATAAACAAGTGTCGACACATATATTCTGTTGACTAAACTTGTGTCGACACATAGGTGTCGAGACATTATAAGTCAGTGTCGACACTTATCGACAGTGTCGACACAATTTAAGTTAGCTGCCCGCCCTTTCATCTTCAAACCTAGAAAGGTATAAATAGGATTTTGCCTTAGTCTGTCGACACGCTTTCAAAAGTTTTGAGACCAAACTTGTGTGTCGACACCTCTCTTCTCTCAGTTCAAATTCTTCAAACCCTAATGGCGCCAAAGCTCGAGGAGAACGTCAATGAAGGCTATGAACTGGTGCGAGACGCGTTTGAGGATGCAGACCCAGAAATCAAGAATGCGATAACCTTAGTTGCAGACTCGGGGTTAGAATTTCTTGTTTCAGAGCCTACAAAGATCTGGAAGAAGGAAGTTCTAGAGTTTCTAAATGGAGCTAAGGTAGACGAATCTGGACTCAAGATCAAGTCCAGGGTCCATGGAGAAAAGTTGAAGGTATCACCAAAAAGTTTAAGAAAGGTTCTAAACCTGCCTAGAACCAAGGAAGAAGAAGTAACTGCTTCTAAGACCAGAGAAGCATTGACATGGTGTGGTCTGGATCCAAAGATGAAAATTGGATCTGTATTCAATAGGAAGGGGATGAACATGCAGGGTAAATTCCTCTCTGAAATTGTTGGAAAAGTAATTTTGAGTAAGCCAGGAGGGCATGATAGGGTATCAGCCCATATGTTCAGTATTATGACAAGGATAATCTTCACTTTAAAAACAGATTGGTCTGTTATTGTCTTTGATAAGATTAAAGAAAGTCTGAAGAAACCCAACTTGGGTAGGATCATAAGTTTATACCTTGCTGGTAGCATATCAGAGGTTATGAGTCAAGCTGCTGGAACCAAGATCAATCATATGAGAAAGATGGACTTGAAGATATTCTCCAGATGGGACAGGGTTTTGTCAAAGGAGCTGCCAACCCCTGAGAAAATAACTTCTGAGAAGGAACCTCCACTGAAGAAGAAGAAGAAGATATCCCCAGTGGCTCAAGAGTCAACTAGCAGCTCTGGTAGTGAAGAGCAAGTTGTCTTCACACCTGATGAGAATGAAGAAGGAAATGCTAAGAAGTCTACAGCTCAACAAGATGCTGCAGAGAGGCAGGGGAAGCTATCTCAAGCTAGCCCCTTACACCAGGATTCAGTCCAGGGGCGCTTCTAGTTGTAGAAGAGCCAACTACATTGGAAAGTGAACAAGCAACAAACATCATCCTTGAGGTAATCACTGAGCTTAATGCTTTAGATTTCCCTATAGAGGATAATGTTTTGTCTGATTCCTTCATTAATGTTAATCAGCAAGTTCCAGATGTTGTCATGGAAGACACATCTGTTACAGTTCAAATTGTATCTGATCCTGTGGTAGATGAGCCAAGAATTTCTCCAGCTCATTCTCCACAAGAATATACCATGAAAGATCTTTTCCTAAATCTGGATCAAACAGATTTTGACAAGGAATGTGCTGCTGCTAAGGGGGAGAATGCTCCAGTTGAGGGGGAGCAAGTAGTAATTCTGGAAGAATCTGCAAGGCAAGAGCCTGAGAAGCCCAAGCTGTTGAGAAGCTACCTAAAGAGAGGGTAAAAATTGCAAGCACATCAGCTTCTGAAGATAAGGAAGCTGCAAGGGCAAAGAAAAAGAAATTTCAAGTATTCAAGAGAAGGAGCCAGAATTACAAAAAGGCTTTGCAAACTATTGCACCACAGCTTATATCACAGCCAGCACCAACTGTTGATTATAGTGCTCTAATGGTTGCAATGCAAATTAAGCTTGATGAGCACGGCAGGCCATTGAGAAGTATGTGGATGAAGGGCAAAAATCATTACAGTTTGATTTGGCCCAGAATATTAAGTCTATAAGATTTGAAATAAATCTTAATAAAAAGGAGATGACTGACTACTTCCACAAGTGAGAGAATGCAGTAGTCTATTTGGCAACTCATCAAGAAAAGATCAAAGCTCAAGTAGATGAACTTGAAGTCAAACAAGGCTATGTACTAGAGAATCAGATCAGAATGAATGACAACTTAACAGAATCTCACAATGCCATTATCACTGAGATGCAGAACATAGCTGTTGGACTGACTCCAGCTCATGCTACAGCTAAAGCAAACTTTGACAAAGCATTCCAAGAGGAAATAACTGCTGTTAAGACTGCCATACAAGACTCTCAGAAGATCATAACTGACAAACTCCAAAGGTTGAAACCTTATTTTAAAGATGAAGTCAACTATTTGGATGCCCAAATAAGATTTCAAAAGGATGATTTGAGGGATCACATGGTTAGAGAAGTCATAAAGGGGGGAGAGGGTGTTTGTCAAAGCCAGCTCTGATCATGCCAAGTGGATATCTAATTCTATCAGAGCAACTCTTGGTTATCCTCCTTTATGTGATGATGATAATGTTGCAGAATCTGGGATTAATCCTGCATATCTAGGAAGGGAGCAACCTGAAGTGGCTCAAGTCATCTACCCTCCTCCAGATTTTGATACGATACATGCTGATATCCAGACAATGTATAGCCCACCTGAGGATAAGAAAAATGTTATCATAGAAAAGGTGGTTCAGCCAGTATCTGAAGCTATGCAAGAAGCTCTGCAAAAAGAAGAAGAAACCAGATTGTCTAAGAAGAGGTTCAAGGAGCAAGCTGAACAAAGACCAGACTTTGAGCAGTGGAGTCTCACTTCAAGAAACATTATCTTAACTGCATGGAAAGCTGCAAAAGATAATATTCAAGATAGAAATAAATGGTTTTCTGAATTGGAATGGAGGAAACATGAGACAAGGCAAGAAGCCATAGTCCAATATAGAAGAAAGGCCAAGATGGGAAAGCTACCTCCTACTGCTCAGGAGCCTAGCAAGTACTTTCCCAAGCCATATCATTATTTTGAGAGGCAAAAGATTAAAGCTGAAGAGCTAAAGAAAAAGGATCTGAAAGGCAAGAAGCCTGCTGATGCTGAAGTTGCTGAAGCTCCTATTCAAGCCAAAGTACAATCTGGAAAAGGAATAGTGATCAAGGAGGCTGAACAAAAATAGAATAGAATTTTCTTAAGTTTACTATGTAATTTTTTGATGTAAAACATTATGTAAACTTTAGAATTATGAATATGACAAAGTGTTAGAACAGTGTGCTGTGTGATAAATTTGTTGTGTGATGAATGTATTTCATAATTATTCTGAGATAATGTCTATGTATACATGTTTAATTGATACATATTTATGTTTGCCTTGTTATATAATCTTGCTTTACATCATTTTGTAATTTTATTATGAATGGTGTATATCATTGACTAAGGGTTATGACTTCTCCAAATAGGGGGAGATTGTTGGGTACATTGGTTCTAATGTACCTGATTTGAAGAAGCCTCACCCAACTCAATGATATACATCAAAATGTATTTGATGTGTTTTGAGTTTACTTGTGCAAGATAAGTATTTGCAGGAAAGATGAAAAAGTTTCTAAGTCCATGTGTCGACACCCGGAGGGAAAGTGTCGACACTTAAGAAGACTTGTGTCGACACCCAGACAAGCAGTGTCGATACTTGGAGTCATTGTGTCGACACCATGGATGCAGAGTCGACACCAGACAGAAAGTGTCGACACAAGGAGCTGTGTCGACACTCAATGAAGAAAAGTGCAGTGAAGCTGTGTCGACACTTAGCAGTTGTGTCGACACCCAGAGAAACTGTGTCTACATCAGAAAGTGTCGACACTTGGAGGCTGTGTCGACACTCAGTAAAAGTCAACAGAGTCTAAGTATAAGTGTCGACACCCAGAGCAATGTGTCGACACTCAGCAGAAGAGTCAACACTTGAAGAATGTGTCAACACAAGAAAGAATGTGTCGACACTCAGCAGAAGACTCAACACTTGAAGAAAGTGTCGACACAAGAAAGAATGTGTCGACACTTAGCTGAAGACTCAACACTTGAAGAAAGTATCGACACAAGGAGCTGTGTCGACACTTAGCAAAGTTCAGCAAAATATTCTAAGTACAAGTGTCGACACAAAGGAGATGTGTCGACACTCATCAAAAGTCTCAACAGTAGAAGAATGTGTCGACACAAAGAGCTGTGTCGACACTCAGCGAGTATCAACACTGAAGACATGTGTCGACACCAAGAAGATGTGTCGACGCTGAACAAGTTCGACACATGAAGAAGAAGCTGCGTCGAGAAGTCCATTCTACAACACAAGGAGTTGTGTCGACACCTTGTAGGCTAGTGTCGACACTTAGACAACTTGTGTCGACACTTAGTCTATAAGTGTCGACACTTAAAGACAGACAGTCTCGACACTTACAGACAGTTACAGAATTTTCAAGAACTGACTGGATGACTTGACAGCTGCCATTCCAACCGGTCTACTGCACCTATCAGAGTTGTCAGAAATCAGTTATGAACCGGACCAGCCGGTTACTTTAAAGAAGGCCTATAAATAGGCTTACACTGTCTACAGAAACTGATGATCAACACATTAAGTTATACAAAGAAGATCTAGCTATTCCTTGAAAAATCTAGTGAAGATCTAAGAAGTTGGAGAGAGAGAGCTTCATCCAAGAAGTCAGCCATTGGAACCAGGCTGAGAAGAAGGGTTCAGATTTGTTCTGAATCTTAAGTTGCAGAGATCAAAGATCAACTGCAGAAGAGATTAATCTTATTGTGTTCTACTTTCAAGAAGCTTTGAAGAAAGCCAAGTCAGATTGATCTCAGCTGAGTTCTTCCAAGAACTCATCAAGAAACTCACAACTCTTCTCTCTTTTCACTGAGTTGTTGAGATTACATTTTGTATTCATATTTTCTCGTAGGATCCTTAGGGATCTGAGTTTTGTAGGCCTGTAATTATAAAGACTGAGTGTAGGGCCTGTGTGCCTGAGTGTAGGAGAGTTGTATCTCTGAGTGTAGGCCTGTTGTGACTGAGTGTAGGCCTTGGTGGCTGAGTGTAGGCCTTGGTGGCTGAGTGTAGGCTTTGTGAAGAAGCTGAGTTGTAGGGCCTTGGGCCTGAGCTGTAGGAACCTTATTTTGGGGTTCTGAGTGTAAGATCTGAGGATCTGAGATAGTGGAGGAGTTTGGCTGAATCTAGTACACTACTAGATAGGCGAAGGGGGAAAGTGGATGTACCCAAACCTTGGGGAACCACTATAAAACTGTGTGTCTACTGGTTGCTTGTGGAATTCTGTGATTGCTGAATGTGTGATGTGATAAAGTAGATATAATTCTGTATTTTAATCTGAATTCTGCCTAAAAAGTTAAAAAGATTTAAGTCACCTATTCACCCCCCCTCTAGGTGATTAGGTACAATATCTTTCAAGTGGGAGCGAGGCAATCTGTGCACAAAATCCATATTTATATCCTCAAACTTCCACTCTGGCACTGGTAATGACTGTAGTAACCCTCTTAGGCTCTTGCACTCTACCTTTCCCCGCTGGCAGGTCTCGCAATGCGTCACATAATATATGATATCCCTCTTCATCCTCGACCAGTACATGCTCCTCCACGAGTATATAGACATGGCCACAAAAATGAATGAGGTCATCACGCAAGGAATAATCCTCCGACTTTCCCCTTTCCAGGGCTATAAATACTGGCTCCAAATCTGCATCCAGCCTCTGGTGTGTCCTGATGCGCCCCCGAATGTCACACTCGATGACCAAGTTCAAGTACCCTGATAAACATCCAGCTCAGCTCTAGAAACCATGATAATGTGCATATCCTCAGGCATCTGTATCAGCTCCATATCCATCACCCGAGCCTCTGATCCAGTAGTGTCAGCTCTCCTGCTCAAGGCATCCGCCACGGTGTTCGCCTTCCCCGGGTGATAATGCATCTTGTAGTCATAGTCGCACTAGAACTCAAGCCACCTCCGCTGACCCAGATTTAGATCCTTCTGTGTGTCAATATATTTGAGGTTCTTGTTATTTGGGAAGATATCACAGTGAACCCCGTACAAGTAATGTCTCCAAGTCTTTAACGCGAATTACAACCTCGAGCTCCAAATCATGTACGTGGTAGTTCTGCTCGTGCTTCTTCAGCTGAATCGAAGCATATACAATGACATGTCCATGCTGCATCGGGACTGCACCCATCCCCTGATATGAAGCATCAGTATAAATGTGAAATCCTTTCTTCCCAAATGGAAGTGCAAGGATGGGGGAAGAGGTGAGCTTGTCTTTCAACTCCTGGAACATTGCTTCGCACTTCTCGTTCCAAATAAACGCCACATCCTTCTTCGTCAAGGACGTGAGGGGGAGTGCTACCCTTGAGAACCCCTCCATGAACTTGCGATAATATCACGCCAGTCCTAAGAAACTGCGTATATCACGACCAATCTCGAACTGCCTATACCTTGGCCGGGTCCACAACCAACCCAGCTCCACTGATGGTATGCCCCAAGAATACTACCTCCTGCAGCCAGAGTTGGCACTTGGAGAACTTTGTGTACATTTGATGCTCTCTCAGCTTGCTCAACACCAATGCCAATTATTAGGTATGCTCCTCCTTTGTCCGAGAGTAGATCAGAATGTCGTCGATGAAAACTATAACAAATCTATCCAAGAAGGGCTCGAAGACACAATTTATCAGACTCATGAATGTGGAAGGTGCATTCGTGAGCCCGAAGGGCATCACCAGGAACTCGTATAGGCCCTACCGAGAATTAAAGACTGTCTTCAGGATATCCTCCTCCTGAATGCGCAGCCGGTAGTACCCGGAGCTCAAATCCAGCTTGGAGAACAAAAAAGCTCCATGTAGTTGATCAAAAAACTTGTCAATCTGGGGCAACTGATACGTGTTCCGGACCGTCAATCAGTTCAGTTCCCGGTAGTCTATGCAGAGCCGCAACGATCCATCCTTCTTCTTAACAAATAGCATCGGTGCTCCCCACGGTGATGAGCTCGGTCTGACAAATCCTGACCCCACCAGCTTCTGCAACTGGGTCCTGAACTCCGCTAGTTCCTTGGGGGCCATCCTATACGGTACCTGAGATACGGGCCTCGCTCCCAGCACCAAATAAATTAGGAAGTCCATATCCCTGGTCGGTGGCAATCCGGGCAATTTCTCCGGGAATATGTTGGAGAAATCCCGAATCACCGGGATATCAACAATAGAAGCTTCTGCTCCCGCCATCTCGAAGCAAATAATGTATACCTCCTCCCCTTGCTCATAGGCCTTGACAACATGTGCAGATGATAATAGGAGATGATAGATAGGTCTAATACCTTCAATGACAATGTCGGTGTCCCCATGCCGTAAGGTGATCCTCCTTAACGGGCAATCGATACGGGCATGGTTCCAATGCAACTAAGTCATGCCCAAGATCAGATCGAAGTCTGACATTCTCAAAATCGTCGCCGACACTTCGAAGGTCTTTCCTCCAATTTGTGTCTCCATGTTACACTTGGCATATGATAATAGCTCTAATCCGTCTGGCAGATGCACCCTCCTGGTTACGTCTGTGAATCAATTTATACCCGCTAGTCCTTCTAGGAAGGCTTCTGATATAAATGAGTGTGAAGCACCCGTATCGAACAATGTATGAGCGGGCTTGCTGATGACAAAGACTATGCCTGGTTTTTTTTTTTGAATTATATTATGTTTGTTGTTCTACTACGATTGGCGAAGTACTATAAAATGAAAGCTAGATAGCAATTAATTTTAAGTACCTACAATAACCTCCCCGGGGTTCCTTGGCTCGGTGAGGTCCAAAGTGTACATATGCTCCCACACTCGACCTCTACCGTAATATCCTCGACCTCGGCCTCAGCCTAGGCCCTGCTGTACTGAAGGGGCTACCAGAGGTGGAGGAGTTGGTGGTGGATGGAACTGCTGAGGGCAGTCAGCTCTTACGCGCCCCGGCTATTGACATCTAAAGCAAATCACCGGTCGGTGGCCACGGTCGTCCTGTCTCCTCAATTCGTGTAACTGTAGTGAATGGGGAGCTAATACTGCACGAGGCCCCTGCTCCTGCCTGAAGTTATGACGATAACATCCCTGATCCTTCTTGTAGCTCGCGACTCTGCCACTCTGGGAGCCCCTACTGCCTCCCCGTGAGATGACCCATCCAATGGTCTCTTCCCCTGTTATGTACCATCAGCTGGTCTGCTTCCAGCTTCTTAGCCATCTCTATGATCTGTGTCGAAGTGTCATGAGAAATAAACAATAGAGCTTGCCTGGTAGAGCCCTTAAGCCTCCGGTAGAACCTCTTTGCATACCTCCTGTCATCCAGATCGTGTATCCCTGAGAACCTGGCCAGATGAGAAAATTCCCTCCGGTACTTTATCACTGATCTGGTCCCCCGCTTGAGGTTCAAAAATCTCTCCTCTAACTCATCTCTATCTGTAACAGACACGAAGTGATCCAAGAAGGTCTCGCTGAACTCATCCCAAGAAATATGTGACAACTCCCTATCTGCATAAGTCGCCAAAGGAACTGCCTGCCTGGCAGGACAGCTGATGCCTGCAAGCATCTCCTGAATGACCTCGAGCCACTCCCCAGTCTTTACCGCTTTCTCTGTCTCATGGTACATTGGCGGTGACAGATTCTTAAAGGCACTCAGCAAATTCGATCCCGGGTTTGGCTGCTGGGTCGGGGCTTGATGATCCCTGAAGTCATCAAGGATGGCCATCAGAGTCTGCCCCATCTCCGTCTGCTGGAAAGATATGACATCCGGAGGAGGAGGGACCACAGCCTGCGGTACAGCGACCTGTGGAGGCTGCTTAAATGTAAGGTTTATATTAGGATTGGCCTAACCCATTGCTTAAATGGATTATTTTCTATGATTTTTTACACATGGACACAACATCGTTTCTGCTGCATAGTTTGTCCGCAAACTAATGCCCGAGGGGGGTGTTCCAGTGTTATGAACTTCTTTCTCAATGATCGTTTGTTTTGTGATACTAGTTTGTAAGACCCCCCCCCATGCACTCAGGAGGTAACCCCGATCTTATGCCCAGAACCGCCGCCTTACAGTGACACTTAGCACACACGAGCTAGTCTACACCGCAAGACGCAAATCTTGCCGGCTAGTACTATCATTCAACCTATCGGCCAATTGAGAAGAGAAGTAATATAAGCAATTATACATCAAGTACACATCCCAATATCATCATAATATAAATAAAATGAGAGATTCAATAGTCCACAATGAGTTCATAATGAAAGAGAAAAAGGCTTATGCCATGTATATAGTAATCAAATCTTTCTCTCACAAAGTTTGACTAAGCGGAAGCAAATCTATCATCAGTACACACGTCATCACTTGATTCCAAACTGCAGTAGTAGTAGGTGGTGTCAGCTCTTCATGTCCTGCCACTTTGTCCTGCTGATGCTCCAGCTCCTCGAGCTCCTAAAATGATACAATCACGACTGACCGTTAGTCATAAAGACTAAGTCATTTTGTCCTCGCCTCACCCCTGTGACTACTAGGTATCAAGCGGGAGGATGAAGCGAATAACAATAAGGGGTACAAAAGTAAAGCAAGTGACAGTGGATTTATTCTATCACAGTTATAGAATAACAAGTATATCTCTACTTTAGCAGTTCTATATAACAATAATAATGGAGTAAAAACAATACTAAAAAAGTGTGGTAAGTAGAGTAAAGTATTGAACAAAAAAGTAAACTAGCTACGAGTACACTAACATCACAGAAGTACCTTAACTTATATGAATGTCCATACAAACTTATAAGTTAAGGTTTCATAAATATAACTTATCATATAAATTAAAGAGTCTATACTAATTTATATGATAAAGATTTATGGTACGCATGTCAAATGTATGTATGTATGATATGGTATGCGGGTTATGATTCATACAAGTGCAACTCACACACACGACTCTATGCGCACATACCTTTAGTTCCCATTTTTTGGAGTTAGCCTAACTCTCATGTAATACCGTTGTGACTACGACAACAGTGAAGCGAGCGTCTCCACTCCTAGGCGGGTATACACACTACTGGGCCTAGATCTTTCGTACATCTCTATAGAATACACAAGAGTCACGACGTACTAAACCGCTGGCTAATCCACCATACTTTTAGGTCGGGTGTGTGTTTTCGGGGATTATCCTCCAGACCGCAGTATAAACAACCTATTGGCCCCTCAAACCCTCACACCACACCCGAATCACCGTACTGTCATCGGTGTGACGATTGGCCCGGTACCACATAACCCGCCACTAATATGTTCTATGCACATGCAATTTATTTCCATCCTAAGCCTCCAGCTCACATGACAAAACCCGTCCTGTATCCAAACATCCGAGCCTCCAGCTCGCAGGACAAAACCCGTCCTCTATCCAAACATCCGAGCCTTCAGCTCGCAGGACAAAAGTCGTCTTGTATCCAAACATCCGAGCATCCAGCTCGTAGGACAAAACCTGTCATGTATCCTCCAATCTTATACAGGTGAGATTGTCACATCGTTTCCTCAACCTATTAGACTACTCTTGTTTAATGTTTATTAGGCTCAGTAACTTCTGGTTAGTCCTTGGACTGCCCAGAGCATATCCGGTGAAGGGCTCTCGGGGGCACTAGGAACTACGATGGGTTGAAGCCCAGAGCTCCCTTTCTCAAGGTCACTTACTTTTATTAGTGTTTACCCATTATTAATACCCAGCTCTCAATGTTGCACTTGAGTGAAGATAATGACTTAAGGTATTATTGGGAGAACGACAGTCTTCCGCCGGTCTCTGTTCTAATTACTTTCCTTGAGCTTTGCACTCTAACACTCGTTACTATGTAGTGACCCACTTGACAAGAACCAGGGTTTCAACTTCCCGATATGCTTCTCAATCCAACCACTTATCATATCCTTCACTAGTTAGTGGAAGTCCTTCCATTCAATTATGTCATAATAAGAGGAATAGCAAGTCCTAGTATCAAGGAGGAGAATCATTGCTATTGACAATCAGTTTGGCGCCATAAACCAAAAATCTAGGCGGTTGAAATGAACCACTACAGATTGCACTCCATGGATCCAAAAACGGCCTACAAGTCAAAATTACAGAGCTCTGTTAATGGCAGAAATCCCTCTCCTGCTTCCCCTCTCTCCCAACAACAACAAAGCCTTGAAATTGTAAGATAAGAAATTAGACTTGCTGCCAGATCCTTAATAAAAAATGATAAAGAATTGGACAACCATGATCCAAAATTTGCGAATCTTCTTCCGTCCACACTGTTCATAGAACAGTGATCTATAGCCACAACCGCCTAACCAAAAGAAACGTCACGTTCACCCGACGAACTTGATGCATGGAACGTCGAGTTGCACTCGACGTGTTTAGCAGACTCGACACAACGTCGAGATGCACTTGACGCGGTAAGCGCACTCGACCTAACGTTGAGCTGCACTCGACGTGCTCGACACACTCGATGCAGCGTCGATTCAATGTCGACTCAACGTCCATTCAATGTTGACGCAAATAGTTAACAACCAGAATTTTGTTGTTTAATTTTATTGGGAGAAACTGGAGTGCTACACGCGCACGCGCATCCCCTGGGAGCGCGTGCTCCGGCGGTAGCCGCCACCGCCGGCCGCCGTTGTCGTCGGGCACCATGCCCGGGCTGCCCATACCGTTCAGGGGTAGTGATCCAGGTGACTTAAACAGAGTGACGTCATTCACCAACACAAATTCCGCCCGGACGCAATTACCAAAGCATCACTCGAGAAAACTATAAATAAATCCGCAGTCCTTAATTTGAAGACAAACAACTCAAAATGCTAGAGAGCTTTGAGGATTTCCGTCGAGGACACGGGACTTAGATCCTTCCTCCACTCCAGATTCACTTCGCTCCCTCTATAGCGCGAATACATCTCAAGGCTCCAAGAACGCGATATTCTGGTCCACATGATGCCTTCATCAAAGCTCCGGCTAAGTAGGAGCGCTTTTATCGAGATTTCGAGTACTTATCATTTTTCTCAATTGAAACGCTCTCACCAAGGCTCCAAGGACTTAGTTTATTTCTGATGTTTTCATATTCAGAACTTATACGGAGAGGTGACCTGTCACCCTCAGAGGAAAATTTTCAAATGCTGTAAAATCAAATGAAATAGTGGATTTTGTCTTGTTACAGATCCAACCACGTGATTTTTCACCATTTACGAGATTTTCACGTAAAAAAAGACTTTTGTCATTTGCTATTTTTTCATTGACTGATTGCGCGCCGGGTCTATTTGGACTCATGACTGTCCGATTCTCCAGATTGGGAAAAAACTGAGTGACCCGCAACACTCATTAAAGAAAAAATATCACACTAAAAAAAGAGAGCTAAGCATATTATACGAAACTGAAAAGTCAAAACCCAATCACTTGAAATATGATTCTAATAAACTTGAATTGATAATTATTTTTGTATTTAATTATGTATTATTAATTTTAAAATTAAAAACACTAAAATCTAAATATAAATAAAAACAATAAAAGTTTGAAATATTTCATTTGTTAAATTTAAAGTTTTCTCAATTTGATCTTGAACAAAAAAAAAATAAAAATGTTAAATTTTGAGCCGACTCAATTTAATTCATGGTAGTTTGCACTCGAGTCATTTTAAATTTATTTAAAACTGAATTCGACTCAAAAATTTCAATTTTAAGCCGACCCCAAATCACTTAAACTCGATTACATAAGGCCAAACCGATCCCTCATTTTATTTTGTTCGATCTAAAAAGTTCGACCGATCTTCCACATTTGCGCTCACAAGTTATTGCCGGCAAGATTAATTAAAATTTAACTGTTATTAACCAAATCAAATTTACAAAATTATAAAATTCGAAGTTCTATCCGACTTGACATTTATTACTATTGCAATTTAGGGATTATCTCCAATCGGGGCCGATTAGGGCAGCACGCAGTTTGCTCCTCTCAGACGCGAGGTGTCGAGGTCCATCGGCATTTCAAAACCCTCTTCTCTCGCTCTGGGATCTCTCAAAACCATATTCCGCCTCTCTCTCTCTCCTTCTATCCCTCTCTCTCTTCCACCCTCCTCCTTGAGCCCCTTCATCAAGTGAGCCCCTCTTGTCTCATCATCCGCAAGCTGTTTCGGCGTCTCCATGCCCTTGATTTCTGTTTTTTTCTGATCCAGGATCATTTTTGATAACAGGATCCGAGAATAATACTATCAGGCTTGTCTATAACTGCAGTGGAAGATGACGGAGCCCTCCAAAGTCATTCACGTCCGCAATGTCGGGCAAGAGATTGCCGAGGTGGATTTTTTTTATGATTTCCAATTCCTTCACTTCCAAGCCGAGGTAAAAAAATGATATTCGAGTTTTATTTATTATTTTCTCTCGTTAGAACGATCTGCTTCAATTGTTGCAACCATTTGGGGCCGTCAGTAAGCTTGTGATGTTACGCGCAAAAAACCAGGTAAATCAGGGTTTTTATGCTCGTATGTATTGTTTTCGTATGGATATCTCATTTGCTTTCAGTATCTCATGTGCTGTTTGATACGGTTCTATGGCAGGCGCTTCTCCAAATGTATGATATGTCTTCGGCTGTAAGTGCACTTCAGTATTATTCAAACGTCCAACCAAGTGTCAGGTGAGTTGAGGTTTTATCTATTTGTTGTCATTTTATTATCAATAAATATATCCCTTCCTCATTTGTATGGTTGGAGTGCCTTTCACTTTTCTTTTTTTGGTGAAATTTCTGAGTATTTGGTCACTCATTTGTCCATGAATGATTGCTCGGTAATGATTGTATTAATCCCTCTCTCAGTTTGGTAATACTATTTTTAGTGGTAATAATTTTCTGTAGTGAGCAGCAATGGCACAAGTATCTAATATTTGCCTAGCTGTTGCTATCTGTCGGAGTAACCGGTGGTAGAACTCAGACGAAGGCCAAGAGGTGGCCGGAGGTGAGAGATGAAGTGGAGAAAATGAAACAGAGGAAAATCCTTTATTAAAATCATCCTTAATCACTATTACAGCAAAGAGGGATTATATATTAATCCCGATCAACATGACCGTTACAATAAGACCGTTGCAATAGAAAAATGATTAAAATGAAGTAAAAGCTTGATCTGGACGCCTGGAATTACGCTTGAGAAATAAATCTCTATTGAGGCCGCTGATCTGATCGGATGGATGATGGTCAATGAGGATTAAGATGCCTCTTTCTGATTCTCAGATTAGATGCTGTGCTGGATGATTTCTGTCTGCTGGATCCATACAAAGTAATCTAAGACCAATGAACCCTTTACCCTAACATTGGCTTCTGCCAAATCGATTAGGCATCATCCACCCATATACATTCGTATCCCATTCTTGCTAATTTGTTCCTTATGCTATATATGAAGATAACTTTTTTATTGTCTTTCTGCTTTTGAATCTGTCTCTACGTGTGCTTTAAAGTTGACTGATGTACCTTGCCAAGAAAACCTTGAGTAAAATTCTTTATTACAAAGTGATACGTTTTTTAAAAGTCTAGAGCAAACATATCAAACATATGTGGTTATGCAAGATTCTATAGGAATGAAAAAATGATAACTTTCCTTCTAAAGGAAGTATTTAAGGAACCATTCATTTAAAATTTGACGTTCCCAATGTAACCTCATTGAAGATAGTTTCCACAACCAACATTTAATTTTATTTGTCTTTGAAATTCAACTGCTGAAGTGAACACCCATGGATTCTTCAATTTTCAGCAGGAATGAAATTGTTTTTATTTGTTTTTGTAGTCTAGCTAAGTGGCTTTGCATAACAATTGAAAAATAATCCTAATTAAAGTTCTCCCTATAAATAGGAAGAGCTAGATTGCAATGCGTATCATATTGTGAACGTACGTATACGCAAACATCAACTCTCAAATATCAGAAGTAAACTTCACGTTATTCCTATTGGTTTGATCAGGTAATTACATAAAATTTAATGGTAATCTCTTGATTTATTTACAAGATCTTCATCTAGGTTGTGATGAACAAAACCTTTAGGCATGATCCTTTATTTTATGTCCTCATTTTTTATTTGTTAATGCATGTTGAATATACATTTAAGTTAAAATTATAATAGTAACTTTAGTTCGACGTCCCCCTTATTTTACCTTTACTATTGTGGAAGAAATTTATAAATTGATGTTATTTTAAAACATATGAAGACGCACCCTTATGCTACCTTTGCACAATTCATATGGCTTATTTTTCTAGAGTCTATTGTACGCGGAACGTTGCATTTGATCATATCGATACAATGTCTTCCTATACAATCTCTTTATTCCCCCGAGTTGCATTAAGTACCGGCAGAATCACTTGTGAATTCATTGTGATGCATTGCGAAGTTTTTTAGCTTGTTTATTTGATTGGTGGGGCCATCAATGTGGTCATAATAAACTCTATCCTTTGTTCCTAAATCTATGCTTCTAATTAACATTATAATCATTATTTTAATCATTTAGTTGTATAACTATATTTCTGTCCTTATAAAAACTCGGCATGTGCTTCAAATTTAGTTATCATCCCAATGGGAATGAAAATTCTATTAGATTATTCTTACGATTAATTGTGAAAATATTCCTCATTTCCAAATTTTTGTGATATGTAAACACTGATTACTTTATTGGCTATGATGCCTAGGTGTGTTACAGTTCAATATCTCTGGTTATTATGTCAAAACTGTGATCAGATTAGTAGAGTCTCGTATGGACAGTTGATAAATACATGATTTGGATTGCATATGGTGAGGCACTATCTTAGTTCTTAAGAATAATAAACATATTAAACATCCATAAGAACATCAATATTAATATATCATATGGAATTGAAATGGGCAGCAAGTTTTTGATGATCCAATTAATTGTTGAAAGATGAGAATGCTAAAGATTGATGTGCATTCTGTTGTACTACTCACACTAGCTGTTCTAGAGTAGTTTAGTAGCGCCTTTTGAGTATCTGAGTATGAATTGTGTAAGATAATGATATGAAAATTTAACTCAGGTGATTTGGACATGAATATTGAAGAGTAGTAGACTTGTCAATAAGGAAAAATATTTAAGATTAAAATGCAAGGAACATGGATTAAAATGGGGTATTCCAACTGACGTACAGTTTTTTTAATCTTGATCTAACATTGCATGCTACAATTAATAGAAGCGAGCAATTTTTTTATCAAGTGCCCACAAAAATATCTATCAAGGATAATGATTTATTTTTAATCCAATGAATGTGCATGCCAGTGATGTCACTGAGTGTATTGTTAAACATAGTATTGATGAAGCTAATTCTGAGGTTCGTAATGCTACTATAGTTTCATCATACGATTTTATTGTTGTTAACCTATCTAAATTTATCTTTTCAGGGGTAGAAATGTTTATATGCAATTTTCTTCTCATCAAGAACTAACTACTGCTGATCAAGGTCCACAAGGACGAAAAGACCAGGTTTGCTTTTAGTATTTGCTTAGTTTTGTACTTAGGTCATGAGAAATCATCTTTTTTAGTTTAGATTTTAATGTTGGATCCTTCTTTTCATATTCCATTAGCTTCCATGTGTATCGACCATGTTTTTTTTATTTCCGTTAAAGTGACATTTTGATAAAGCTTTTTTCCGTGTTATTGTGCTCTTACTTGTAAGTGAAGATCGTCTTCAGTTATGTTGTGAGTTACTCAATTTTATTTACGTTTACTATAGTGACATGATTTTCATGTGATCCATATTCAAAGAATTGTTAGTCACTATACTGACCAAAAATTCAAATATTTTCTATACCTGGTTGACATATTTTGCAATGGAATGCCAAAAGTAAGGTAGGTCTGTTGCTGTTACTATAAAGATGATTGTAATGCAGAATCATATATGACATGACAAATGACAATTAGTCAAATCGTAGATTATGCCCTTTGTCTTCTCTTTGGTTTTACTTCTCTAGTCATTCTTCGATGCCTAATTGAAGGTTTTAACATCTCATCTCTAGCTATTCTCTTTCTTATTAGTCTTCTCTTTTTCTTCTATTTATTTTTTTCCTCTTCTGTCTCTATGATGGTATGATGTCTGGCAATCAGGATTTGGAGCCCAATCGAATCCTGTTAGTTACAATTCATCACATGCTCTACCCTATAACTGTTGAAGTTCTGCATCAAGTGTTTACTCCTCATGGTTTTGTGGAGAAGATCGTCACATTTCAGAAGTCAGCTGGTCAGATTCTTCAAGTTTTAATTTTTATCTAAATTGATATATAACAACCATTGATTTCAATCCATAGGAACTTTATAGATTAAACTTGATCGTTATCTGTTTGCTTGAACATTTTTTTTGATTTCCTTTTATAAGGAATATATTGTGTAGGTATCGATTGATAACTTGTAATACATTTTCATATTCAATTTACAGAAATTTTCTTTCAAAGATTCGCATTGTAAGATCATATATAAAAATATTTACTATTTTTATTTCTTAATTTTGTAGGATTTCAAGCTCTTATTCAGTATCAATCTCTTCAATTTGCTGTTCAGGCCAGAAACACTCTGCAAGTATGTACTTACTATCAAATGTCTTAGTTTTACCAATTTTTCTATTGACGAAGCTGATGTTATTATTACGACTATTGCTCTGTAGGGACGCAATATTTATGATGGGTGTTGTCAGTTAGATATACAATATTCCAAGTATGAATCTGCTAGATGTTCTTTAATATCCCTTATATTTTGATGTTTAATCTGACATATTTATATTTTCTACGTGTATTGCAGCCTCAATGAGTTGCAGGTTAACTATAATAATGACAGATCTAGGTATGCTCACAGTTTTATTCGATTAAAAATAATATGCTCTTAAATAACAATTTACTTTTGTGTGAAAACCTTCGATAGATTACATGGTGAGAGTATTAATCTTAATTGAATATTTTTTATTAGAATCTATGCATCCATCCCAAAATCATTTAGTTGTAGGTAGAGGGCCCATGATCTGTATCAAGTGCACATGATTACACGAGTTTTTTGTTGTGTCACTATATTCGGAACACTCCCTTTCACATATAAGAAATTTCTCTAACTCATTATCTTCAATTTTACTTGTGTGATGTTGCAGTATACTGTTGAGCCTAGCTTGCTCGGATATCATATTATAAGTGTTAAATGCGATCCAGTCCAAAGCCAATTGGGTGTAGGTAGATGGCATGCTATCTATAGTAAGTGTAAAATGCTACATGAATAAGACATTGATTATACAGTGCTGCTAAGTGAACTCCAGTTAAAAAATAGACTACTGAAACTAGGCAGTCTCTCCAATGTAGAGTAAAATAAGACGGTGGGTGGTATTTCACAATATAAGAAGATTCTTGGAGGTACACACCATATGCAATAACCTCTGGATCTCTACGCGCATGAAACTCGTGTTAAAAAGGAGCAGTGTTTAATCAAAATTGTTTAGTATTCTTATACCATTTATAAGCTGAAACTGGTCCTTCCATAAAGTTTTCTTGGCCAATGCCCTAAAAGTGGGTTTTCGCCAATGTTTTAGAAGGAGTACCTATTTGTATTTTTATAGTGATGGTGATAGAAGGATCTTTAAATGATGTGTTGAGTGGAATATGAAATATCTAGAATAGACAGGATGCTTTTGCACTACCTTAGCATGGATGAGAATATAAAATTAGTGTAGGCACATATACAGAAGGGATTAACCTAATATTATTTATAATTATAAAGAGAAAAATCACAGTATAATTAGTTCTCTTGATCATGGAAATCCCTTTTCTTGAGCTTCCTTAAATTGATTTCTAAAATGAGAAATGTACTGCTGAATCACTTAAATTTATTCCGTGATAGTTTTAGGAGGCGAGGAGAAGGGGAAGATAATCTTAATGAAGTAAAAGGGTTAAACAGTTTGATTCAGTTCTCATCATATGTAATGATGGAATTAAGTAGTTGTTTGATCAAGATTAGTTTTTGGTAGTTAGGTGGCAGGATCCACTCCTAGTAAGAGAAATGCAGCTAAAAGTTTAGGGGATATTATTATGAGAATTAGAAACCATGAGTCTATAAGACTGTTCTCTCAATTCATGTGCTGAAGCTTTAGCAGAAAGTAACATACCAAATGATATTGTTTAAGTGATCTATTGTAATCGACAATATTCTTAATGGAACTCAAATTAGGAGATTGTACATATGACGCTGCGGTTCACATAATAATATCAACTCTCAATGTGGCTTGGCCAATTCTCGAGGCTAGGTTGATGAAAAAAAGGTATCACACTTGTAGCACTGGCTGACTACTATTTTAATTTGCTTTAATAAGTACTCGGTGTATACCTTTTTTTAGGATCCAGCTAGAGAAACTGAAATGTCGGTTCTTTGGTAACTGTTAGAAAAGACCGTCTAAAGGCCCATTTATTTCTTATTTTTAGTCCCACATCTTGGATTGGGATCTTCTCTTCTTACTCTCTTCCTATATAAATGTATTCATACTTGTAATTATTCATTCAAGAAGTATATACAAGGTTGGAGGTTTCTCTATTTCCTACATGGTATCAGAGCCACCGTTCTCTCTCTAACCGCCTGTCTGTTTGCAAACCGCCTGGTCCCCTGCTGACCGCGCGGCCTGTTTTCTCGTCTGCCCAAGCCGCCGTCTCTGGCGACCTGTTCTTCTCTACCCGCTTCTCCTCCATCCTCCCCTCTGTTCTCCCCTCCTTCTCTCCCTCTTTTATAACCTTCTCTCACGTGGGGTCCACTTTCTCTCCTTTTTTCTCTCCTGCCCGGTCTTCCTCTCTGACCGTGCGGTCTTCCCGTTTCTTCCCGCTTCTCGCGGCTTCCTTCTTGCCACCGCGGTTTCTCTTAACCGTGCGGTTTCTCCCTTTTTACCCGCTTCCCGCGGTTTCTTTCTAGCCGCTGCGGGTTTCTCACCTTGCCGCTCCGGTTTATCTCTTAACCGTGCGGTTTTCTCGTCTTTGCCTCTCCCTTCCCTTGCCGCGCCCTGTCACGTTACTCGCGGTCCGTCTTGCCGCGGCGCCTTCTCCCAGCCGCTGCGCCTTCTTCCTCGCGGCCTTCCTTGCTCGCCGCACGACTTCTCTTCCTTCTTCTGCAGCCGAGCGGCTTCCTTCTTCTCCTAGCCGAGCGGCTTCCTTCTGCTAGCCGAGCGGCTTCCTTCTTCTCCTAGCCGAGCGGCTTCCTTCTGCTAGCCGAGCGGCTTCCTTCTTCTCCAAGCCGCCCGACCTCCCTTGTCTCGCCGCCCGGCTTTCTTCTTCTGCTAGCCCGATGGCCTCCGACGCCTCTGCTGCTACTTCTGCTCGCCGGCCCGTGAGGCTCCTCCGGCTTCTGAGCTTCGTGATGAACTGCGCATTACTACTATCTCTTTGACAGACAAACGCAATTTTGTTGAATGGGTCCACTCTGTTCGTCGTGTACTGCAGACGAAGGGTCTTCTCCACCACTTGACTCGGGCTACCCCTGTTGTCCCTTCTGATGATTGGCTACGTGATGACGGTCGGGTCCAGTCGTGGCTCCTCAACTCTATGGACACCGAACCCTATCGGATGACCATGTATCATGATACGACCAAAGCCATGTGGAAGGAGCTCCACTCTTTTTACTCGGGGCAAAAAGTCTTCAGCACCTCTATGATATTATCTCCAACCTCCAGAATCTTGCTCCTGGTTCTCCTGGCGACATGCTTTCCTTTGTTGCTCAGGCCAAGACCCTAGCAGAGGCATGACTTCAACATCAGCCTCCTACCACGGATCTTGCTACTCAACGGGCCCAGAAAGAGGCGGTTACCATCGCGATGATGATGTCCCGGGTCCCGCCTCACCTGCATAGTGTTCGGGCCCAGATTCTCTCTTCCACGACGACTCCATCCCTGTCTGACGTCTGCTCCATGCTGCTTCGCGTTACGCCTCCTATGGAGGCCCCTTTCGGCTCTGCCCCTGCTCTTCTCCAACAGCCTCTCCTTCCCACTCCACCTCCTGCTCGTGGCTCTTCCACTCGGGGCGGCCGACCTCCCTCCAGGGGCCGCGGCCGTGGTGTCCGCTCGTCTCTCAAATGCACCTATTGTGGCCGGGGTGGTCATCTTGAGGCCACCTGTTACAGCAAACATGGGTTCCCTCCCCATCTCGCTGCCACTTCCTCTGTTGCTCCTGCTCCTGCCATGGATCCGGCCTCCACTACCCAACATGATATTGATGAGCTCCGCACCCAACTCCATCAGCTACAGGGTGTTCTTAGCCGCTCCTCCGGCTCGGTTGCGACCTTTTCTGTGGAAGGTATAACCTGTCTCTCTCCCAGCCCTCACTGGATCGTTGATTCCGGTGCTACTCACCATATTACTTCCCAGAAGCCCTCCAAATATCTCCCGCTGGCTCACCCCCCAAGTATCACTGTGGCCAATAGTGACACCCTCCCGGTCTCTGGTGCTGCTGCCCTCCAACTTACCCCGACCATTTCTCTTCCCTCGGTTCTTCATGTTCCGGGCTCTCCTTTCAATTTACTTTCCGTTAGTCGCCTGACAAACGACCTTGACTGTTCAATATTTTTTTCTCCTTCTTCCTTTCTTATGCAGGATCGTCGCAGCCGGCGTATCATTGGTAGGGGGCAGCTGGTGAATGAGCTTTACCTCCTGGATACTCAACCCACTCTTCTGTTGACTGACATCGTCGCCTTGGCCATGCTTCTCTTCCGATTCTCAAGCGGGCTCTTCCTGATGTTCCATTACATGAGTTCTCTTGTGAATCATGTATCTACGACAAACATCACCGTTCTGTTTTTCCCCCTACATGTACCCGGAGTAGTACTCCGTTATCTTTAGTTCATTCTGATGTATGGGGTCCTTCTAAGGTCCCTAGTATCTATGGTTTTCGATATTTTGTCACTTTTATCGATGACTACTCGCGTACTACGTGGACTCTATTTAATGCATGATCGTACTGAGCTTACATCTGTCTTTCGTGCCTTTGTTACTGAAGTCCGTACGCAGTTCGCCACCCCACTCAAAATCCTCCGCACTGATAATGCTCGCGAATATACCTGGCACGCTTTCTCCTCCATCTGCACCGAGTTTGGCATTATCCATCAAACTTCGTGTGCATATACCCCACAACAAAATGGGGTGGCCGAACGAAAGAATCGTCATTTACTCGATGTTGCTCGCTCCCTCATGTTTCAAATGCAGGTTCCAATCGAATATTGGAACTTCGCCGTCTCCACAGCCTGTCATCTCATTAACCGACTCCCTTCTTCTGTTCTTGATTTTGCCGTTCCTATCGACCTCCTCTATCCTACTATCAAACCTACCTCTCTACCACCACGGGTCTTTGGGTGCGTCTGTTATGTTCATCTTCTTGACCCTCCATTAGACAAACTCGCTCCTCGTGCGGCCAAATATATGTTTGTGGGCTACTCCCGTACTCACAAGGGGTATGTTTGATACTCTCCTTCCACTGGCCGGACGGTTGTCTCCGCGGATGTCACCTTCTGCGAAGACCAGCCCTTTCACTTACCTTCCTCCTCCTCCTCGAGTTCCTCTCCTGCTCTGCCTCGCCCTGCAGTTCCCACGACACCTTCCTTTCTACCCTCCTCCTCTCTTCCTGCTCCCCGAGTTCCTCCGCCCGTTATTCGTGTCTATACTCGTCGCGGCTCCAAGGATTGTTCCCTGCCCAGCTCCCTGCTCCCAGCGACACTCCGGCCCCGGCGGATTCTGCTCCTGCTTCTACGGCCCATCCACTCGCCAACTACGTCTTTCTCCACCGGCTCGCTCCACCTCTCTACGCCTTTGCCTCTTCTCTTTCCTCGATTTCTATTCCTAACACTGTGCAGGAGGCGCTTCGACACCCAGGCTGGCGGGCGGCCATGGAGGATGAAATGAGGGCCCTTTGGGCTAATCAGACTTGGGATCTCGCGTCCCTTCCTGCCGGCCAACACTGTGTCAGCTGCAAGTGGGTCTTTGTTGTCAAACATACCGCAGATGGGTCTGTTGAGCGTTTGAAGGCCCGCCTCGTGGCCCGGGGTTTTACTCAGCAACACGACCTTGATTATGAGGAAACTTTCTCTCCCGTGGCCAAATTGAACACGGTCCGGGTTCTTCTTTCCTTGGCTGTGCACCGTCATTGGCCTCTCTATCAGCTGGATGTAAAGAACGCTTTCTCAATGGTGATCTCCAGGAGACTGTTTATATGCATCAACCTCCCGGGTTTGAGACCACGGGGGAGTCCTCTCGGGTTTGTCATCTTCGGAAATCCATTTATGGTCTCAAACAGTCCCCGCGCGCCTGGTTTGACAAATTCAGCAGGGTAGTCCGCGATATTGGCTTTACTAGGAGCTCGACTGACTTCTCTCTCTTCACTCGACACCAGCCAACCGGAACTGTGATTCTACTTGTCTATGTTGACGATATCCTCATCACTGGAGACGACATTACAGGAATACAACATACCAAGTAACAGTTGAACTCCGCCTTTCAGACCAAAGATCTTGGTAACCTATAGTATTTTCTTGGGCTTGAGGTTGCACGACGGCCTGATGGCCTTGTATTATCTCAGAGGAAGTATTGTATGGATCTTCTTCATGATGATGGTTATTCGGGATGCAAACCTACAGATACTGCAATGGATGCTAATCACAGGCTCTCGACCCATAGTTCTGACTTCGATGCGCTACTTACAAATCCGGAATACTACAGACGCCTGGTTGGGAAACTGATCTACCTCACAGTTACTCGACCAGACATCTCCTTTGCCGTAGGTGTCGTGAGACGATTTATGCATGCTCCTAGGACATCTCATCTTCAAGCCGTCGAGCGCATTCTTTGGTATCTCAAGAACGCTCCAGGACAAGAGCTTCTGTACAAGCCATCCACATCACTATCCCTCGTTGCATACTCGGACGCTGACTATGCAGGATCTGTTGATGATAGGCGCTCTACATCTGGTTTCTGTACCTACTTTGGTGGTCATCTCATAACCTGGCGTAGCAAGAAACAGAATGTGGTTGCTAGATCTTCTGCTGAAGCTGAGTACCGGGCCATGGCTTCGGTAGTGTCCGAGTTAACATGGCTTGAGAGTCTTCTGGGAGATTTGAGTGTCCGTCTCTCATCACCGACAATCCTATTTTGTGATAGTCAAGCAGCAATACATATTGCCAAGAACCCGATATTTCACGAACGCACAAAGCATATTGAAGTTGACTGCCACTTTATTCGGGAAAAAGTTCAGTCAAAGAAGGTAGATCTGGAGCATGTTTCTGCTACAAATCAAGTTGCCGATATTCTGACCAAAGCACTCTCCAGACCGTTATACTACCAGTTTTTATCCAAGCTTGGCGCCTACGATTTGTACGCTCCAGCTTGCGGGGGAGTGTTAGAAAAGACCGTGTAAAGGCCCATTTATAAGACCCATTTATTTCTTGTTTTTAGTCCCACATCTTGGATTGGGATCTTCTCTTCTTACTCTCTTCCTATATAAGTGTATTCATACTTGTAATTATTCATTCAAGAAGTATATACAAGGTTGGAGGTTTCTCTATTTCCTACAGTAACAAAGGAAGTGGAAGACCAACTTAATGGATCTTATGAAGAGTAATTTGGCCAACTACAGATTGAACTTTTTTCATTCAACTCTCAATTGAGGTGATGGTTAATCTTGTTCTAAGGTGATTTGATGCTAAGGATTCTTTAAAAGAAAAAACAACAACACTCAAGCCTTTATCCTACTATAGTGGGGTTGGCTATATGCATCCTTTGTCGCCATGGTGCCCTATCTTTTATCATAATCTTACTAATGCCTAAGTACATCATGTCTTTCCTTATAGTTTCATTTCAAGTCTTTGTTGGTCTACCCCTCCCTCGTTTAACATGCCTAGTGACTAGACTCTCACAACGCCCAACATGTGCCTCTAATGGTCTCCTCTGTACGTGTCCAAACCATCTTAGTCGAGCTTCTCACATCTTCTCTGCAATTGGTGTTACTCCTGTCTCATCCCTGACACATTCATTCCTATTTTATCCAGTCTCGTGTGTCCACACATCCACCTAAGCATTCTCATCTCCGCAACTCCCTTTTTTTGCTCATGTACGGAATTCACTACCCAACACTCAGAACCATGGAGCATTGCTGGTCTAATTACAGTACCAAAAACTTGCCTTTAAGTTTTAATGGTACTTTACGATCACATAAGATCCCCGACACTCCTCTCTACTTCAACCAACCCGCTTGGATTCTATGTGTCACTTCTTTATCAATACCTCCGTTTTTTTGAACCATCGATCCAAAATATTTAAAATACTCACTGCGGCAAATGTCTTGATCACCCAACTTAATAATGAAGTTATCCGTTCTTCTTGTATTGCTAAATTTAAGCTCCATATATTCCGTCTTTGTAATGCTCAACCTAAACCCCTTTTTTAAAATGTCTTGCCTAGATTCAAGTTTTGTGTTTACACTCTCACGTGTCTCATCAACCAAAACGATATCATCCACAAGCAATAAACACCAAGGTATTTGATGTAGGAGTAGGCTAGTGGTGCTCGGGCGCTAAGACTCTACGTGTAGGTGCGGGGATTATGCCAATGCAACACCTAAATACAATGCGACAGTCGGATGACGATGACAATTAATTTAAGCAATGAAGAGTAATAACACCACGCAGTTAATCAAAATAAAGAAGCAAATAATTAATTTTAGCAATTTGACAACGGCTTCCTCCGCTCGAAGGGCCAAGGCAAGCGGCGGCGAATACTTGCACAGACAAATATTACATAAGAGAACAACTACTACATAACCATAATCGCAACACAATATAGATAAACAACCAAATGATATGTCAGGTTGCAGAACACGATACCACAGATACTCACGATGTAGTGGGCTGATCCGAGGCGTTGGAGGATTTGACGGGTCGGATGCAAAACGAGCGATCAGAGGTGGAACCGGAGGCGAGGTGGCGATGGCGGTGGCTGCCTTCGGCGAAAAGTGGCGGTAACAGATGGTAAAACGGCGGATCCGGCCACAAATGAGTAGATCCGGACCGAGGGTGAGTAGATCCGATGATTTGGAGCGGATCCGAATAAAAATGGAAGGTTTGGGTGGAGGGAATAACGGATCGGAGGGTGGTAGCACTAGATCAAAAGAGATCTAGGGTTTTCGGTATCTTATTAAAGAAACATGTAAGACACAAAATTCTTTCTTTCCATAGACATTTTCATACTTCGATGGATATATCGTCTAGCCCAACAACCTTTCTATATTCATCTTCTTTAGAACATCATTTACCTCTAATTCTTGAATTTTACGATAAAACGATGTTTTTATACTCCCCTGATTTATTAAACTATTCAAGTTCAGTTCATTGTCTTTTGTTTCATTATAGAGTTGATAACAATATCTTTTCCATCACTCTTTAATAATCACATCATCCATCAAAACAATATTTATTTCATCCTTTCTGCATTTAACTTTGCATAAATTTCTAGTCTTTTTCTTTCTAGCTCGATCAATTTTATATATGTAATGCTTTACATCTTTGGTATCTAGTCGCTTATAAAATTCTTTATGAGCTTGACTTTTTGTTTTATCTACTGCATGTTTAGCTTCTTTCTAGCGACTTTACACCTTGCAGTTTTTTATCACCATTTCTACTTCAACAACTTCATCACTTAAAGTAATATCCACAATAATACCTACTTCATTGCTTGTTTTATTTTTTCTATATACCATAATCTTAAACCTAAATTGTCCAAAAATTTAGCTTTTCTCACCCACCCATTAATAGTTTCATTTTTAAATCACAAATGTATAAAAATAAATAATTAAATATTTTCTTACATTGGTTCCTCAACATATAAGTCAACTAACGCAAGCTTGATAGTTGATATACTCAAACAACTTCTCTTTTATATGGAACCATTTAACTTTCAATTTTATCAGGCAATACTAATTAATATTCACTCCATTTTCTGCTTCGCATAAACTATTTAATTTGTTTGCTTAAGGATAAGGTAGAGCAAGGACTTCCCAACAGTTGATAGTTCCTATAAGTGCATCTTCAACAACTTATATACCATGTTGAATATTGGCAAGTCAAACTTTTTTAATGTTTCAGATGCTTCCATATTTTTTACTAATTGTTCCGTAAATCTTATACAGGTGATCACACAATTTTTTATCTTCGTCAAAGTTTAAGATCTGTTTTTTTCCCTTCAATAGCTATCTGCTCTATAACTTCCCGTTTCTTTCCTCAAGTACAACACCTAAGCAAAGCATTTGAGTCTGATTACCATTGGTTGAACATAAGTTTTATCATTTTCTTTGAGAATTTTTCTTTCTTTTCTTTTGACCCTTGTTGATTCTAGGGTCTCATGGGAAGTTATGTCTCATGGGAAGGCGATTGCAGTCAATTACAAAATTTGGTATTGGGATTTGGGAGTATTGGGAGGGGAAGTCTGGGGAGTGGATAAAAAAAATAACTCGTTATAGTTATGATTTGTAGAACAGAAGATCTAGCCCTTGATTAGTGGTGGTAAAGAATTAAGTGCCGTCTAAGGTTGATTTGTTTGTTGAAATTTCTGTTGTGTCAGGATGGGTTAGGATGATAGTTTCCATTGTAGTGTACATCCATACTTCTCCTTTAGGAAACATATAAGATTCATCAAAGATTCTTTGAAGAGTCTTTGAAAGTATATATCAGAAAGATGACTTAATCAAGGCCATGATTTGGCAATTGACTTTGATGACTGGTGATGGTCTAATGCTAATAAAAGAAAGTTGATGGAGCCTAATTGAGCCCTCATAAATGATGTAGATGGCTACTGTAGATGAGTACATTTGTTTTTTTTTTGCTTTGCATTCGTTGATTGTATTTATTTTCTCACACTTTTTTATGCACTTGCTTTACTATTTTGCTGTTTTGGGGATAGTAATAGTATATTTTGCGATAATTTTGGGGCGTATGCTTATTCTAGACTAAACATACGCATGATCATTTGGTTTGGTTCGGTAATACCGGGTTTTCTTCTTGTAGTTCATTTCTCAAGTCTTATTATTATTTTGAGCAGCTTTGGACTTTTTTTGTTTTTCTTAAAAGGAATAAAAAGTAAAAACATCAGGACATAATTTAGAGTGTGAATTATAAAATTCTTAAAATATATTTCTAAAATGCAAAACAAAACCAGAAATAAAAATTTAGTTTTATTACATTGCTAAATTCTCGCCATCCTCATACTCACAGTTTACATTTTTATGCATGCTGGCTTGTTCGACACAATAGCCTGCCCTGCTATTGATTTCTTTAACCAATTATTGGTTATTCTCGTATTTTAGAGACTGCAGTTTTTGTCGGGAAGTTTGATAATTTCAAATTTAGGCCCGTTGCTTAGTATTGGGATGTGCTTTCCTCAGTTTCTATTAAAACAACTCTACCTATCAAAGACAAAAAAAGCAACTTAAAAAATGAAAATAACGAGTTATACAAAAATTGATAACTACATGAAAACATTGAAATCTTTTCTCTTAGAAAAATATGAGGTTTTCTCCTCCACGGTCTCTGTGTCCGTTTCGTGCTTCCACTACCCCTTTCTTCTTTCCATGTTCACATTTTATCATATCCTTCGACTCACATTTTATCACATCCTTTGTTTTGCGGTGTTTGAGGAGTTTAATGACTTTCTCCAAATCTTACTTGGCACTTATACTTACTATATTACCGGGTGGAACTTTTCCATCATATGTGATTATTATCTCCATCTACTTCAGTAGTAGTTGATCCTTGGTTTTATTACTTTTTGCTATAGTTAAAATATTTCTTGAGCATTTTAGTTTATTTTTATTATTGGTGATTATTGACTATTGGAGGTTTCTTATCACTTGATTGTGGTGCGCTTGAAAAGTGATTTTATTTCTTTTAACTTTATTCAACTACTCTTTAACAGTCTTTATTATTTTGTGTCATGTCCTTTAGTAATTAAAATTGAGAAATGAAATAAATATTATTTCTGATCTAAAAAATAAATATTACATTTTCATCTCTGTATATACACACATGGAGAAGGACCCAAACTAATACTAGATGCGTGAGACTAAAAATAAAAAATAGAACACATCCCTTTATAGCGGGTCTTTCCGGTAGGCCATTAGACTTCTAATTCAATTTTTCCTCTCATGATGAGAGTATACGTCTATCATTCCCAACTTGGAGATATTACTGCTGAAGTTGTAATCTTGATAAAGATATATATCAGTTGATCTTGGTATTGGATGAATAGTGTGCACATGTTGCCTTTCTCCTTGTGATTCTTAATGGAATGTATGCCAATTTTAACATGTTTTGTTTTTTCATTTTGAACGGGGTTTCGAGCAATGCTGATAACAAATTTATTATTATAGTAGTGTCGTATGAGTTTTTCATCTTCTAGCCCTAGATCCTGCATTATAGACTGACCCTATAGTTTCTCACATATCTCTTGTGACATTGCTCTGTATTCTACTTCTGCACCGGACCTTGCAACTATTTTTTTCTTATCACTTCTCCTAGTCATGCCCCCTCCCCCACCGACAAAAAAAAAACAGAGGAACAATATCCGATGGTTGATTTCTGGCCACCTTTGCTTCCAACCAAATTAGCTTTTGTGTATACTTCAACATTCACATGTTTGTTTTGGGAGAATAAAATTCCACGCCCGAGTGACCTCTTTAGGGATCATAGCACTCAAATTGCAATCTCCTGATATCTCAATATGGGAGAATGCATGTATCTGCTTAGGATCCTAACTGCATATGTGATATCAAGATTCCCCTCTCGAACCTATACTTTCTAACTATGTTGTTTGGGAGGCCAGTGATGTTCTTGTTTTGCACATGGCTTGCAAAAAGTCTTCTAATGACTGTTTGCCTATCATCCGTCATAATGTGATTGCGATGGCTGCTTGAAATCATCTTGAACCAATTCACTCCAAAAGTGCCAAAACATCTTACACCTGTACGGCTGTACCATTGCTTGACCAAATCTCTCTCCTGATGTTGCATATCAAGAAATTCGTCTCTCGAAGCAAAACTTGTCCAATATCGTCCTTTCTGCACTGCCCTTTCAACTTAACAAAAATACTTCTAGGAACTACCTGCTGTTTGCTATCTTGTACGTCTTCCTAATTCTTATGAGATGATGTGTCAACAGATCTTGAGTTAAAATGGTTGTGGACACTTCTAAAAAACTATTTGTGAAACTGACTACTGATGTTTTTGTTATAATAAAGTTGCCCTCTACATGTCTTAAAATTTCGTGCTCCTATTGGGGTTATGTGATTCTCATTATATGGGAAGTGTTCTGACAGTCTTGTTATTTGAAATTCAAACCGCCCCTTTGCATCAACCCATAGGGGGAGCTGATTTCTCTGTGGAAGGCAGGATCCATCAAAGACTATTTGGTGAAATTTCAATGGTAATTGCCATGTGCAACTGCAGGGATCCTTAAACAACAAGTCTCGATATTTACTTCAGGACTTCAAAAGGGACTTTGGTTGGGCGTGGTGTTTGAGATTCGTCTTGATTTGATTATGACATGATTTAGGCTCACATATTGATCGAAGACTCCATATGGAAAGAGTCTTGGAGTGCCATCACATATGGCAACAATCGTGCAAAACCTCAACCCGAGGGAAAAATCCATATACCATCGGGGGTTAGGAGGGGTGGGGGGGGGGAACAAGGAAAGTCTAGTGGCTAAGTCAACATCCATCAATTTTTTTTACAAGGAAGCCGTGGAAGATCATTGTGTCAAAGGTCTGCATTTCAACTGTGATGAACCATACACATTAGGGCATTAGTGTAGGAATCTATTTTGATTGGAGTTGGAATGTGTAAAGCAGGAAGAACTAGTAGAAGAGGATCCCAAAATACCCTTAAATGATATCACTGGAGTGCAAACCACCCGCACCATCCCACTCTACGCATCAATTGATTGGCGACTAGCCAAGATATTCATCAATACCAATATCACCCACGATTTCATCAAGAAAGTACAAAAGGTGTTTGGGTTTGCCCATTAGGGGGAGAACAAGAATGGAGGTGGCTATGACCAAATGGGAAGAAATTACGTAGCCTATGGATTTATATGGGGATTCAACTCCATTTTTACACAAATTTCTTCTCCGTTGAGCTCTATGTGATTCAAATTGTTGTGGTATTATGGGTTAAATGGCTAAGTCCATTAGGAGATATTGCGCGCAGTGTTACTGAGTTACCGATGACTTTCCATTTGGAGGAGAAGGCCGTAAATCAGTGGGCCTTAAAGACACACACACACAAGTCACATATGCACTGTTTATTAGGGGATCACACTCCCCGAACCCGTGGGAGAATATTTTGTAGGGATGCGATTCCTATTCAAAGAGATTGAAGGACTGCTGCATGTGCGAGCACATGACCACCATATCTACTTGATGCTAGGTGTCACACTAGTGGTACAATCATTCAGTTACTCTCTTTGCAAAAGGAATAAATAAAGTGACTGTGAGTTGATGCTTCAACAAGGGATCATTCGTCCTCTCCAGTCACCAGTCTCATCACATGTTTTGCTTGTGTAGAAAAATGATGCACTTGAACGACAAACTCGTGAAGGATGTGTTCCTTATCCATGTGGTAAATGAGCTGCATAAAACAATGATGTTCTCCAAGGTAAATCTAAACCCTGGCTATTGTTAGGCCATATGGTATTAGAAGACTTGTCCATGATCGCATTCAAGACGCTACATGCACTTCAAATTTCTAGCCATGCCATTCGATCTGATGAATGTACCTTCCAACTTTTAGGCCGTTATGAATGAGGTATTTGATCTCTATCTTCACAAAATATTTAAGTTTTCTTCGATGATATCCTGATATACATCAAGACTTTGGTGCGGCATTTTCACCATATATGTGGTGTCTTAAACCTTTTCAAGAAACACCAACTTAATTTGAAACACAAGAAATATGTGTTTGACACCGATTATGTACATTACCTTGGCCACATCGTGCATGAGAATAGTGTATTAGTGGATCCCAACAAAATCATTTCAATCACAAAGTGGCATGAATTGTAAATTCCACGAGCACTCCATGTGGCTTTGAGCCGACACGTTTAATAAAGCTACTGGCGCTCTTTGGAAGTCAGAAGAAGTGGGCCAAGAATGTGCTATCTGCAGCCCCATAAGCGATCCATTTGATCAAATATGTGGAGAGATCGAAGAAGCAGAAACCCTCACTAACCTCTGCAATAGCATCCCAAAGAAGGAGACTGCATGCTCATGGGTGGTTTGGGATGATCTCATCCTTTACAAAAAGCGAACATATTTGGCATTATAATCACCATTGGTAGAGGTTGTACTAAGGGCCACTCACACGTAAGACACTTCAACGACTACGAGCATAGAGTGTTTCATGTGGAGGGGCTTGCAAAAATCAGTGTAGGATTTCATCACAGAGTGTTTTATGTACTAGTAGAAGAAGATATAGCTTTTATATCGCTGCAATATCTTTTATATCGCTGCAAACATATTTATAAATTTCCTCAAGGAATTGCCATAGTTTTCCGAAATCCCGCGATCCTAATAGTGGTGGATAGGCTCTCCAAGTACATCACTTCAGTTCCACTCCATACATAATGATGAGTTTAGCTCAAAGTCTTCTTTAAGTAGATCTTTTATCTTCATGATTCACCATAATATTTTTTTTGAGAGATAAGGAGTTTACCAAGTACGCGAGAGTCTGCGATCTTGAAGGAATTGCATAAGGTCCATGAAAGTATGCGATCCCAGTGGTCACGGATAGACCCCCGAAGTACGCTCACTTCATTTCCATGGTTCTCGACACACAATGATGAGTTTATCTCAAGTCTTATTTGAATAGATCTTCTACTTTCATGGTTTACCATAATCAATTGTTTTGAAAGAGATAAGCTGTTTACCAACCTCTTCTGGCAGGAACTGTTTCGACCGAGTGGCATCACTTTGGCTATGCCCTCTGCCTACTATCCATAACCGATAACGAGAGTAGTGATCCATATTTTGGAGATGTACATGGTGTTTCTTTGGGGAGAAATCATAAGAAGCGGCCGAGCGGGTAGTGTGGTTACCATGGGCCAAATACTGCTACAGTACCTTCTATCACATTTCATTTCACACTGGCATTCAAACGAGATCTCTTGCAACTACTTCTTTACACTTATACAATTAGCTTGGGTAGAGGGGGTTCACCAAGGAATCCTACATCTCGACATAACTGTTAATATGATTTGACACGCGTTATTTCTGGCTCAGAACCGCATGCAACCATACTATGATGGCCTACACAAGGAGGTTTTGTAAATCGACTGGAGCTGGGTCGGGGCTGGCAATTGCAGCGTCATCACCGAACCAACAACAAACCACGCCACAATTTTTATGCCCATATCAGGTCATGACATGCATTAGAAACATTGATTATCAACTTCACCTTCTAAAGGGGGCAAAGATCTACAACATTTTATATGCATCAACCATTAAACCACTTAGATGAGAACCGCCTACCACCCTTGCTCCATTTCATTCTACAAATGAAGGCAAGTTCAAGTTAAACTAATTCGTCGTTGTGGATACAAATGTCGCATTCACACACGAATGACGCAGTGGTGGATACAACAAATTGTAAATGAGGGTGGACAATTTTTTTCTAAACTCAATAGTCCATAAAATGTTACCTTGAGTGGGGGTGAGCAGGTGGGCCATGGATCACGAGTTGGAAATTAATTTTGGGGATGCACATAGCTGAGTTTGGATACAAATAGCCAAGTTTAGTCTGCGTATAACCAAATTTAGTCTGTGAATATCCAAATTTTGGTCTGCTTATAACAAATCGCAAAAAAAAAGTGGTGTCAGTGCCCCTTTGGCCCCCGTCTGGATCCACCCCTGGGATGACGCATGGGGCAAAGAATTAACAGTTCATTAGGAGAAACAAAATGCAGATGATGTGGGAATCATGAGTCCTTTCAACAAGGTTATGATTGGTCCAAACTTGTGGACAAGCTTGCTTTTGAAGGAGGTGATGTTGCAGACACACTTTGGGGGTGCACGTACTATTTGACATTTGAAATTAGCGTCATCTTTATTTCAAATTTTATTATTGTTTTACTTTTAGCAAACTTTTCAATTTAGCATTTTAAATTCTCAGCATTTTCTTATTATTGTTTTGGTTGAAAATAATAATTAATAGACATGGAATGGAAGAAATTGCAAGTTATGTCTTAGGCTTTATTTGGTTCTACGTTTTGCCGTTCCATTTGGGGCAAACGCCGCCGGAAGGCGGGTAAACAAATGAATCTCCAGCGGCGTTTGCTCTGTTTCCACCCGCCCGCCTTGAGAAAAGCCCAAAAAAGCTCTGTTTGGAAAAGCCACCTTCCACCTCCGATTCGAACACTCTGTTTCCACCCGCTGGATCGACCCGCCACCGCCGAAACAAAGGAAGCCTTAATATTCTACTCCTCTCCCTCTCCTCTTCTTCTCTCTCACCCCTCAGTGCTGTCTAGGGTAGACCCCCCCGAGAGGAGAGCTCCCCTTCTCATTTCACTTAGAAGGCAACATTGAGGGACATAGACGCAACCGTGGAAATAAGTTTGTTTCTCCTCACTTCGATCCATACCTCTCAAGGCCGGTGACTCGTTCCTTATTGTGGACATGCAACTGAAAGCAAAGATAGAGAGGAGAGAAGTTCAAAGAGGTCAGAGCTTCCCTCATTATGTTCTATTTGTTGGGGATTTTGTGAGACTTATACAAAGACACATCATCTAATTAAAACATTGGGATGGACAATTGATACAAAACATACCTAAATCCATGGAAAGAGGTCGAAGACCTCTGTTTCTTCGTAGCATACATGTCTCTAAGGAAGAGAACGCCCCCCTTACTCCCACTAAGGATGAGATGTTAGGATCGTAAGATAATTAAAAGTTAACCCCCATTACTTAGGGACCATAACCTATTTATAGAGAATCCCTAATATGTATTTTGACATTTATCTCCATCATATAAATACAAAACGTGGTCCCGATTTCCACACAATATGAACTTCTCTTACTTTATGAAGCATCGTTTACCCCATTAATAAAATCATGATAAATGATAGCCTCCTAACATGTATAGTTGACACCTGACATATTAGGCCTATTGAAATTATTGTTTCTAAAAACCTCCCATTTGGCTAAATATGATATACCTAATTGCTCATTACAACAAAACCTCATGAACTCAAAAAATTGGTTTAAGTGTCAAAAACATTTTCATCAATGTTCCATGATTGTACTAATAAGATCAAAGTGATCTTTGTCTCACTATGAGAGAGAGTGAGCTCAGCTGGCATGGGGACATTAATATTTTATTTGGATTATGATATTTGCTATCCTACCTGTCATCTTCAGCCATGATCACAGTCCTGTTCTCTGTCATCCCTCACCATTATTTTTTTTCCTGGCTGCCTTTCCAACAATGCTTGCTTTTTTGTATTTTTTTGTTCAGAGATTTTACAAATCCATCCCTACCTTCTGAACAACGAGGTAGATCATCACAAGTAAGTTGTTTCCATTTCCATTTCTCATAGATTAATTTAATTTTGCAATTCATTCAAGTTGGTTGCAGATGCATCATCATGGCTTTGATTTTATATTTTTTGTATTTACTTACTGGATAACAGTGGGATGCTCGAGATCTTATTTGTTTATACCATTAATGGCAGCTTGGTTATGGTGATACTGGAGGGTTGTATGCACTTCATCCATCTGGTGGGAGAGCCGGTAATGGTGTATTCTAGTTAATATTTATAGCTCCTTCCATTATGTTCTCACCTTCTAATTTATATTTATTTCTCCTTTGTTTGTTCCAGTCACAATGGCTCAGGTTGGTTATACACACTAAGTTCCCCCTTTTATGACAAAATTGGTTATCTATATTTAATCTTCATCCTTGTCTTCCTCTTTTCTTTGCGTGCCTTTATTGTTAACATTTCCTCATCTACTGTCACTTGATATTGTTTTCCTCATATTGAATTTATCTTCGGTTGTAACATATTTTTTTATGTTTTATTAGATGAACAATGCTGCAGCCGTTGCAGCTGCATTTGGCAGTGGATTGCCTCCTGGTATCAGTGGTAGTAATGAGAGGTGCACCATACTTGTGTCTAACCTTAATACCGATGTAAGTTTTTTTTCTTTTTATTAGGACTTCCAGTCCCTTGACTTGTCTCTGATGATCCTAATAGTTAATCATTTTGTTGTTTTCTCCTTTAGAAAATTGATGAGGACAAGCTTTTTAACTTGTTTTCTATGTATGGCAACATTGTAAGAATCAAATTGCTTCATAACAAACCAGATCATGCTCTTGTTGAGATGGGGGACGGTTTTCAAGCTGAATTAGCAGTGCACTTTCTGAAGGTTAGTGTAATATAGTTCTAAATACATTATGCATTTGATGAGCACTGATCAGTTTTTTTTTCTAATTTTTATTATTGGTATTTATTCTACTTATTGTAAATCTTTCTTGGAGATTAGAATGACAAAAAACTTGCCATATGACTAATCATTGGTTATATTTGTTATTAAACTTGGCATATGCCTACACTACAATCAAAGCCGTCCATTTTGTGTGGATCGACGATCCATGTAATTTCTTTATTTTTTTGTATTCTTCTGATTTGTATTTTAATATGTGTTGAGAGCCGTCATGATTGGAGATTTATGACCATCCATGGTGTTCCCTAAGTCTATAAACATGGTTAGTAGGTTCATTTAGAGGACATTGTAAATTGAGTCAAACGTTTTCCTTTTGATCACCGGTGCAGAAGCCGGAACCCAAGTGTGAAACTTGGGAGTTACCTTCTCCTCCCCTCCCCTCCCCCCAGTAGACGTCCACCCTCCTTCCCTGCCACCTCCATTAATTGGCCACCCCCTTTCCCAACTTCCATTGTCCGGCCACCCCTCGCTCCCACACCCACCTCCTCGTAAAATTCCATCACCACTTCAACTGCTCAATTTACTTTTCTGTCGATCACTGCCACCGCCTTTGGTGAACAACACCACCACCTCCGATGACTACCATTGGCCACCCCTCCTTCCCATTATTCCATCACTCTCAAGCCATATGCCTGCCACTCCACCTCCCCACTCATAATCACCTCCCAAAAGTAGACCCACCCCTCTTAAAATGTCTCACAATGTCCCCACATCCCATTATCCCTTAATCCCCCCCCCCCCCCCCCCCCCAAAAAAAAAAAAAAAAAATCCCACAATCTGTACTCCCCACTTCCTCCATTATCTCTCTCAAGGTTGCAGATGCCGGATGTCTGATTCTTGTTGGTTTGAGTTTTTTATGTTGTATGTCGGATTGCAGGTGATATAATGTCAGGCTCATGTTGTTTGGGTTTATGTCGGATTGTAGGGGATATATCATAAACATTTCAAAATGTGAGATTGTAATATTATAATTATATATATATTTCATAATATTTTTCATTTATTAATTAAATCGTAATTATTTTATCTAATTAAGTGTAATCTAAAATTTTGGATCACTGAATATATTTTTTTCCACATCATATATTGCCACAATGCCGCAATCGTGGAGGACGAGGGAAGAGAGAGATAGAAAGAAAGAAAGAAAGGATTAGGAATAGAAACAACCACATTACCAAAATTCCACAATGCCAGCTGACTGCCATAAGGATTGACCACAACCACACTGCCACAATGCCAATTGACTGCCATAAGAAATTGTCGCAACCACAATGCCAACCAACTCCCATAAGAATTTCACTCAACCACAAGACCCACAATGCCAGAATGCCAACCGACTACCATAAGGACTACTGGACTAGCCACAACCACAATTCCATAATGCCAGCCCACTGCCATAAGGCTTTGCCACGCCAACAATGCCACGATGTCAGCCGAGAAGGAAGAGGGAAATAGTGGAAGAGAGATCAAAGATATAGAGGAAGGAGGATGAAAATAGAGGAATAAGGAATAAGGACAGCCACAACCACAACCATAAGGACTGCCATAAGGCTTTGCTACACCAACAATGCCACATAGCCACAATGCTTGCCGAGAATAAGAGCGAAATAGAGAAAGAATGAGGAGGGAAATAGAAGAATAAATAGTAAGGACTGCTACAACCACATCCCACTGCTATAAGTCTTTGACACACCAACAATGCCACACAACCACAATGCCAACCGAGAAGAAGGAAAAGGGAAATAGAGGAAGATAGATCAGAGAAATAGAGGAAATAAAGGAAGATGCGTCAAACTACGGTATGACCACATGAAGAAATAACAACTCTCCATTGAAAATTAGCAAATAATAAATAGAAAAATAAAGATCAAACTCACAGTGTCGAATGGATGAGCCACAAAAGAGTAGAGGAGAGGAGGAAATGTGTCAAGAACCGGTGCCGAGAAAAGGACGGCCGACGTCCGATTAAAAACACCCAACAACAAGAACACAACCCAGATGCAAAAATCACCAAAACCACTGAACCAGAGAGCCAGGAGAAGACGAGTGAAGAAATCACGAGAGACGGAGATTAGGGCAAGCCGTTGGTGGAATGTGAGGAATCGAGCGTGAAAAAGATAAATAAAGTCGATAAGAATTAAGATATTATAATATAATAAGTAAATTAAATAATTAATGATGTAATACTTATTAATGCAATTTCAGCCACAATAATCCGCCATAACCTGTAATATTGGGCTGATATATCCGACATATCGGCCACAATCTTGGAAAACGCCAGATTTGGTAATTGTTGTGGTAACGTGGCGATCCCCCCAAAAAATGTCATGTTGGCCGCAATCTACAAGCTTGATTCTCTCACTCCACCTCCAAGCACCTCCCTAGACCCCCCGAGACCCCACTTCACCACGGTAGCCAGCTGACTGTCCTAACAACTCATGCCCCCCCATCCTCTGCCCATCCCACAGGAACCAGCCTGCATTAAATCCAGCACCCTTTTAGAGGCCTCCTCAATGCTGCGAACTCAGCCACTGCAACCTGCAGTTTTATTTCAGCCTCCTTTTGCAGCCCAGCAGTCACACAGCCCCCTCCGCCTCTTGGGTTCACCTCAGCAGCCCCCATCCTCCTCACATACATCATAACCACTCCCCCAATGCTCCCAATCGACATTGAGCTTCCAGAAATCAACAGCTTTCAATCCAACAGCCTCAGTCAGCCCCCGACTTTCTTCAAACAGTCCAGATTCAGTCCTTCGTTCCTCGGACCACCACACCTACCGAGCCTTCTACCCGTAAGTATTGGGATTTATAGTTTGGTGGCATTGGATTTTTGTGTCGAATCACGTGCTTATTCCATGTTTTGGGTTTATTAGTAATCATTACTCGCTAGTCTCTTGGGACTTGCTAGGAATTCTTTGCTTGTGTTCTTATTTTCCCGCACTCTCACATATGTACTGCAACACATGTTTTCTAGTTTTTATGTTTGACATGTATTAGAAAAGCCCATGTAAAAGGCCCATTTAATGGCCTATTTTTCTTCCTCCTTCTTTAGTCCCACATCATGTATAGGATTTATTCTTCTCTCTTCTCTCCTATATATTTGTATTCTCTCCTTGTATTTACATACTGAAATAATACATACAAGCTTTGGGCTCTTTCAACATGGTATCAGAGCCAGGTTGCGTCTAGCCGCGGACTGCCCCTTCTCTGTCCGCCCGGTCTCCTGCGGACTGCCCCTTCTCTGTCCGCCCGGTCTCCTGCGGACTGACCCTTCTCTGTCCGCCCGGTCTCCTGCGGACTGCCCCTCTGCTTCTGTCCGCCCGGTCTCGTGCGGACTGCCTTCTGCATCCGCTCCGGTCTCGTGCGGACTGCCCTTCTGATTCCGCTCCTCTTCTCTCCCTCCGTGGTTCCACCCTCCCCAGGCTTCTTATAGCCATCTTCTGCTCTGACTCGTGGGGCCCACCTCTCTCCATCCGCTCCGGACGATCATTCCTGTCCGCTGCGGGCTCTGCTTGTATCCGCTCGAGCCTCTCTGCTCGCGGACTACTACCTCTAGCTTCTCTCTCTCTCGCTGCGGGCTCTGCTTGTATCCGCTCGAGCCTCCTTGCTCGCGGACTGCTCCCTCTTGTCCGCTGCGGGCTCCGCTTGTATCCGCTCGAGCCTCTTTGCTCGCGGACTGCTCCCTTTAGCTTCTCTCTCTCGCTCGCTGCGGGCTCTGCTTGTATCCGCTCGAGCCTCCTTGCTCGCGGACTGCCCCCCCCCCTCTAGCTCGCTCCTTTTTTGTCCGCTCGAGCCTCTGCTCGCGGACTCTCTCTCTCCGCCTTCCCTTGCGGACTGCTCCTGTCCGCTGCGAGCTCTGCTTGTATCCGCTGTGCTCCTCTTCCAGCGACCTGCCCACAGTTCGCCGCGACCTCTTGCGGACTGCTCCTGCCCGCTGCTGCGACCTGCCCCAGTTCGCCGCGGCCTCTGTCGCGGACTGCTCCTGTTCGCCGCGGCCTCACTCAACTCGCCGCGACCTCCAGCCCGCCGCGACCTCCAGCCCGCCGCGACCTCCAGACCGCCGCGACCTCCAGACCGCTGCGGGTTGTTCTCTCCGCGCCCTGCTGCTCTTCAGTCGCCATGTCCTCCAGCGACTCCACTACCGCTCAACCCCCTGCCGACCACGTGGCTCCTCTCGAACTCCGGGATGAGCTTCGGATTACTACTATTTCTCTCTCTGGCAAGGCTAATTTCATTCCCTGGGTCCACTCTGTCCGCCGGGTCTTACAGGCCAAGGGCCTTGCCCGTCACCTTACCCAGGGCCCACCAACTCCGTCTACTGATGATTGGCTCCGCAATGACGGCCGTGTCCAGACCTGGATCCTGAACTCAGTCGAGGGTGAGCCGTACCAGATGATCATGTATCATGAGACTGCTAAAGCCATGTGGGATGAACTTCATTCGCTGTACTCCGGAAAGGACAGCCTTCAACACCTTTTCGACATCCTCACTGATCTTCAAGCCTTGGATGTTGGCAAAGCTCTGGACATGACCTCCTTCGTGGCCCGTGCTAAAACTCTCACGGAAGCCTGGATTCAGCACCAGCCCGCGACTACTGATCTCGCTGCCCAACGCGCCCAGAAGGAGGCTGTTTGTATTGCTATGATTATGGCTCGCGTCCCGCCACACCTACATAGTATTCGGGCCCAGGTTCTGGCTTCACCCACTACCCCTTCTTTCTCTGATGTCTGCTCGATGTTACTTCGCGTACCACCTCCTCCGGAGGCTCCTGCACCACCCTCGCCGGCCCTTCTTCAGCAGGCCCTTCCTCCTTTACTCCCACAACCCTCCTTTCCTCGGGGTGGCCGTACGGGCTCCCGTGGGCGGGGCCGTGGTGGCCGCGGACGGCCCAAGTGCACCTACTGCGGCCGGGATGGCCATACTGAAGCCGTTTGTCACAAGAAACATGGCTACCCCCCTCGCCCGCCTACTGCTGCTGTTACCGATAGCTCTCCTCCGACTGGTACGGATCTTGAGGCTCTTCGCCTACAGCTGCAACAACTCCAGGGGCTCCTCAACCCCCCTTCTGCTTCCCATGCCTCCACCTCCCATGCAGGTATTGTCTCCACCTCCGCTGCAGGTACTGCCTGTCTCTCTTCCAGCTCCCGCTGGATCCTGGACTCGGGAGCCACCCACCACATCACTTCCATGCGGTCGCCCCAGTTCTCTACTGCTGCTCACCCCCCGTCTATTACTGTGGCCAATGGTGCGCTTGTCCCGGTCTCCGGCTGCGCGGACCTCCTCCTTCCTCCCTCTCTCTCTCTTCGCTCCGTTCTTTATGTGCCGGCCTCGCCTTTTAATTTACTCTCTGTTGGTCGTCTTACTACTGATATGAATTGCTTTATCACCTTCACCTCTTCTGGTTTTTTGATACAGGATCGGCAGACGCGGATTACCATTGGTAGGGGTCGGCTGCAGAACGGGCTTTACCTCCTCGATGTCTCTCCCACATCCCTTTCCTCCGTTTCCTCGTCTGATTGGCATTGTCGGCTTGGGCATGCCCCTCTACCTATCCTCCAGAAGGCGCTTCCAGACATTTCTCTTCCTGCTTTTCAATGTGATTCTTGTATTATTGGCAAACAACCTCGCTCTTCTTTTCCAGCTCATTGTACTAGGAGCTCAGCTTTCTTTGATTTAATACATTCTGATATTTGGGGCCCCTATAAAGTTCCTAGCATTTCTGGTTATCGTTATTTTATAATATTTATTGATGATTACTCTCGTACTACTTGGTTGTATCTCCTGCATGATCGCTCTGAGCTTCCGCGTGTCTTTCAGGCGTTTGTGTTAGAGACTCGTACGCAATTCTCTACCACCATTAAAACTTTCCGCTCTGATAATGCTCGGGAATACACTAGCCACGAGTTTGCCACTCTCTGCGCAAACTTCGGTATTGTTCACCAGACCTCTTGTCCCTACACCCCCCAACAAAACGGGGTCGCTGAACGCAAGAACCGCCACTTGCTCGATGTGGCTCGCTCTCTCATGCTTCACATGCACGTTCCCAAAGTCTTCTGGAACTTTGCGGTCTCCACAGCATGTTTTCTTATCAACCGTCTCCCTCTCCCGTTCTCCACAACGCTACACCCTTCAGCCTTCTTTTTCCCTCCACACCCGCCTTCCCCCTCACCCCCCGGGTTTTTGGCTGTACCTGCTTTGTCCATAAACTGGGCCCCACTCTTGACAAACTGGCTCCCCGTGCGGCCAAACACATTTTTGTCGGCTACTCACGTACCCAAAAGGGCTATGTTTGCTACTCTCCGCTCACCCGGAAGGTCTCTGTTTCGGCTGATGTTACTTTCCGGGAGGATCAACCCTTCTTCCCTCCTCCGTTGCCACCACTTCTCCCACCACCTACTCCCACACCCTCCCTTCCCCGGCCGGTGATCCACGTCCACTCACCTCCCACCATCCCTCCGCCTCCTCCCACCATTGACCCTCCTCGACCCCCAGTTATTCGGGTCTATGCTCGTCGCCCTCTTCCTCCCGTTGCTCCTCTGCAGTCGGCTTCGACCTCGGCTTCTCCGTGTTCTGCTGCTCCGGTGTCGGCCTCTACCGCTCATCCAATGGCGGACTATGTTTCTCTCCATCGCCTCTCTCCACCTCTACAGGCCTTGGCTACTTCGCTCTCCTCGGTCTCTATTCCTACTTCTGTCCAGGACGCTCTTCAACATCCTGGGTGGCGTGCGGCTATGGAAGAAGAGATGGCTGCTCTTTGGGCCAACCAGACTTGGACCCTGGTGCCCCTTCCTCCCGGCCAGAAACCCGTTGGGTGCAAATGGGTTTTCGTCATTAAACATGCTCCTGATGGGACCATTGATCGCCTCAAAGCTCGGTTGGTTGCTCGTGGTTTCACCCAGCAACCGGGGCTGGACTATGACGAGACCTTCTCTCCGGTCGCTAAGCTCAACACGGTCCGCATTCTCCTCTCTGTGGCTGTCCATCGCCAGTGGCCCTTGTTTCAACTCGACGTCAAGAACGCTTTCCTGAACGACGACCTTCAGGAAACGGTTTACATGCAACAACCTCCCGGGTTTGAGACCACGGGGGAGTCACGGGTTTGTCATCTTCTCAAATCTCTATATGGTCTCAAACAATCCCCTCGGGCATGGTTCGACAAGTTCAGCAAAGCGCTCCGGGACGTTGGCTTCACTCGCAGCTCGGCTGACTTCTCATTGTTTACTCGTCACCAGGCCACTGGTACGGTTCTCCTGTTGGTATATGTCGACGACATCATTATTACTGGCAGTGACTTGGACGACATACAGGCCGTTAAGCTACATCTGAGCTCCGTCTTCCAAACTAAAGATCTGGGTCCTCTTCGGTACTTCCTCGGTCTGGAAGTGGCCAGACGGTCAGATGGATTGGTTCTCTCTCAGCGCAAATATTGCCTGGATCTCCTTCATGATGCAGGCTACTCTGGTTGCAAACCTATTAACACTCCCATGGATGCAAATCACAAAATATGTGCTCAGGGCTCAGATTCTGATTTGCTTCTACCAAATCCCGAATATTACCGTCGTCTAGTTGGGAAGCTTATCTACCTAACAGTTACAAGACCTGATATATCTTTCGCTGTGGGACTTGTGAGTCGCTATATGCACTCTCCTCGAAGCTCTCATCTCCAGGCTGTGGAACGCATTCTCAGATATCTTAAGACAGCTCCTGGCCAAGGACTTGTATACAAAACCTCATCCTCCATTCCTACACTAGTGGCATACTCTGATGCCGACTACGCTGGCTCCCTCGACGATCGACGATCTACTAGCGGGTTTTGTACCTATTTTGGAGGACATCTGATTACTTGGCGAAGCAAGAAACAAGCAGTGGTTGCTCGATCCTCAGCCGAAGCAGAATATCGGGCAATGGCTGCTGTGGTCTCTGAACTCACATGGATTGAGAGTCTCCTTACCGACCTTGGAGTTAAACTACCTTCACCAGCTCTCCTCCTTTGTGACAGTCAAGCTGCCATACATATTGCCAAAAACCCGGTCTTCCATGAAAGAACGAAGCATATCGAGGTAGATTGTCATTTCATCCGAGAGAAAGTCCACATGAAGAAGATCGAGCTCAAGCACGTTCCGGGTACTGAACAGGTTGCTGACATCTTCACCAAAGCTCTTCCTAGTACCCTCTTCTATCAGTGCCTATCCAAGCTTGGCGCATACGACTTGTACGCTCCAGCTTGCGGGGGAGTATTAGAAAAGCCCATGTAAAAGGCCCATTTAATGGCCTATTTTTCTTCCTCCTTCTTTAGTCCCACATCATGTATAGGATTTATTCTTCTCTCTTCTCTCCTATATATTTGTATTCTCTCCTTGTATTTACATACTGAAATAATACATACAAGCTTTGGGCTCTTTCAACAACATGATTATATTATTTATAACATTTTATTATTGCAAGTTTAGTTAGCCATCATAGTGTGATATAGTCATCTTAGGAACTACCCCTGCATAATACAATAATGAATATACATTTTTACAGCGTTATGAATTATGATACTTTTTTCCTTTTCCTACATCCTTATTTATTTGCAAGCATTTTGGTGTCCTCGCTATCCTTTTTTCCTGTTCAGAATAGTTTTTTTTTAAACTTTTATACTTGAAATAATGAACATATGTTGCCTCTTTATTTCTTATGTCTTCGATGATTCCTAGGAAGGGATTTATTTTTGGTTTAACGTAGGCGATGAAAATGCCATGAGGTACACTAAACTTAGTTTTGTGGTAGCCTATCATCTTTCCATGTTGAATATACTTCAAGAAATGGAAAAAAACCTTCATTTTGTTTTTTAAAAGTAGGGCCTACAAATCACAGATAAATATAAATATATTTTGCTTAAAAGGAATAGTTTTTTTTCTCTGAAAAAAGTTGAAAATTATTTCAAAAGAGACTGAACACAATATTAAATGATAGTTTCTTAGTGAGGCAATTGGAATTCTATAATTGAGCTTGATATAATGTGAGATTGAATCCCGGAATCCCGCGATCCCTCCCCGGTGCCGACGCCGTGGAACCCTAGGTGACGACTCCTAGGCCTCCAAACTCCTCCCCAAGATAATCCCTACCCCCACCTTCATTTTCCACGCCTCAAACCATCATTTTACCCGCTGCAGCCCGCCATTCCAGCCCCCGGAAAACAGCCGGCCTGCTGCCCCTTTTCCGCCGCCCAACCCGCCTCCTCCCCTCAAACCCGCCGCCTCTCCACCGCCGCTACAGGACCGCCTCCACCTCTTGCCCCCTCCCCACTGCTGGCCGACCAGCCCTCATCTCTTACCAAATCCGGCCACCGCAAGGGCCTCTTTGCCCTAGCCGACTACCCCCACATATCCCCTCCATGGATCCACCATCCTACTAGCCCAAAACTTCTAGATCAGTCCAGATTTAGGATTATAGCCACCCGATCCGTTATTTTCACCGCACAAACTTTCCATTTTTGCCCGGATCCGACCCTAAATAGCGGATCTACCCACCCCCGGCCCAGATCTACTTCTTCGTGGCTGCATCCACCATTTTATTGTCCGTTCGCACCGTTCTCCGCGGAGGACAGCCACCATCACCGTTGCATCGCCACCGGTTCCATCTCTGATCGTCGATCTACACATCCGACCCTCCAAATCTTCAGTGCCTCGGTTCAGCCCTCTACTTTGTGAGCGTTTGTATTATTGTAATATTTGATTCACATTTGCATTTGGTAATTTATCACATCTTGCTGCGATTTATGTTCGTGGAAATTTGTTTTTGTGCACTAATAACTTGCAGGAGGAGGCATTCGCCGCGCGCTTTGCTTTGGCCCTTCGAGCGGAGGAAAGTCATTCCAATTGCCTAAACAAATAATTGTTTTTCTATTCAAATATCTGTGTGGTGCTAAAACTTAAATTGCTTAAATTATTTGTCAAATATCGGTCATTGCATTACATGTATAGTTGGATTAGCGTGTCACCCTGACACGATCACCTAGAGTTGTAGGTTTTGTGCACCACTAGCCAACCCCTACATCATTTTGGTATCAGAGAGCAAGGTTAGGCCATTTGCATGCTTTGTAGTGGTAGGTCATATAGAGTCTTTATGTTCATCCATGACTAATTATTGTCGTCGTTCCTCTCCTCACTTTTGGGATTCTGAGTCCGCCTATACCTAATCTCATAGAGCAACTTCAGAGAAATCCTCACGTTATCATGATGATTATTATCGCCTGCGACACACCACTTCTCGAGATCGTGTCGACCCACCGACACAACCTCACTATGCCAGAGACGATCAATATGATGATTGTCGTCGTTCATATCCTTGCACGCGAGCGGATCGTGTTGATCCTTCGACTCAACTCGATTACCTTAGGGATGACTATTATGAGGATCGTCACTTTGAGAGAGATCTTGAGAGTCAGTTTCGTACAGTTTCTCCTTCCTTTGACGCTCATCGAGTTCCGAGTCTTTCAGTTATTGGCTCGTGGATATCGAGTATTATCTTGATCATTTTGAGTTATTCGGTGAGCGTCGCGTTAAGTTTGCGAAACTTAGACTTTTAGATCAGGCAAGGGCATATTAGGCTAGCGTTGAGAGGACCCGCGAGCGAGACCGTCTTTGTCGCATCACTAGTTGGATGGACATGAAGCGTACATTGTGTCAGAGGTACCTACCTTCATCATATCGTAGTCGGTTGCTCGACCAATTATTTTCCCTTCAACAAGAATCCATGTCTGTCGCTGAGTACAAGGATTGCTTTGATGAGTTGGTAGTGAAGAGCGATATCCGAGAGGAGTCAGCCATGACCACTTGCAGATTCCGGTCTGGGCTTCGATCTGACATTCGTACTAAGTTGGTTTATCATAGCTCGAAGTCCCTCAAGCAGACGTATCAGCTTGCCCTTCATTACGAACAATCTTTGAGATCCGCCAGAGTTGGTCGATTGGACCCTCACCTTGACCTCCGCAGTACGAGTCCTTCTCATACTGAGGTCACCACAATGCCTACAACTGTCTTACCACCCACGACGGAAGTGATACCTGATACAGATTGCTCTCACCCCAGCGAGATGCTTAGCCCCGTGAGTGATCTATCTCTTGTTTCTGACCCGTATCTTGTGACTCCGACTGAGGGTGAGCCTGAGCGACCTATTGAGTCTGCAGTGTTGTGCCCCTCACCCACACCTCCACTTTTGGCATGTCCGGGGTTGATTGACACTCATACCCTAGACTCATGTCTTGACACCGCACCCGCAGATCCATTTTTGAGTGTAGGTCTATGTCACTTTTCCCTTGGCATTACCCGGAGCCACGTTACGATTAAGAGCTCAGAGCTTGGTGTTGATCTCGTAGTGGTTATGTCACCCATGCACAGGGACACTAGCCCTTTCGATTGTACTCATCGGGAGGACCTTGACCTTAGTGACGAGCCCTATGACGAGCCCCCTGTTGAGCCTCCTGATGATCCGCCACATCTTGGTGAGGTTGAGACTCGGGTGAGCCACTCAGGTATGACGCCTCTTTCATTTTCATCTCTGGCCTTGCCCTAGAGAGGGGACCTTGATTGGAGCATGACATATGTAGGGCCTACCTTGAGTCCACTTGATTATACTCATATTGTGAGGACCTACCTTATGACGCCTCACACTCTGGATGAATTTTGGGACACGCCACCCGCTGAGCCACCCGATGAGTTCTTTCTTGTCTGGGACGCTCACCATATTTTAGAGTCACGACTTCTAGTCGGTGTACACGATTTTCACTCAGGTGGTTCTCCTTCGTGATGACTTTTCTTACACACTTCTTGGGGACCCCCCTGATGTGCTACGTTCCCCGAGAGACATTTGGCTCTTTACCAGCTCGTATTTGAGTATAGTTGTCTCTCATGGTCATCTGAGCAATCGTCACACACGGGATGAGTTTGTCTACACTCCACCGAAAGAACCTCCTGATAGGCCACCCCATTTTAGAGACATCTCAGACATTATTAGATTTTCCTGTAAGAAGTGTACTGTGTCTATCGTGTTGTCTTTGCATCATTTGCATTACCTGCATGAGTCTGCTGAGTATTTTACACGACATTTGCATGAGTTGCATGAGTTGGTTTGCCAACAAATAATAAAAAACAATGAAAATTATAAAGCCCATGTAGATAAGCGAAGACGAGAACGAATATGTAATGAAGGCAAAAAGGTAATGGTACGAATCTGCCCCGAGAGGCTCCCTTCGGGGCCTGCCAAGGAGTTAAGCGCTAGGCGAATGAGTCCGTACTATGTTATTAGTCGCATTGAGACATGCCTACCGGCTCGATATCCCGGCTAGTATGGAAATTCACCTGGTGTTTAATGTTGAGGATCTGACTCCATACTACGAACCTCACGAGTATGTGGACCCGAGCAGTGGAGATACCCAGCCACCCCCACTCCCACTGTCGTTACCTTACCACCATCATACGTCACCGCCGTCTAGTGGCCACTCCAGTCCACCCACTGTTGACAACTATGAAGCACGGGTACCGGTACGTGATACGGGTACGGTACGGGTATCGGTACATGGTACGACAAAATTATAAAATAACACGGTACTGGTACGTTTGGGTATATGAAAAAAATTAAACAACACATATAACAAATTAATTTGCAGCAAGAATATATTCAATGAAATGTTATCAGTTATCACCATACATGCACAAGATGTTAAGATTGTCCACAAAAATAAAGAAATTAGACTATTCTAAGAAATGATGAAAGTGAGAATCATACTAAAAATATCCTCTAGGAAAAGAAAAACACAGTAAAAGGAATTCATCTAAAAGAAGATATATGATTATAGTTCACCAAACACACAAGAATCCAATGATGATATAGTCATATAGGGCATACATAGTTCAACAAAACAAATAAAAATATTATAATGACTAAAGTTCTTGATTTTCAAGGTCATCGTTCTCTTCATCGTTAAATAATATTGCTTCTATCTCTGGCTCATCAAGCGATAGGTTAGCAACTTCAAGAATACCAACACCCTTTATAGAATCAAATGCATCTCCACTAATGTCCCATAGTTTGGTGTCTCCTTTAGTATAAAGTGGCGTCCTCCTTGAAAGAAGACGAATATTAGAATGCACAAAGACCAAATCTTCACATCGTTGTGGTGTCATCTTATTTCTCCTCATGGAATGAATGAAAGAGTAAGTACTCCAATTCCTTTCACAACATGAAGATGAACACGGTTGACTAAGCAGTTTTAGGGCTAATGATTGTAGCATAGGTGTTGAAGCACCATGAGCTAACCACCAAACTATTGGCTCCATTGCACCTCTATCAATCAATGAATCTGCATCCCCAAAATGTTCTAGACAGCCAAAAAATTTAGCATACTCAGTATTAACTAGCCTCCTTTCATCTTGATTTGGAAAATACTTCTTAAAACACTTTATTCGCATAGCAGAAATTTCTTCATCCATGTGAGGAGGAATTTGATTTGCTACAAGCCATTCCTCACTATAGTACCTATATAATAGATTAATAGGAAAAAAGTAATATATTATTGATAAGCAATATAATTTAAGAGAACAAAATATCTTAAAAACAAAAAATAGTACCTTGGATTCAATGCATGTGCATGACAATGAAGGGGTGTGGTGCTTTTTGTCCACCTCTCAACTAAAATCTGATGTATCATATCATAGAAAATAGACTCCTCATTTTCCAACTTGCCTTCATGCCTTTAAATAACTCCCTTTACCTTTTCAATCATTGTATCCCACATTTCATAAACCAAATGAAGACATGGCTTGTCGGTGTCACAAAATCTCAACATATCATAAATGGGCAATGTGAACGAGAGTATGTAATCTATTTTGTCCCACCAAATATCACTTAACAATTTTTCCTTCACTGTTGCCGCTTTCCCAACATCATCTTCTCTGTAAGAAGACCACCTTTCACTTATGACCATTGCTTGAAGGTCACGATAAATAAGTTTAAATCTTTTCATCATAACAATTGAGGAAGCAAAACTTGTGTCAGCAACTGAAAGTAACTTTAATGGTACAAATTCATTGAAAATAGCTAGTCTCATTGAATGATTCATGATGAAATTTTTAGCAAACATGACATCATCAATCACAAGTTTAATCTAAATGCATTCATCATAATCAAAACTAGCTATTCCTGTTTCTTTGGGAGCACAAATATTCTTGAGTGCAAGATTTAGTGTATGCATAACACATGGAGTCCAAAATATTTTTGGGAAAATGCCTTCTATAATAGATCCAGCAGCAACACAAGTAGCAGCATTGTCGGTGATAACTTGAACAACTTTTTCATGTCCAACTTCATGAATAACTTCTCCAAACAACTTAGCAATAAAAGTTTTATCTTTATATTTCCCTCACAATTAACAGCTCTTATGAAAAGTGCTCCACCATCTGATGCTCCCATCAAATTGATAAGAAGTCTTCTTTGTGCATCACTCCATCCATCAGCACAAATACTAAGACCTTTTTCATTCCATGATTTTTTAATAGGATCTAGCAATCTTTCAATATTTGTCTTTTATTTTTGGAGATGTATTGTTCGTAGTAAATTATAGCCAGGAGGGACATACCCAGCTATATTATTCTCAGCAGCATATCTAAAAGCATCCACAAAGTAAGGATTTCGTGCTAAATGAAAAGACAACCCAACAGAATAAAAAATGCGAGCAATCATAGAGTTTAAAGTTTCACGAGCACCAATATTCATCGCTTTCTCTAAGGGACTGTTGCCCAATGCCCTTCTCTTCCTCGGTTCATATCCTTGTAATCTAAAATCACCCGTGCTATCAATAATTGATATAGTTAAGTGTTAAAAGGGGAAGGTGGTAGAGGAACCATTTTGGTCTTTGACAGTTTCTTTCGATTTTCAGCTTGTTCGTGAGCTTTTCATAACTCCGAAAGAATATCAACTTTGCTACTAACAACAGAACAAACCCTTATACCCTCATTCTTTATTAGCAACAAATGAGCTGTGACTCTTACGTATGACCCTTGAAAATCCATGTTGCAATAATTGCATTTCCATTTTGCATTTCCTTCTCTTCCCCCCTTTTTTAGAGTCAATGTAACGTGCTTCCAAAGCGGAAACAAGTCATCTTCTTCAAGATTAGTTGAACTCATTGAACTTGATGTAAAAGAACTCATTTTGAATTAAAAAAAAACCTGAATGAGTGATAAAAATATTATAGGAAAATATTTTAAAAAAATATTCCATAGCATAAATATTGTACATCATTATAAGTACAAACAATGAGCAAAAATTTAGATTACAATAGGACATGCTAATCAAATGCAATCCTGTAACAAATACTTAACCCAAGTCATGTATAAAAAGAAAATTGATACAAAAGGATGTACAAAGAGCATTTGATAAGTGATAACCATTAACCAACATGAAAAACAATGGTGCAAAGCAAACTCATAAAAAATACTCATGCATAATGCAAACTCCCAAGAGACTACTTAAGATTATTAAATTAAATGTTCTTAAATCAAATATCCTTAAATCTACTAACTCATGCCGAATGCAAACTCCAATAGATTGCTAATTTACTCCCAAAAATAACTTATGAGATTGTTATGATGAACTGCTTATTTTATTTAAGGACATTTGTCGTGGGTGATTGTCGCCCATGTCGACCGTTTTTTTGGATGTTAGAAATCCTAAAAATATACAATTGCTTGAAAAAAAATCAATGCATGCTAAAATCAAAGTGATATCAGTGAAAATTTGGAGTACCTAATTAACCAAAGTGATATCATACACAAAATGGGAATGATTTCTAGGTTTGTATGCCATTATTTACAATTTTAATGGATATTTCCAAAGAGACTACTTATGGGAGATATGAGGTAATAAGAAGCATGTATAATCAGAGAAGAACCTTGAAATTGAAATTGGGGGTAAACCAGACCTCGTAGATTAGGGGTGAGAAGGCAATGAAGGGCGGTGTAGCGCCGACCGAGCTTGCAGCCTTGCAGTCGCGCAGCTGGAACAGTCGGTGTAGCGCCAATCGAGCTTCTGATATAGAGAACGACGGAGCCCTGGAGTTCCGTTGAGGTCGACAGGACTCGCAGGAGTCGATGGCGTTCAAATAGTTGAGACCTGGAGTCGTGGGTTTGTCGATAGGGTTCGCAGGAGGATGTCGCCGTCGAGGTCGCTCGCAGGAGATCTGCCGCCGTCGAGGTTGCTCGCAGAAAGGATGTTGCCGTCGAGGACGCTCGCAGGAGATCTGCCGCCGTCGAGGTCGCTCGCGGGAGATCTGTCGTGGGTGTGTCAAAGAAGTTAGCCCTAACGTGAATAAGGATCCGCGCTATTAATAATATCGGGAAGTACCCGACAGTACCGGCCCGTACCAAAAAACAATAAACGTACCGGGTTCTTTTTTTGCCGTACCGGGCCGTACCGGGCCGTACCAGTACCCGCAAACGTACCGTGTACGGGTACGGGACATTTTTTGGAGTACCCGTGCTTCGTAGGTTGACACCAACCCATGACCCACCTGGGGACTCGTCTTCTCTGGTTTAACCACCGGCACCACCGATCGCATCGGGACCCACCTTTCGAGAGATGAGAGATGAGAGCATCACAGAGTTCAGATTCCACCAGCTTGTTCCTACTTCAGATAGGTCGCATTGTCGCTACTGGGTATATTGGCGGGGCCGCCCCGACGCAGTTGACGCTAGGATACTTGCAGCAGAGCTTGATCGATTCGCCCCTGGACTTCGACTTCAGCACGACCGTCTCCATTCACCGGAGATGACAGCTTTTCAGTCAGGGGAAGTTGATGGGCGAGGACACTCTTCCATCGACGACACTTGGACGACTCCCGGCGGACCTCTTCGAGTTGTACCTGGCATTCATCGAGAGAATTCCGATCCTAATTCATCGGGAGATGAATCATTTCAAATTGGGAAGATTGATGCGGAGCAGAGACGAGCACGAGCTTTGGGCCCGTTCGGGGCTGATTTGGCGACTTACAATATATGGCGTGCCCGGATCGACGATCAGACTCCGCGGTTCCGTCCGACACGCCACCGCGAGTCAAAAACATATATTAGTTTATTTTTTTGAGTTATTTTCATGTATTTAGTGGCCGATCCCACCGGCCAATCATAGCCGTTGATGGTGAAGCCCTAATTTGTTCTCTTCTTATATATATTGGTCTAAGTGACTGAACCAAGACATTGCAGATTTTGGAGACATTGAATCCCGGAATCCTGCGATCCCTCCCCGGTGCCGACGCCGTGGAACCCTAGATGACGACTCCTAGGCCTCCAAACTCCTCCCCAAGGTAATCCCTACCCCCACCTTCATTTTCCACGCCTCAAACCATCATTTTACCCGCTGCAGCCCGCCATTCCAGTCCCCGGAAAACAGCCGGCCTGCTGCCCCTTTTCCGCCGCCCAACCCGCGTCCTCCCCTCAAACCCGCCGCCTCTCCACCGCCGCTACAGGGCCGCCTCCACCTCTTGTCCCCTCCCCACTGCTGGCCGACCAGCCCTCATCTCTTACCAAATCCGGCCACCGCAAGGGCCTCTTTGCCCTAGCCGACTACCCCCACATATCCCCTCCGTGGTCCACCATCTTAATAGCCCAAAAATTCTAGATCAGTCCAGATCTAGGATTATAGCCACCCGATCCGTTATTTTCACCACACAAACTTTCCATTTTTGCCCGGATCCGACCCTAAATAGCAGATCTACCTACCCCCGGCCCGAATCTACTTATTCGTGGCAGCATCCACCATTTTATTGTCCGTTCGCACCGTTCTCCACTGAGGGCAGCCACCGTCACCGTCGCCTCGCCACCGGTTCCATCTCCGATCGCCGATCTACACATCCGGCCCTCCAAATCTTCAGTGCCTCGGTTCAGCCCTCTACTTTGTGAGCGTTTGTATTATTGTACTATTTGATTCACATTTGCATTTGGTAATTTATCATATCTTGCTGTGATTTCTGTTCGTGGAAATTTGTTTTTGTGCACTAATAACTTGCAGGAGGGGACATTCGCCGCGCACTTTGCTTTGACCCTCCGAGCGGAGGAAAGCCATTCCAATTGCCTAAATAAATAATTGTTTTTCTATTCAAATATTTGTGTTGTGCTAAAACTTAAATTGCTTAAATTATTTATCAAATATCGGTCATTGCATTACATGTAGAGTTGGATTAGCGTGTCACCCTGACACGAGCACCTAGCGTTGCAGGTTTTGTGCACCGCTAGCCTACCCCTACATCAACTAGTAAAAAAGAAGATTGTAGGTGAAATCAAAAATATAAAACTCTACTGAGGGAAAGATGTAATTTTAAAAATGGCAAATTAAACAAATAATGATCACAAGAAAGCTTATAAGCTTTGCAAAAATAGTAGTAAAGGAAAAGCTAAATTCTTTATGATATATGTAATTGATTTGGTCTAGAACCTTGATGACATCGGGTGCACTGAAGTTGAAATATTCTTATACAACTTTAATAAATTATTAAATGAAAATTTGAAGTAAACAACACATTTTAAAAAAGGACACTGAATAAATTGATATGGTATATTATAAATGATTCAATAAAATGAAGTGGAGAGGTTGTTGTGAAAGAATAGAAGATCCATAATGAGAAAGCTTTAGCTCCATATGAGAAACTCATTGAAATTTTAAATGTTTTATTGATCAAGTTAATATATTTCTTGATAGTTGTAGTACGAAAAATTGTAAGATTAAACATCAAAATAGAGATACAACTGTCGAGACAAGCTCGTCCTGATTTCTTGAGGGTTGGATCCTTCTAAGAGTTCCACCCAGGAGATCCTATACACACAATGTTTTAAAAAAATATCCATAATAATTAATAAGAGACGCCACCACTTTTTTATATAGGGAAGTGGGACATACAAATTATGATAATGCCCCTTAGAGCTATATAAGTAGAGGAAGAGACGTGCCTACAAAGTCATATCTGTATCAACACTCCCTTCCCAAAAAGCGATCTTATCTTCAAGGTCGAGGTGAGGTTCGTAGGGGTCATCTGCGACCGTCAGAGGATCCAGGTCTCCATAGTCAGGACCGTCATATTCAGATCCAAGTATCGAACTAGCTCGCACAAGTCTTTGAAAACACATACGTGGGTGGGAGAGTATGGCTGTTGGGACTAGGGCTGAGCATATTATTCGAAACTAGAAAGCCGCTTGAAAATCGCTCGAATATTGAGCTAAATTGGAATCAGGTAAAATTGATTCGACTCAATTTGAGTCAATTCAATATGACTCGAATCTGATTTTGTGTCGAATTTGAGCCATCACTGAATCACTCGAAATATGATTCGAATTAACTCAAATTGATTAAAAATATTATGTATTTATTAATATATTTTTATTTTAAAATTAAAAGCTCTAAAATTTAAACCTAGATAAAAAGAGTGAAGACTTTACGTGTTTCATTTGCTAAATTTGGAGGTTGCCCAATTTAATTTTGAGCGAATTGAGAATAAAGAGAAATTGCTCAATTTCGAGCAGCGTCGATTCGATTTTGAGCCGTCTCAGAATTGAGCCACTTTGAGTCGAACCGACTCGTCTCAAAATCGATTTTGATTTTGAGTCGATTTCGATCCGAGTTCGACTTGAAAATTTCTATTTTGAGCCGAGCCCAAATCACTCAAACTTAACTCAATATCTATCCTAGTTGGGACTGAAAGCGAAGTCCCTGCATGAAGCTCGAAGTGCTGCTCCTAAGTGGTTGGGTTGTCAGGGAGCCGTTGGAGGAGAGAGCAAAAGAACTAGTGGCCACGAAGGCAGTCCTAGAAGCGGGAGCCCATGTGGTGGCAGGTGATCCATGCTGGAAGAGACGGTAGAGGTTTCAGCGGCAACAATGACAGTGACAATAGCTGGTGGGGTGGGTGGGACAAGGAGGTCAGCTAGGCTGTGTAGAGTTCCTCGTTGAGGCAAAGAACTTGCTACATGATGCAGGAAAGAGTAATCAGATTGTGGATCCAGATGCGTGCCCGAAGGTGGGGTTGTAGAGCCCCAACGTGCGTGACGACCTCAATGAACTCGTCAATGTAGGTTGCCACGATGTCATAGTGGCGGTCGGAGCTGAGGTGTTCATAGGCATTGATCGCCTGACATCCGTCATAGTGGCAGAGTTCTCCCATCAGTATGAACCAGGAGAGGTCAGGAACATGCTGGTCCATCCAACGCACACAATGGAGCGCAAAACCCTCCATATAAATAGTGACAAAGGAACCTTCTGGTTGGTGGGGCTGGATTGAAGGTCAAAGAACTTTTCGTCGCGGGTGATCTAACCGAGGGGTCGGTGCTATCGAACACAAGGATCTTGATATGACAGAGATGGGCCGAGTGGATGTACATAGTGGGGCCGAGAAACCCCGTATTGTCTGGGACGGGTCAACGAGGTTGCAATGGTGGTGGTGAGGGACCGATGGGCAGTTTATCACAGTGCCCACGAGCTCTTGAAGGAGGAAAGTGAGATTCTCAAGCCGTGCTTTGAGTTGATCCTAGTGATGGGTGTTAGCGAAGGCAGTGGCAGAGGCGTCCTCGTCGACATGGAGGGCCATTGAACTAATTTGGGGCCAACATGCCCAATCCTTAGGGCGATCTCCGGTGATGCAATAGATGTACATCTCGACTGTTTGATTGACCACCTCGGTTGTCCATTCAACTGCAGGTGATAGGCCGAGCAAAGGGTGAGCTTGGTGCCGCACAACACGAACAACTCCTGCTAGAACTGTAAGGTGAAGACATTGTCTCGGTGGGACACAATACTCTCTTTAAGTCAATGTAGACAAAACACGTGATCAAAGAAGATACGAGTGACCTCGTCTGCAGTAAGGGGACAACTCATTGGGATGAAGTGGGCCCTTTGAAGAACCTATCTACCATCACAAATAGGATAGATCGTCCCCGTGAGGTGGGTAAACCCTCCATAAAATCCATAAAAATATTTGCCCATATTTGTGTTGGCACCAAAAGAGGTTGAAGAAGGCCCGTTGAAAGGAGGTGATCCACCTTACTCCACCTACATACTGCACAAGCGACAATGAAATATTACGCGCTACGTTTGAGGTTGTGCCAAAAGAATTCCCCCTAAATGTGTTGAAGGGTCTCGTGGACCCCTTCATGACTTGTGGCATGAGTACCGACAAGAATGACGGGAATTAGGGCTGAAGTCACTGGTAGGTAGAGTCTGCCCTTGTACGCGATGAGATCATCTATGATAGCCCAAAAGAGGGGAGCCTCCCCTCCTCTCCATGACAAAAAAGATCTAGAAGGGTTAGGGAATCTTGCACCTCTTGTCTGAGGCTAGTGAGGATAGTCGACCTGCGCAGGGAGAGCTAAGAGAGTTCCCCTTATGGGTCGCGGTGCAAGAGAGCATCGACGGTGCAGTTCAAGCACCCGCCTTAAACTTGACCCGAAAATCATATCCCAATAGCTTGCTGACCCATCGTTGCTCTGGTGTCGTGCAGAGGCGCTGCTCCAGGACGTACTTCAGGCTGAAGTGATCAGTGAGAATCAAGAATGTTCGGCCCCATAAGTACGAGCGCCAGTGTTGGACGGCCTTAGCCAAACCAATCAACTCCTGTTTGTAAGCGAGATGTTTTTGGTGATGAATGACTGTCTTCAGGATAAAATAAGCAATTGGGCGCCCCCTTACTTAAGGACGCCTCTACACCCTTGGACCGAGGCATCACATCCATTTGAAATGTTTGGGTGAAATTTGACAAAGGAAGCACCAGTATGGTCACCAATGCTTGCCAAAGGCCCAGAAGGAGGTCGTAGTGGTGTCATCCCAAGAGAATGCGTGCCACTTCAATAAGGGGAGCAAAGGCGCCACAATCACGTTGTACCCCTGAATGAAGCGTCGGTAATAACCCATGAGATCCAGAAAGTCGTGGTGCTCACGAAGGGATTGGGCTACCGACCAGTCGGTCATCCCCTGGACTTTGGTGGGGTTAGTGGAGATTCCGGTAATGTCGACAATATGTCCCAAGTAGGCAACCTTATCAGTCACAAAAAAACATTTGGTCCGCTTCAAAAACAACTTATTGCCTCAAATGAATTGAAAGACGACGTGTAAGTGGGCCTGGGGGGATGCCCAAGTTTTGTTATATACAAGGATGTCATCAAAAAAACACTTGGACACTATGACATAGGAGGTCCTGGAATATCTCATTCACGAGGTCTTGGAAGGTGGACAATGCGTTGGTGAGCCCGAAGGGCATCACGAGGAACTCAAAGTGGTTGTGGTGGGTGCAAAAAACTGTCATTTTCATGTTGGTTGGGTCCATGCGGACTTGGGGGTACCCTGAGCATACATCATGCTTGGAGAAGTAGCAGGCTCCATGCAACTCATTGAGTAGTTCCTTCACAGCTGGTATGGGGAATTTGCCCTTCATCGTCTGCGCGTTCAGCACTCGATAGTCAACACAGAATCTCCACATGTTTTTCCTTTTTATGGACCAAGATCACCGCGGGCGAGAGGGGGAGACACTTTGACGGATGAGGCCCTATTGTATCGGTGGTGCGTTATCTTTCAATCACATTCTTGTGCAAGAACAAATAGCGATAAGGGCAGACGGTCGTGTTCGGTAGGAGGCAAATGCGGTGATCATTTTGTCAAGAGGGAGGAAGGCCAGTGGGTGCAGTCACGGTGTTGTTGAACTCCTGCAAAAGAGAGTCAAGGTCAGTGTGTCCCGTGTCGTCTGGCTGTATGAAGGATCACCACGAAGTGGCGTCAAAGCAACATCGCCATTCCATATGGTGGGAGCCACGACTCTAACTCGTCGTGAGACGGTCAAAATCCCAAAGCAGTAGTCCCAATGTGCGCAATCACCGAACCCCCAAGAAAGCCTCAAAGCTCCGGAGGGCGATCACCAAGAAATCCACGTGCAAATAGTGCTTCCCCCACAACAATCAAAACAACTCGACAAACGCCCGAGCCGGCCATCTCCCTACCGTTTGCCATGACGACACTAAGGCGGCTCCATAGAGTCACAAAAAGTTGGAGACGGCTGGTGGTGTGCTCGTTGATGAACCTAGTGCTGCCCGAATCCATAAGGATGATCTTTCTCTACAAATGCCGCATGTTGTAAGGCAAAGGAAGTTTCCTTAGCCTTATTGCTTGTATTGCTAAGCTGGGTTGGGCTAGTGAAACCCCAGAAAGGTCCTTTGCCGCTAAGACGTTCGAGGTGTGGCCGGTCCATCAAGATGTGCTTCTCACAAACACGCGAGGCTCATGGCGGTAGTGAGGTCGGTCGGATTTTGGAACTTCACGTCCAGACGAAGCTGCTCATGGAGGCCTGCCATGATGGGCACCTGATGTGTTGGTGGAATGGAAGGTGTCCATGAGCCTCCATGGCCCGCTAAGACGTTCGAGGTGTGGCCGGTCCATCAAGATGTGCTTCTCACAAACACGCGAGGCTCATGGCGGTAGTGAGGTCGGTCGGATTTTGGAACTCCACATCCAGACGAAGCTGCTCATGGAGGCCCGCCATGATGGGCACCTGATGTGTTGGTGGAATGGAAGATGTCCGGGTATGCAACACCTGAAAAATATGTATACTAAGTATAGTTATATGTTTTTTTTTTTAAAAAAACTAGTATGACAAATTTACAAACTCCGAGTCATGTATATCCCAAAATATATTCAAAGGATGCATCCAAAAAAAAATATTTGTCATACACTATACCTATTATTAACAAGTACAAATAGATACCTTGTATAATATATTTAGTATTATAAAATAATTTTATTTAAATAACAATAAAATTTATAGCAAATAATTTTTTCAAAATCTAAATATTTTTTGATTTATTATAAGTATACCGATTTTATGTTTAAAATATAAAAAAAATCAAATAATAAATAAATGTGCTTTGTAGTGTGAAATATGAAAGGCAATTAAAAAATTGATTATAAGAATAACACATTAAAGAGAACAAAAATATAAGTCATATTTAGGATATATAATATAATATATAAAAATGAAACTTATGCTGCTCACATAATATAAATTTAAAATCAGACAATATGTTGAAGCCATGTCAGACATTATTTATTTTTTAGAACTTGTTTTATTTTAAAAAATGACATGTCGGCAGACATGTAGACATGCTTGTCAGACATTTAAAACAATGGTTAGTTGGCAAAAAATTACTCGCAACATGTAAGCCAAGTTAAGGGGTTCTCATAGACATTGAAGTGGGTAAAGTCCATGTTCACATAGTGGGGAACAAAACTCCCTTCAGAATGGGGCGGTGTGTGTGTGAGGTGGTGGTGGTGGGGTCCTTCGTGAAATGAGTTAGAAATGATCCGCGGCGGTGCAACGTCAAGGTGGTTGCTGATTGCTTCAAGGATGATGGTGTTGTGAGTCACCATCATTTTCTGGAAGGACTCCAAGAATTGCGACAAGGTCGGGATGCCCTCGTCCATGAGAGGCGTTGCTGAAACGAGCGGGGGTTGGCGGGGGGGGGGGGGGGGTAAAAACTCTGCGACACTACAGGTTGGCGAAGAAGGTTGGATGGACACGCAGTCGACTGAGAAGGCTGGGTTGGGTGAGGTGCGACTGATCTGGTCCCCGGAGCTGGGGTCGACGGCCACGAGATCGATCAAAGGTTCTGGTGCTGGTGCATGAGAGCTTGGAATCGCATAAGGTGGCCGCGGAAACTGCAGGTCGCCGGTAACACTTAGCTCTTATCCCAAGTTGATAAGGATCCCCGTTTGAGATCTCGTGTGTGGTCAGGATACGTAGGAAGTCCTAGAGGAGGTTGGAGTTTCCCTGGAGGCCGGCGGGGAGGAACCGATGGTGAGTAAGAGTGACGTTGGGGGAGGCGTGCGTCATGATTTTTGGTATTGGATCGGAATAGAGGGAGGAAGAGGGAAGAGAGAGATAGGGAAATTAGAATAATCTTTTTTATGTCAATACATCCCACATCCTCCATATTCCCGTGGATCCAAAATAAATCCCGCTCCGCAAACAACATACGCAACATGAAGCGAAAAATATAGTTTTGCGGGATTCAATCCTTGCGTGGTCGTGCGTGACGTTGGCCCGTGACGCCCCAACGTGGATCTGCAACACAATTGTCGTATGTAATGAAAATGCTTGGAAAAATGCAGGGTCAAAATGTAAGTAGATAGGTGGATCGGGTCATTTACTAGGATCTCCTCTCTATCATTGCTTAATTATACCAACCTCCCCTCCATCTTCCAAAATTACCGAAGCCTCTCCGATGTTTACATTGTTAAAATGTGTCATGTGTAATTTTTTGTGGATGTACATTAGCAATGTATACTTAGTGGGGATGCTTGATAATTTTGAAATATGCAGGGGAGATCCCTGTAATTATACAATGCTATAGGGGAGTTTTTCGTAATTAATCCCAGAAAGATTGGCTTGATTTTAGAATTTGGTTTTGATTGCATTGGTTTCCTTGAGGGCAAGTTTTACCGTACTGCAATTAGACCCGCGATGCTCTATGATTTTGAGTGTTGGGCAGTGAATTGTGTACATGAGTAAAAAATGAGAGTTGCGGAGATGAGAATGCTTAGATGGATGTGTGGACACACGAGACTGGATAAAATTAGGAATGAATTTAGCAGTGATAAGACATGAGTAGCACCAATTGCAAAGAAGATGCGAGAAGCTCGACTAAGGTGGTTTGTACACGTACAAAGGAGGCCATTAGAGGCACTTGTTAGGCGTTGTGAGAGTCTAGTTACTAGACATGTTAAACGAGGGAGAGGTAGACCAATAAGGACTTGGAATGAAACTATAAGGAAAGACGTGATGTACTTAGGCATTAGTGAGATTATGACAAAAGATAGGGCACAATGACGACGAAGGATCCATATAGCCGACCCCACTATAGTGGGATAAAGGCTTGAGTGTTGTTGTTGTAGTTTTCTTGGGATTAGTGGTAGGTAATAGGAAGTAAAAACCAAAATAGTGGCAAAATAAAATAGATTTTTATCGTATTTTAAAATTGCAAAAACTGGCGGTTAAGTGAATGGCATCGACTAGAGAATCAACTCAGATGGTAATGAGGTGGGGGAATATAATTTGCTATTTACACAGGATGGCCCAATGAGAAAATGAATGTTTGTAACGGCTCCGACACTCTAATGCAACCTACATGATCGTGCAAAATAAATGCAATCAACTCAACCTAAACTGACGCATGACGGGCCTATGTGAAACGTGAGCGATGTCACCTTGCTAATGTAACGTTTTGTGCAAATGTGAAATGAATGCTATTGTGCCTAATTTAAATGATGCTTGCATGTTTCACCTGTTTCGTAAACAAAACTTTAGCAGATAAATTTATATTAGAGTAGCAAATTAACACAATATGAATCTATAATTTTCAAGTGCACGAACAATGTCAAAACTTTCTCCGCACGAAGGATTTTAAATCACAATTTGCGCGAGTAAATTTACAGGACTTAAAAGAAAATGCGAACAATTACGCAGCGAGTAAACAATCTAAACAAATATGAAATACTCTCACAATATTTAATACCGAAAATTAAACACAATACATACATAACAGCGGAGATCCGGTGGCCGCGGCGATTGTGGCTCCACGTGATGAAGGCAATGTCGGTATTGGTATATCTGATTTTCAGTCCAAAATGGAAAGCTGAGAGGAGTGCGGCCTTTCTGGACTAGAATGGCCTTTCTGGACTAGAATGGCCTTTCTGGACTAGAATGGGGTCGGGAGAGAATTTTCAGGACGGAGGGCTGTTTGATGATTTCAACAAGGACAAAATTGGAAGGGGGGGGGGGGGGGGCTCTGCTGGAGGAAATTCAGTCGAATGGAGGAAGAGAGGGATGGGTTGCTGTTGAGGTGTGAAGTGGCAGAGAATTTGATAGAGAAGAGGAAGAAGGGGCCTATGGGAGGGTGACGTGAGAACGTTGAAAGCTTGTTGCGGGGACAGGAGAGGAGGTGAGGGAACTTGCGGTAGGGATGAAAGAACGTGAACGGCGGAGCAGAGAGGCGAAGGCGGTATCAGGCTGTGGGGGAACTGGGCTGCTGGGATTGCGACTACAGGAGGGAAGGAGAGCCGCTGACCACCATTGGAGTAGGTATCAGCAAGCTGCTGTCAAACTGGAAGGGAAGGGTAGGAACAGGATGGGGTTGTGCGGCAGGGAAAGAGGAGAATGACGATCAAAACCTAGATTGAAGGAGGATAACGAGCGGATTGACTGGCGTGCCCATCGAAGAAGATGAATAGGAAGAAGGGGCGGTTATCTCCTTCGGCTAGATTAAGATACCGTGGGATGGATGAGATGAACAGCGGTGGTGATCATGGGATTTGGGGGGAGTACGGGAAGTTCACGTGAAAGGCAGTAAAAAGAAAACAGTAAATATAAAGATAACAGAACAGTAACAAAAGAATGAAAATAAACTGAAGCTTTGCACTCCGGGCTCGCGGCGTCGCACCTCGAATGATTGTCGAAATTTGGATTCTCTCACAAATTTTGCAATACCTGAAAATCTGAACATCCACCCCTATTTATAACGAGAGGGGGCGGTTGAGCACACGAAGTGAACGCCTACGATCGTCCGTTACGCCAATGAAAACAGACACTTCGGACGCGCTCGCTGTCTCGGATCGCCGATACGATCAACGCATCTCCTGAGGGTGTCAAAGAAGTTTGAGGTATGGGTCCCTATGCTCGAGAGGATTAAATTAACGTGTCAAATATCTTGTATTAAATACGTGATTAATACCCATATCTGCAGGGAAATCGATCTCGTAGGCATTTGTCCCAATTTTCTTTATGACTCATTCGCTTAAGTTGTGGTTTAGTAGTGGCTCCTTTTGGGAGCCCTTCTTGCAAAGTCCGACCATGACATACTCGCACACCCGAAAATGTTGCTCATGTCTGTGCACATCTGCCCATGCCATATATAATTCAACATTGCTAGCGGCTTTCTTCCGGATTAATTTATGTTTTTCATGCAAATGATGCGAAGCACACAACATATATGGATCGTGCAACACAGATGAACCTTGTACTAAAGATAAATGAGCAAACAACAAATGTAAAAGATGAACTACTAACACGACCAACTCAACAAACTGGGGATCTCAAGTATTATATGAAACTCCTAAAATAGGTACGTCATCAAGAGGTTCAGATGGTGAGTCATAGAAGAATTCGTCGTGAGGGCGATGAACACTCAAATGAACATCCGAGACATCGGTAGTAAAATGTGTCAATACAGTAGCAAAATCAAAGAGATTTTACTCGTATTTTAAAATTGTAAAAACTGGTGGTTAGGTGATGGCATAGACTAGAGACTCGACTCAGATGGTAATGAGGCGGGGGAATATAATTTGTTATGTAATTACATGATATAGTGAAGGAGAATGAATAGTGCATAAATATCTAAAGGTTGTGATGATTTTGGGTTAGATCAAGGGCTTGGGCTGCTCTGATTTTAGATCAGGTAGATAATTCCATTTACAAAGAATACTTGGAACAAACTCACAGTAGGAAACTAGGAATCAACAAGATAAATTGGTTGAATTCCAAGATATAACAAAGAATATGTTGTAAAGAATGGGAATTTGAGATTAAATTAGGTTTGATCAAATAACGTAATAAGATCAAAAGCCATAAATAGATGAATTTAGGGTTTAGAAATAAGAAAAAAGTAGATGAATATAGAGATGTATGAACTGTAGAATTTTGAGATTGGATGTTTAAATATTAATCAAAGGTTATAATGTTATATTTAATCCAAAGGCTAGATCTTTGTAAGGTCTAGATTTTTGTTAGGGATTATGTCAAATATAAAGGCTAATTTGGTTTAATGAACTGTATACACCAAAATAATTTTTACAAATACTCAAAATTACAAATATTCTCCAATAATTTGATTTCAAGCAAAACTATTTCTTGGATTTGGTGTACTCATCTAAAATTTTCCAAGCGTAATTAACTCAAATCAGAACAAAGAATGATTGAAACCCCACTGAAAGTCAAACCATCCCCACCTCCTAAAAAAACAGCCGGCCAACCTAATTTGCCCGATAAACTGAAACCACCCACTACCAATAACTGCCCAGTCCACTCATCCCTGCATCAAACCACTGTGTTCCCTCCTCCAAACATCTGCCCAGACACTACCCAATAGCAACCCACACTCGCCTGACCCCAAATCACCCAAATGATCTCCAGAACCACCATCCTTTATCCCACCACCTGCTGGCCAGCAATTTTCTTCCTGTTTTCAGTCAAAAACTGCATTCTGGACTGAAACAGATTTCTGGAGCTCCAATTCCAGTCAAACTGGAACCCCATCTTCCTCAAACTCACCCCATCTCAACCGATTACATCCAGTCCACAGATTAGTCAACCAACAGGCCCCTGTTCCAATCAGCCACCCAATTCCCCTCCGATAGTGGAACTTGCATTCCATCGCCCCTGTTCTAGACAGATGGCTCGTTTCAATCAAAATGCATGTCTAAGGGTTTTCCTTCATAAATCACACCATAAAAAACTTATTTTCCGTCACCCGTGCTGCTCTATTTGAAGCTGGAGTGTTGGAAGATGGAGGTGACTCAAACAACCCATGATGTGTGCCCCAAACACACTCTTAGGCTGCGTTCGTTTCGCAGTAATTGGAGGAAGGAATTGGAATCGGGTACCTTTAATTTCAATTCTGCTGTTCGTTTGACGTTTTTTAGGAAGGAATTGGCATTCAAGGAAAACCTATGGGTTTTGGAGGAAGGTGTTTGACCAAAACCCATGGCACTCCAATTCTTGCGTTCGTTTGCTTATGTTAGGAGAGGGAATTGGTTTTGGCCCAAAACCCATGGGTTTTGTTCTTTAAAAAATCCTTCTATACCCAAAAACCACCTCTTTAGGTCGGTTTTGGCAAGATTTTGACACTGTAGCTTCTCCCCGACAGCTTCGCACCGGCCTAAAGATGTCGCTGCCGGAGCCGGACGGTCCCATTAGAGCGGTGAAGCTTCCCGGCTCGGCGTATCCAGTAAGGCCTTCGAGCACTTGCTGCGTCTCGCCGCTTCCAAGCGCCACCGTCACCGTCAAATCCTTCCAAGTAAGCCTCGCCGAGACGTCGCCGAGCAGCTCCGTGTTCGTCTTCTCTCTCCACAGCGTCTCGCTGAGCGACCTTCCTCTTCTTTAGGTCGGTATTGTAGTTCGGTAATGGCGCAGCCTATGCTCGTGCTGTAGGATGTCGCTGATTGTTTTGGAGAAGATGATGAACAGTAAATTCGTTCATCTCAAAACCTTCTCCAAACGAACAAGAAGAGGAAGGTTTTGACTCATTTCCAAAACCCACAAATTGAGGGTTTTGACCAAAACCAATTCCCTCCGTATAAAACCTAACAAACGAACGCAGCCTTAGAGTTTTCTCTTAGTGTCCGTTTGTTTGAACGGAATTGAGCTCCTGGAATTGAAATTGAAGGTCTAATTTCAATTTTGTCGTTTGTTTGCGCACTTGACGTTGGAATTAAAATTTTAATTAGTTTTGTGGATTTATTTTGAACTAAACACAATTCTTTCCAATCTATATAAGAATTGGATAATTCCCGCCGGGACCCATTTTTCGCCCGAGCGCGAAATTTTCGCCCGAAAGTGCGTTTTGTCGCCCGGGCGCACGTTTTGTTGCCCGGGCGCGCGTTTTGTCGCCCAAGCGCGCGTTTTCGCCCTGACACGCATTTTTCTCCGCGGCATGTTTTTTCTCCCGGCACACGTTTTTCGCCCAATCACGCGTTTTCACCCGGGCGTGCGTTTTTCGCCCGGACACGTTTTTTGCGCGAACGCGCGTTTTTGGCATCACGAGCTCCTTTTTTGCGCGAACACACGTTTTTGTCCGATCGCGTGTATTTCGCCCAGGCCCGCGTTTTTCGTCCAAGTGCGCGTTTTTCGCCCGGGCGCGCGATTTTTTGCACTGATGCCCGTTTTTCACCCGGGCGCTCGAATTTTGCCAGGGCGCCAGTTTTTCATCTGGTGCCGGTTTAAGACACGATCGCAGGTTTTTTCGCCCGGGCGCCCGTTTTTCACCCGAGCACCCGATTTGTTCCCCGGGCGCACTTTTTTGGTCTGAGGTGCGAATTTTGCCCTTAACGCGCGTTTTTACGTTTGGGCGCCTTTTTTTCGCCAGTGCGCTCGTATTTTTGCCCGGGCGCACATTTTTCACCCGGGCGCCCGTTCTACGCCCGTTTATCTGCTGGGGCAACTGTTTTTCTCCCGGGCGCGCGTTTTTTGCTTCGACGCTCGTTTTTTGCACGACGCACGTTTTTCACGTGAGCGCACGTATTTAACCGGGGAGCCCGTTGTTTTGCCCAAGTGCCCGTTTTTCACCCGTGCACACATTTTTCCGCCCGGGTGTGCGTTTTGTTTCCCTGACGCGCGTTTTTAGTCTGGCATGCGTTTTTTTCTCGGCGCGCCTTTTTTGCCCGGGCGCCTGTTTTTTGGCACGAGCACATGTTTTTTCACCCGGGCGCACGTTTTGTCTCCCAGGCACAGTTTTTGTTCTCGAGTGTGTTTTTTTTGGGTAGGCGTTGTGCCCGGGCACACATTTTTTGCCATGTCACATTTTTTTTAATATATGTGAAAAAAATATTAGTTTTCGTAATATTTTCCAATTTTTAGATGAGTTTTGTTTAACAAACGAATAAAAAATTGATCAATTTCATAATATTCAACAATATTGTTTATTAGTTTAACGCTGAAATTGGAATTAGTCACAAATAATCAATTCCACAATATTCGTCAATATTCAATTCCAATGTCGAATTCCAATTCCGTCAAAATGAACGGACTCTTGTAGTTCTCCTTCTTGAACTTTAGACGTTCGGTCGGGCTTCTTAGGTTTGTAGTGAATATCTCTGGACCCTTTTGTACTATAAAATTATTATTAAATTTATTGCTAAAAATCTTATAAAAATTGCTACCTTTTTTAATCTCATCTTTGCCATTTTAGGGCTTTTAGTCTAGCTTCTTAAAACTGTTCATTGCAGTTGATTCTCCTCTTTTTGTTAACTCTTTCATGACTAATAATCTTTTAAGAAATATCATTTCATTTATAATCTTAACCATGCTAATAAACATTTAATAAATTACTTTTTCATTTTAAAAAAAATCAAATGTATTAAAGCATCAGTTTTAGAACCAACTACATACCCAAATTAAAGCAGAAACACCTTCATTAAGCTCAGAACAATTACTATTAATGAGCCCATATGACCAAAACTTTGTCAACAACAACATTATCTAAAATATAAAAATCAGGAGCAAAATAACATCAAGTCAATAGAATATCTTTCCTGCATCCTGATTTTAGTATTTTTTCCACTTCCTTTCCGGTCTCAGGGCGCATTGATGTTCGGCAAGCGGCTGGAGGTGAACTACTCAAAGTACTCGAACATCACCCCGGCCCCTGACACTCACGACTATGCGGGATCGAGCCTGAACCGTTTCAACCGCAACGCCGTGAAGAATTACCGCTACTGCTGCTCCCCGACAAAAATGATCCACATATCAACCCTGCCGCAGGACATCGCCGAGGACGAGCTCGTCTCCCACCTGGAGGAGCACGGCGGCATCGTCGGCACGAAGATATTCGAGGTGAGCGGGAAGAAGCAGGCGCTGATCCTGTTCGAGGACGAGGAGCAGGCGACCGAAGCCCTCGTCTGCAAGCACGCAAGTAGCATCGACGGCAACACCATCCGGATTTCCTTCTCCCAGTTGCAGAGCATCTAGCACGAGTAGTTTAGGTTCATGCGCCGCGCCGCCCTTTCTCCCTGTAGCTCTCATAAATATTTACTGGTTGAGAATTTTTCTTTGCAAATCAGTTTGGATTCCGGCATCAATTGTGATTGTTTAAGGATTGTTTGGAATTTTTATTTTAATGCCCGGCTAGTCTGTTCGATTTTATGAATTTTTTGCCGTTTGATTTTAAAAATGGGATAATGAGACATTTAATTAAAAAATATGTAGCCATCATAAATCTTTTATTGTGCTTTTTAGTACTCTTTTAGGCGGGTCTCTTCTCTAAGTTTGAAATGTAACTACAAGTCTATATTTCATAATGTGCATGTGCAAAAATACCCCTTGGGAGAGAATTTTGTGCATGATATTATGAAATATAAACTTATATGGTTTTTGTAATTTCAAAATATAGTGGCGTGCAACTTGTAATTATGCTAAAATGATTATAGTTGTATACACATTTTCATATGGCCTGATCTGCTGTGTAGCCATCAACAAGAAAAACAAATTAATTTAGAACATAAAGTGGATGTAGTTCCTTATGTGAGGTCGACGTAGAGTTCATGACAGTCACTGCTGTGCCAAACAAACCCTTAATATATAAATATCTTATATTTAAGGTGTCTATTGTAGTAGATTATGAAAATTTGGAATTTATTGTTGGAGGTTTCTCACTTCATCTAAGGCTTTATTTGGTTCGACGGTGGTGGGTGAAAATGGAGTGTTCGAATCAGAGGGGGGAGGGCTGTTCCAAACAGAGCTTTTTGGGGGCATTTCTCAAGACGGGCGGGTGGAAACAGAGCAAATGTCACCGGAGATTCATTTGTTTACCCTCTTTCCGACAACGTTTGCTCAAAACGAAGCAGCAAAACGACCAAACAAATAGAGCCTAAGTTGCGTCTTTATCTCTACTATTAATGAGAAAGTAGCTTATTTTTGTGGTGTTCGAACTCTTTTTCAAACATGGGTGGTAGTATTTAGGAGGTGGTGTGGTCTTAAACTTAAAGTTTGTAAAATTATAGGTTGCACCCTTCAATCTCTTGAAATTATAAAAAACTCCTGTACATTAATATTTCCGAGGATTTTTTCGCATGCATGCTAGCAAATATAACTTATATTAGGTGTTTTTGTAATTCCAAAAGGTAAGTGATGAAACATGTAATAATGCTAATTGTCCTGAAAGATTTGGATAATTAATATTACATATACACACACGTGCTTTTGTGCACATGTGGCGGCTACAGTATTTGAGAACTACGATCTTGTCACACCACGCACACGAGCCAAAGGATCATTAATATTACAATATTTGAGAACTACGATCTTGTCGCACCACGCACACGAGCCAAAGGATCATTTGGATGGCCGCTAATTTTATATTTTAATTTTTATGCTAATTCTTGCATTTTATTAAATGGAAGAGATTTTAAAGTTATTTTTTTGATTCAAATATGAAACCTGCGGTTAAGTTACTGTAGATGGCATAAGTATACAACAATAACACTCAAGTTTTATCTCACTATAGTAGGGTTAGCTATATGAATTCTTTGTCGCCATTGTGCCCTATCTTTTGTCATAATCTCACTAATGCCTAAGTACATTGTCTTTCTTTATAGTTTTATTTCAAGTCTTTATTGGTTTACCACTCCCTCGTTCAACATGCCTAGTGATTAGTGTTTCACAATGTCTAACAGGTGCCTCTAATCAGGGGAGGACCCAAGCCCAGACACACCCGGGCACGTGCCTGAATGTGTTTTCGCAAAATTTAGGCGCGACCTTAGGTAATTTTGCGAAATTGAAGCCCGCCTCCCCTTACCGCCGCTGCCGTCTGCCTACGAATGCGAAGCCAGCCATCATCGATTGAGACTCGAGAGTTACATTCTGGCTTTTGGCTTCCACCACCCCGTCGTCGTAGCTCGGTCGCTAAAGCCCTTCCTCCACCCATCGTCATCGATCAACGCCTCAACCCTAACTTCCGATGTTCTTATTTCCTACTTTGGCGTGCTCAATCTCTTCCTCACTTCCTGTTCCGATCATAAGTTAAAGCATATGTATAGTAGATTCTTAGTATGTGCAGTTCATCCTTTTCTTCTCTAATTTTTCTTGCCTAATTTTTCTTCTTGGCTAGTTTTTTTTGCCTAATTTTTCTTCTTTTTTATCTAGCGAAATTACAATGTGTTTCTTCCTCACAAGAAGAAACCTGATGCTCTTTGCCTTGTTGCAAAGAAAATGGCAGTGCCTGCTATGCCTAAAACCGAGAAGCCGCAATTGTGAATTATTTTTGTTCAGTATGTTTATTTAAGCCCCGCTCTTTGATTTTTTTATCTTCATTTCTTTTGTGTTTGTTCCCTAGTACTCCCCTCTTTGTTTTCTAACCATGACTTCAATTTCTATTTTTTTTATTATACAGAACATCAATTTCTAGTATACTAGGAAGATGCAAGGGAGTTGTTTGATAAAATGCCTGAGAGAAACTGTTGAATATGAAGGGAAGAAAAGTCGCAAAATTGATTAGGTGTATATCTACAGAGTTGCATCAAAATGAGTTTCGTTCCATTTGATTTCAGCAGACAATGGGTTTTCTTGAATCCTTTTACTTTCTAAACATTGTGTTCCCCAAAAACCTTGAATAAAGACAAAATGACTACAAATGGAGGGAAGTCTTTGTGATCTAAAAAAGGACTAAAAATGACGTTTTGGAATGGTGACGATGAGAATGGGAGGGATAGCAAACAAATTTTTTAGCCGTGCCATTTTTCACACAATAGAGATGGAGCAAAAACATTCAAACAAATAGACCCTATGTTTATCCATTAAATAGCAAATTGTGCTGTATTCAGCATATCCACACTTATGAGCTCACTCTGGACATTATTTTTGCAATGTTCGAACCTTTATTGGCTTGTGGTACTCTTATTGATCACCATATTAGTGCACACCGTTCAGCCAAGAAATATTCTCATTTTGTTATTTTTTGCCACTTGTAATAATATTTATTTAATCAAAAATACAAAATTTTCCTTGGTGCCCGGGTCGGACAAATATCCTGGGTCCGCCACTCCCTCTAATGATCTCCTTTGTACATGTCCAAAGTCCAAACCATCTTAGTCGAGTTTCCCGCATCTTATGCATAAGTATAAGGTAATTAAATATTTATTGGATAATATAAATAAACATCATATGATTGCATCAAGATGTGCACTAATGTCTTGTGCTCCAGGTGCGATTAGTATTTATTGATTACAGGGTCAGACAGTGACGACACTAGGATTTTGAAGTCGCACGGTCACAATTTAAGTACTGTCAATTGGGGGGTTTGGGGGGCAGTGCACCTTGAGTGGGGGTTCGGGGGTAACGCCCCCGATTTTGTTTTTGCAAAGATATTTTTGTAAGGAAAATATTGAACACAATATTACAATCAAAAATTGAACACAAAATTACAAAAAAAAGTTTAGATCTGAAATACTTACAATTTAACAAGATACTTTCCGTTGACACATGCTCTGAAAACGTGAAATAGTAGTTTCTGTTGTAATAGTATAGACAACTTATTTTTCAATGTAAGAAACCAAGCAACCATTCATCCATTCATCCCCCATTCTATTTCGCTACTGATTCTTTATGATCTTCATTGCAGAAAACGTTCTTTCAACAGTAGCTGTAGTAACTGGTAAGAGGCAAGTCAACTTCAATAATCTAAAAACTAACTGATAGTGATTATCTTTTTTTAATTCAACCAATTTTTTCAGAAGATCACTAATTCCTTTAACATCAGAAAATGTGTCCGATGATGTAGATCGCATATCAAAAATATATATATCAAGTTGTCTTTCAAGTAACTGCAACTCTATTGGCGTAAAACCATACAGATATAATGTAGCAAGATAAAATAATTTTTGTTTATCATAATAACTAAAATGATCCTTTGAGTCTAGACAAGCAACATATGAGAGTAATTCAGTGTTTACTTCATCAAAGCGATCATTTAACTCATTTAGCATCCAATCAAGCACTGCATTAAAAATTTCAATCCTAAAATAATGTTTATTTTTAATCTCACGTGCATTGCGTCTTGATCTACCTTGCTGAACAAACTTTTCTTCCATATTAACAACTTCTATGTCATATTTTCTGCAGAAAATTGAGACTTCGGCCATAAATATTTCCCACCCAGCTTCATCATTTCTCATCTTCAATAATAATAGTTTTAACAATTTTACGAAATGCATTGCATTTACAATATCTTGATCTTTCCTCTGCAATGCTTGGGATAGTTCATTTGTTTTTGATAAAATATTTTTCATCAAATGAATAACAAATGCAAATTTGAAAGTCAAGATAACTTGGACAAGTGCGCTTGCCATTCCTTTTTGGTTTCCATCTGCCTCATCAACTATGATAATCTCCAGCACATCAACAATAGAAGAGAACATGAGAATAAAAATTAAAGTTGTGCCATAATGTGACCCCCACCTCGTGTCACCAACGCGTTTGAGCTCTAAAGGTTGATTCAACCCTCATCCACTTTCCAAGTCCCTACATCCATGCTCTGTAGCAACTCGATCAACTTCCAAGGCTCTAAGAGAATCACGGCGTTTGCAAGAGCCACCAACAACATTCATTACTATGTTAATAAGCGTGAAAAACTAAGCAATATCAGAATTTTTTTCTGCAATAGCTAACAGTACCAATTGCAGTTGATGTGCAAAACAGTGAACATAGAAAGCGCATCTGTTCTCATTCAAAATTAAAGTTTTTAACCTCATGAACTCTCCTTTCATATTGCTAGCACCATCATATCCCTGCCCACGCAATTTAGAAATACTATGACCATATCTCATAAATAAATGATCTATAACTATTTTAAGAGATAACGCGGATGTATCTGCTACATGAACAACCCCAAGAAGACGTTCTGTGATCGTGCCATTGGAATTAACATATCGTAAAACAACAGACATCTGCTCTTTTGTAGATACATCACGTGATTCATCCACTAAAATTGTATAACAGTCTTCTCCAATTTCTTGAATAATTTTATTTGTTGTCTCTTTTGCAATTGCTGATACTATTTTTTTTGAATCTTAGACGTTGTAAGTTGACAGTTTTGAGGAGCATTTTGTAACACAACTGAGTTGATGTCATTATTATGTGATGCAAGAAACTCCAAAAGCTCAAGAAAATTTCCTCTGTTGGTAGACTCTTTAGTCTCATCATGACCACGAAGGACAATCCTTGTCGTAAAAGAAATCTAACACAATTGATTGAAGCATATAAACGAGCACTATAATCCAAACTTTGTTGTTCATTTTGTCTTGCAAAAGCAATTTGAATACCCTGTTTTTCATTTATCAAAGGCTCGCAGAGTTTTTTAAAAGCGTTGTGTGGAGTAGTGTGACTTCCGACATGTCTGTCAAATACTGATTTATCTTTCCAATTTCTGAAGCCTCTCGTGGAAAAAGTAGGCTCACAACCCCTTTGAGGAAAAATATAACAGTAAAGACAAAATACTGCATCTTTTCTTTGTTGTATTCTAACCTGCCTTTAAACTCGTTAAACCAATTCTTATTAAAGCGTCGAGTTTTGTTTCCGATTTCTATTTGGGGAAAACTTTTTTGATGAGGTTGACAAGGACCCTTTTTCAAATAATATCTTCGTATAGACTATTGAATATTTGCATCGTAGGAGTTAATAGGAAGTCTTAAGCCCGGGTCTGAAGGTAGATCTTCAATTTTGAACTCGTCTACGCGGCTTCTTTTACCAATTGCATCTAACTCCTGAGAATCTAATGAACTTTGACATGCTCCTTTTTTAGAAAAAAATTTCTCCATTGCACTAACTAAAACGCTGCATAAAATTGACGGGACATTCCCGTAAGCGCGACTAGAACTAATCGATATGCACATCACAAACATCACCGATCCGGGCTTACCGCCACGGGTAGGCTTCACACTGCATGCCTAAATCCAGACTCGCATGTCGGATTACTAATGCAAAAAATATGTCGGGGACGGACACAATCGACCCGGAGGTTCGCAATGAACTGAGGGAGACACACACCGCGTCCAATTGAAGGCGAGTGGCCCTCCTAAGCAAACTGAAACAAAAAACCGGGGAACAAGAGTAATTAACAATGATGTGTTCCAGGCTTCCAGCAACACAAGACGATTGTAGCTCCAAATCAACCCTTCACGATGGAGTCCAGCAACACAATGGTGTGTACCTAACATTAAAATTCTCGAAGATTAGCACAATGGTGCGTCCAAATCAACATTTCACAGAAATCTGGACTGATTTCTGTCAAGATTTCACAGAAATCTGAACTGAAATCAGTCCAGATTTCACAGAATCTGGCCTGAAATCAGTCCAGATTTCACAGTGAAATCTGTGAAATCTGGACTAATTTCAGAAGAAGAAGAAACCTGAGACGGGATCGGGAGCCTGCCTGCGACGGGATCGGGAGGAAATGAAACCTAATACCTAATTTAGCGATAAAAAACCGGTCAGGCACGTGCCCTACCGTGCCCAGACCTGGTTCCGCCCTTAGGGTCAGGGCTCATGAGATCATTTTTGTAATCTTGCAATCAAATTATGTAGATCTTGCGATCATATTATAAACTAAGATCAAAGACTTATTGCAACCATTTTTATAATCATGGGAACAAGTTATGTAAACATTATGATCATATTATAAACTTTATCGCACTTGGTAGCTTCTCAGCGGCCCAAATTTCAAATCTGAAGTTGGGCCACGACCCAAAAAATTTTTCTGCTGGAATATTAATTTATGTATTTTTATGATCGTTTTAAATAATCACAATGATTAACTATTTTTACAATTAAAATAGAGTCATCTTTAGTGAATACAAGTAAGTTAGATTTTTGTACTAAAAAAAGTCTCAACACAAATTTATTGTATTAATTACTGATTTTTTATTATTGTTTATGAGCCACCTACCGATTACAGTATTGTTGTCTTGTTGGACGGCTGTGGGTGTGCCACGTCATCAAGAAATTGGACTATCAGGATGAGCTTGCTTTACCACCCACGTGAGGAGGAAAAATTGTTAGGTACGGGTAGTATTTCTAGAGGAAGGAGCGGGTGAGATCTAAGTCGTTCAGGTTGAAATCCAACGTTAGCAGTCAGGCGAAATAAAAAACTAAAAGAAAAAGCAAGAGATGCACTCTTTTTAAAGGTTCATCGGACTGCTATTTTTCCGTCCGCACGCTCCTTGTTGTAGGAATGCTAGGCGCATGAAAACAATTTATCGTGCCTGAAGGTGCGCGAGATTCGTCCAAATCCAAGAGCCCGATGGGTCCCATTTAAGGGTATTAAATTTTACTAATTTAGCCCATGTTAAAAAATAAAATAAAATAAAATATCTCCTGTGGACGATAAAATAAGACAATTTTGGCTTCATTTGGCAAGACAGAGAACGTGCGCGGTTAAATTATCATTCCTTAACGTGCATTTAAGAAACTTTGTTTATTTTTATGTTCAAACGAGATGATGTTTGTTAGGTGATTCTTAACGAATTACGGATTAACACATGCGTTTACGATCGCCACCACCGTGTCAAACGGAGCCGAAGAGAAGCAGCCTCTGTCACTATCACAATTGGTTAAGGCTCCGTTTGGCACGTTGGTGATGGTCATGAACATGTGGGTTAAATTGTCATTCGTTAATGTCCACTTAAGCAACTTCATAAACTTTTATGCTCAAACAGATGATATTTGTTAGGTGATCCTTAACGAATGACGATTTAACCCATGCGTTCATAACCGCCAAATGTAGCCCAAGTTCATGAATATTAGGTGGTCTTTGCACCCTTCAATCTCTTGAAATTATATAAAAACTCTTGTAGATATACACTTCAGAGGATTTTCTTCACACACACACACATGTTTTTGTGCACAACAGGTGGTGGCTACAGTACCTGACCTTCATTCGATCAATATTCGGCCATAACGATCTTCTCACACCGCACACGAGCGAAAGGATCATTTGCATGGCTGCTAATTTATATTTTATTTTTATGCTAATTCTTGCATTTTATTAAATGGAAGAGATTTTAAAGTTATTTTTTTGATTCAGATATGAAACCTAACTGTGGTTAAGTTACTGTAGATGGCATAAGCATATAACAACATTCAAGCCTTAATCTCACTATAGCGTGGTCTGCTATATGAATCCTTTGTCGTCACTGTTCCATATCTTTTGTCATCATCAAATGAAGCTCAATTGGTGATGATAAGTGGTATTAGGGCTCCTTATTAAGGGTTGAGGGTTCGTGACCTAGTGTAGACATCGCGCTGTGCAAATAAACAGGCTGGAAATGCGTTGAGGTGTACGTCCTGTATGCCTTGTAATTATTTCTGCTGAACCACCAGATGCAAGCGTGCTCCGTATGAACAGACCGGAAATGCGTTGTGCTAATAAATAGGCCGGAAATGCGTTGGGGTGTACGTCCTGCATGCCTTGTAATCGTTTTGGCTGAACCACCAGATGCGAGTGTGCTCCGTATGGGTCGGCGGCTCCAAGTCTAAATGGGCCGAGTTGTTACAAAGATCATCCTTGTATATATAATACTCTAAAGACTTGTGCCTATATTACTTATTTGCGAATACAAGACCTTAAGAGATATAAGGTGAGACCTATAACGATAACCTGTGTTTATCTAGGTAGTACAGAATATAGTGCGGCTGTTAGATTTCTCGATCTATCCACTAATATAGTGATATAGTCTAGAGATGTCATATTATTTGAAAATAAATTTGTCAAGAATTATGGTTTGTCTGTCTCCGGGTCTACTGATATGATTTCGGAATCTACTATAGAACTTGAAGCTGTGCCCTCTAACACTGCTCCCTAACCTTTTGAGGTGAAACTTGTTCATATTAGAGCATCCACAAGAGAAAGAATCTCTGAGAATTTTGGTGAGAATTTTGTCACCTATCACTTACAAGATGATCCATTTTCCTACAATGAAGCAATGAGATCCAGAAATCCGTTGATGTGGGCAGAAGTCATTGATGATGAAATGGACTCGCTACTACAGAATAACACTTGATATCTAGTTTATCTGTCGAGAGGAGCTAATGTCCTAAGATGCAAGTGTGTTTTGAAGAAGAAATTACATAGTGATGGACCTATAACCATGTATAAAACACGTGTAGTAGCTAAAGATAATAAGCAACAAGGAGGAATAAAATACTTTGATGTTTATTCACTTGTGTGTCACCTATCAACTATTAGGATTCTTCTGGCCTTAATGTTTATCGAAAACTTTATAATTCATCAGATAAATGTGAAAATAGCCATCTTGAATGAAGAGCTTGATGACGAGATCTATATGACACAACCTGATGATTATGTACATGAAGATATAAAAGATAAAATGTACAAATTGAATAAATCAATCTATGAGCTTAAACATGCGCATAAGATGTGGCACAAGAAGTTTGATTAAGTGGTAAAGAGCTTTGGATTTCAGTCTAGTCTTTCCGATAAATTCTTTTATCACTATTCAATGTCAAATCAAACAGTCATCATATGTCTATATGCGGATGACATGTTGATTCTGTGGTCGGATCTCACTGCAGTTAGGGATATTAAATCCACTATCACATAAGCATTTGACATGAAGGACTTTAATCCCGTATATACCTTGCTAGGTATGAAAGTTAGAGTTGACAAGGGTCGAGTTATCCTTAGCTAGGCTCATTATTTAGTGCAACTGTCACAACCCGCATTTTCTCCGCAGTTAACAATTTATCAGAGTAAGGGAAAATACGTGTCATGATGCCACATCAGTAGGGGATAACTGTAGACGCTCAGACAAAACTCCAACTAAACACCTTTATGAAAGATTTGTGAGTTATTTAGAGGAAATCCAGTTTAAGTTAAGCAGTTAGCCGTATCCCTCGGCTCAGTGGATCAACTAGTCCACTAGAAAAATATAGTTATACGTTTCGGAAATACTTTGATTAGATTGATTTAACATCTTACATGAGTATAAACATCCCCAGAGGATAACTCATGATATGCAAGACTCTAGATTTATATTAATAGTAAAAGTAGCTTTTACGACCGTTTAAATATAGTGATTTAAGTTTTCAAATATGACATGTATGAGGTAATAATATTGGTTTTTATATTTTAAAATACCTAACAGTGCAACCTAGCATAAAGTCTTCCCAGATAGCAAATAAAAACAACCACAAAAGGCAAACTCAGCAGCTTAGCAAATTACTTAATAATCCAAAAAAAAAACCACCAGTGTGCGTCAACAACCTGACACGAATCCACTGTAGGTATGTATATCTGTACTATAATAAAGAAACAACAAAAAACTACCTCACAAGGGTGAGGAAAACCTCTACAACAAAGCAGTCCACTAGCAAATTCCCAAACCTAGCCGCTCAACCGGCTATTGCCCCGAACCTGAGGCATTCAAAAGAAGAACACATCAACAAGGAAATACAAGTGGCAAAGGGAAATAATCATGTAAAAAGTACAAAGGCAAGGAAAGGTTTACCAAACCCGTCTATAAGAAATGCTGAAAACCACAGCTGATTAGCCAAATATAATAGCTAAAGTAAAAGTCTGTAAATGAAAAGTTGAACGGACATATACATCAAGTGCGAAACAAAGCCATGCTTCGACAAAATATGCAAGGATTAGCATAAATAACATATACTGATCTAATAAGCAAACTGAGCACAAAAAGCTCGAAATCGTGGATCATTAACACAATCAATCGGGCCGGAGTTGATGGACAATTGTCCAATACCAGGCTCCCAGACCCAAACGTCTCAAAAAAGGCCCTGAGGTGGTGACCACATGTCCAAACCCAACCCGACAGTTCTCAAAACACAGACCAAACAATCACTGAGTGTAAAGATCCACAAACCGACGTCCAGTTGGTGGTTCTTTATCCACTGCCAACCTACCTATCCGAAGAAAACATCATAACCGACATCCCAATCAAAACCCAAGACTAAACCCAAATGCCAAAACCCAAACACTTCCCAAGACAAACGAGACAAAATACCCAAAAGTACTCTTAAAGACCAAACTCGACGAACCATACGAAAATCGACGAAAAATTCTAAGTCCTGGCCCATTCTGCAAGTATACCCGATGAACTACCTCGATACTCGACGAATTCTGCAATATTCGGCGAAATAGACTAAAAGATACTCAACGAATCCTAATGATACTCGGCGAAATAACCTACGATATTCAACGAATTTAAATGATACACACCGAATTTTACTTGGCAACTTTACAAGGTTTGACAATTGGCGATACTCAGCGAATCCCTATGATACTCAGAGAAAATGACTACCGATACTCGTCGAAAATGACTTCACAAAATTTGGCGATACTCGCCGAATTTCTACTTAGGCTAGATACTGATACTCGTCAAATTCCCTAACGTCAATACTAGACGAACCGACCCATGAAACTTGACGAAATTCACTTACCCGTCCCGGCGATTCTCACTCGCCGATATGCGCCGAAACTGACTTGCACCGCTAACCTTAGACTCCTTGGCTTGGCCGAAATCAAGTCCTAACCTAGGGGTTCTTTTCATGATTCAACCTACACTCACCCCACTCGCTAAGGGAGGAGAGAAGAGAGAAGAAATCGAGTAAGAAACAGACATGCAAGGGGGAAAAATCCACTTGCCTTGAACCTTCAAAGAAATGCCGCTCGCTCGCACCGCAACAAGGATCAGCCGTAAAAAGGCCCGAACAACGTTTCCTAAAACTTTCGGAGGGGAAAAGATGTCAAAATCGCTAGCCCTAACGTATAAAAATCGAGGAATCGGGGAAAACATATCACGATCGCGTAGCACTAGCCGAGAGCTTTCCGAATCTCGAAACTATTTATAAAACCGACCACCAGATCTCTGGAAATCGCCGGCCGAAAACACGCCCTGTCCTCCGCTTGCCCTCTTTTGTGAAAAGTCCGCCGTCGGGTTTAGATAAGATGATGAATAGTAGGGTTCGGTCGCATCAGTCTATTTATCTATATATATATATTATTTATTATTAGATAACGTCAAAACGACCCTAAATTCAAACGACCTCGGATTTCTATGAAAATCGCACCGTAGCTAAATACTTATGCTACGAATCCAACGACGAAGTCTTAATCGAAATATGACAAACCAAACTCGGGCAAACACCACCCGAAGTCAAAACACAAGCATGCCCAAAAGGCTCCACCAAGTCACCAAAACCGACCCGGCTCGCCAGCGAATCTTGCAAACAAGCTAAAACCCAGCCACACTGAAAAACTTAAAGAGCAAAAACCACGCTCTAACCACGACACATGCCAAACACAGGTTAACGTAATGCCCTGACGTCATAAATACGCCAAAAAAGGAATTAAACTAAAAATCGAAAAATCGGGGGCGTTACAGCCACTCCCCATAAAAGAAAGTTTTGTGCCGAAATTTTACGCACAAAAAACTTCTATTACATAAGAAGAAGAAAACAACCAAGGGTTATCAAAAAAGTTACATACCAAACAAATTAGGAGAACAGATGAGGATGAGCCTCCCCCATAGTTGACTCCAATTCCCAAGTCGCGCTCTCCACGTCTTGGTTCTTCCACAACACTTTAACCATCAATATTGTCTTCCTTCGCAATACCAGATCTTGAGTATCCAAAACACGAACATGCACTTCCACATACGAAAGGTTGGGCTCCAACTGGGGCACAAAATCAAGAATTTGTCTGTCGCTTAGCACACACTTCCGCAATTGGCTCACGTGAAAAACATCGTGCACACCGGGAAACTTGTGGGCAAATCCAGCCTATATGCTGACACACTAATCCGCTCAACAACTTTAAAAGGTCCCACATACCTCAGGTCCAACTTATGGTTCTTACCAAACCTTTTAACACCAGACATCAGGGAAACTTTAAGAAACGCCATATCCCCAACAACAAACTCCAAATCGGTCCAACACCGATTGACATTTTTCTCATAGCGCTCTTGAGCTATCCAAAACTTCTCTCGAATAAGCTTTACAGAAACATCCTTTTCTTCTAACGCTTTGGGACCCAACAATGGTCTCTCACCAACCTCGGCCTAAAATAAGGGAGTTCTGCAACGCCTCCCATACAAAGCCTCAAACGGGGTCATCTGCAAACTTTCTTAGAAACTATTATTGTATGCAAACTCCATTAGTCTCAAACGCTCATCCCACGCTCCTCCGTGATCCAAAATATAACATCTGATCATATCTTCCATGATCTGATTTACTCTTTCCGTCTGATCATTGGTCTGCAGAGGATAAGCAGTGGAATACCGCAGATCGGTACCCAATCCTTCCTGTAGGCTTTTCCAAAAGCAAGATGTAAACCTAGAATCTCGATCTCATACAATTTTGACAGACACTCCATGTAACCTGATGACCTCATCGAAATACAATTCAGCTATTTTCTTCATGGAGTAGTCGATCTTAAACGACACGAAGGGAGCATACTTTGTCAATTTGTCCACTATAACCCAAATAGAATCGTGTCCCCGGGGAGATCTCGACAATCTAGTAATAAAATCCATCGAAACGCTCTCCCACTTCCAACATGGGATTTCTAAGGGCGTTACCTTGCCTCCAGCCCTACCATGATCGGCCTTAACTCGCTTGCAAGCAAAACATTCTGATACGAATATTGGTCTACAGATGATAAGCGGTGGAATACCATAGATTGGTACCAAGTCCTTCCTGTAGGTTTTTCCAAAAGCGAGACGTAAACCTGGAGTCTCGATCTCATACAATATTGATAGACACTCCATGTAACCTGATGACCTCATTGAAATACAATTCACCTATTTTCTTCATGGAGTAGTCGATCTTAAACAACACGAAGTGAGCACACTTTGTCAATCTGTCCACTATAACCCAAACAGAATCGTGTCCCCAGGGAGATCTCAACAATCCAGTAATAAAATCCATCGAAATGCTCTCCCACTTCCAACTTGGGATTTCTAAGGGCGTTAACTTGCCTCCAGTCCTACCATGATCGGCCTTAACTCGCTTGCAAGCAAAACATTCTGAGACGAACTTAGCTATATCGCCCTTCATACCATACCACCAAACGATCTGCTTCAGATCCTTATACATTTTAGTAGAATCAGGGTGATAGGCAACACTAGAACTATGCGGCTCCTTGCACAACTTAACTTGGATATCCTCAACTGCGGAAATGCAAAATCTACCGCGGTACTTCAAAGTACCAGTGTCATCAATCAAGAAGTCTAGCAATTCCCCTTTCGCAGTCCTATTATAAAGGTGTAACAAATCAGGGTCATCCCTTTGATGTAGCATTGTTAGTGAAATCCATGAAGGCTCTAACACTTCCAAACTGCTGGGCGAGTTGCTACTCCCCATCGATATATTCATCAAAAGAAATTCCTCCACCAGTGAATCCATAGAAAAATTAAAAATCTTCGCTGACTTCCAACTCAGGGCGTCAGCTACCACATTAGCTTTACCCGAATGGTATTGGATCTCCACATCATAATCTGCCACATACTCTAACCATCTCCGCTGGCACAAATTCAATTCCTTTTGAGTGAAGACGTACTTCAAACTCTTATGATCAGTATAAATCTTGTACAAAGCGCCATATAAAAGATGTCTCCATAACTTCAAGGCATAGATCACAGCTGTGAATTCTAGATCATGCGTAGGGTAGTTCCTCTCATGAGTCTTTAACTTCCTCGACCCATACGCTAACATTTGACTTCTTGCATCAACACACAACCAATTCCAACTTGCGATGCGTCCACATACACAACATACTCTATTCCTTCGGTAGGTAAGGCCAAAATCGGAGCAGTGCACAATCTCCTCTTTAATTCCTGAAAAGCTTCTTCACACTTATCGCTCTAAACAAAGCTGCGTTCTTCTGCGTAAGCTTAGTAAGTGATGCAGACAGTGCAGAAAAACCTTCCACAAACCTCCTATAGTAGTCTGTTAGCCCTAAGAAGCTCCTTATCTCTTTTGGTGTGGCAGATCTGTTCCAATCCATAACAACAGCTATCTTCTAAGGGTCTGCAGAAATTCCATCCTTATTAACCATATGACCCAGAAAAGAGATTTGAGGAAGCCAAAACTCGCACTTACTTAGCTTGGCATATAACTTATATTCCCTCAAAGTAGACAAAATCAGACACAAGTGATGAGTATGCTCTTCAGCAATGCGGGAGTATACCAGGACGTCATCTATAAAAACAGCCACAAAACGGTCCAAGAAATTCTTAAACACTATATTCATCATATCCATGAAAGCAGAAGGTGCATTGGTCAATTCAAAAGACATCACCAAAAACTCAAAATGTCCATGTCGTGAACGAAAAACAGTCCGTGGAATATCTGTCTCACAAATCCTCAACTGATGGTAGCCTGAATGAAGATCAATCTTTGAAAACACAGTGCTGCCACGTAACTGATCAAACAAGTCATCGATCCTCGGCAGGGGATACCTATTCTTGATGGTCACGTTATTAAGCTCCCTATAATCGATGCAAATCCTCATCGATCCATCCTTCTTCTTCATAAACAACACAGGAGCACCCCACGGAGAAGAACTCGGCCTAATAAAACCATTCTGAATCAACTCATCCGATTGGGTACGCAGCTCCTCCAGCTCATGCGGGGCCATATGGTATGACGCCTTAGCAATAGGACATGTACCCGACTCCAAATCTATGACGAACTCCACGCCTCTATCAAGTGGAATACCAGGAAGGTTATCAGGAAATACATCAGGAAACTCACGCACAATAATAATATCCTCAACTCGCGGCAAACTACTATCGGTCGCTAACACCGAAACCAAACAGACAATATATCCAGAATTCACAAGCTTCCAAGCACGTACCGCAGAAATAATCAAAGAAACTTGGCGCGGAAAACCATAAACACTCCTGGGTTGACAGTTATCCATCTTGAAGTCAAAACGCTTGACCTTGCACTGGATGACCGCATCATACTTGGTCAACCAATCCATGCCCAAAATCACATCAAAATCTTCCAAGTCTATCACCTTCAGATCAACAACGGCTAGAAAATCTCTTAACTGAATCAGACAACTCTGAATGCCTTGGTCCGATACTACAGAATCACCAGAGGGAAACTTGACACATAATGCGTCGCCAACAAGATCAAGGGTCAAACCGTGACGCTCTATGAAGTCCTAGCCACGGATGAGTGGGTAGCACCAGAATCGAAAAGAACGCACGCCCAACGATTCTTGACCTTAAACTTTCCTATAAAATCGCGCACGTAGCTAGACGAACAAACATCGAGACTTTTAGATTAGAATCAAACCTGAGATTACTAGGGTTGAAGACAGAGTTTCTTCCTCGGTCACCTCTGTTGAAGCCAAATATGACCTCAACTGGAGTTCGAAGAAAAAGGGGTGCAGCCAAAACCTACTTCTCTCAAGTCTCAACCCTCGACTGGATTCAAATGACCTAAGACTGACCCAATAGCCTCAGCAGGGAGGTCCCACCTCACACCCGAAAGATCTCTGAGAGCTTCCCCTCCAAAGCCAAAGCTGGGCTAGGAGCTCCTCAGAAAGCACTGGAATTTGAGAGACAATGATAGCTTGCCTTCTAAGGAGCCCTTATGGGTCTATTTATAGCATCTTGCTGACCTAAAATTACTGAAAAGCCCCTAGTTGGTTTGCCAATAGCTGAATCCCGCTGTTTTTCTGAGGGCACATGGGGTAAATTTACCTGAGGGTGACCTAGTCATTTAACCCTAGGCCTTGGGCCCCACTCGGCGAGAGCTGTGCCGAGGTCCTCCCGTCCCGAGCCTGGCGCGAACGCTCCCGCCTGCCTATAGGCGAGAGCCCTTTGAGATTGGAGCCTGGCGCGAATGCTCTCGCCTGCCTATAGGCGAGAGCCCTTTGAGATTGGAGCCTGGCGAAAGCGCAAGCGTTCCCGCGCAGGCCGCGCTCGACGATCTTGGCCTGCTGTTCTCCGTTCGACGATTCGGTTACGCTCGTCGATCTTAGATCGACGATCTGGCGCGATCGCTCCCGCCAACTTTGGCGAGATCTTATTTAGGGCGGGAACTCCTTCGGCTAGCCCAATTGTGACCATTGTGCCTCCTGTTCTGACTCAGCGAATATGAGGTTGTACACAATTCCCGCTCTTTTTGAGCTAGCTCTGCGCTCGAAAAGACATGTCCAACCCAAAAATATTCGCTGAGCACGTGTCAACATCAGGGAATCTTTCGGTGGGCCGTACGGTGTCTATAAATATGTGTGCTGATAGACTGCCATAACCCTTCCCTCGACTCGTCATTCTCCGCTTGAGCTCTCGCATCCTCTCGCGATGCCTTCCAAGCGCGCCGACAAACCGCTTTCGCAGGATCTGCAAGACCGCATCAACGCGGCACAGGCGCGAGCCAGGGCTAATAGCGCCCTGGTCGCCCCATGGATAGCGAGACGGTCGACAGATGCTGAGCCTTCCCTGCCCAAGAAGAAAAAGAAGAGGGCGAAGGTGGTTCAGCGGGACCTGCCCCACGAGAACAGGAGCCCGCCTACCCCAACCCCTAGCCGCGCGGACGATCCCTCGCCGCGGAAGGTATGCTCGATTTGCCAATTTATTGAAAACACCAGCTGCTCAGTAGTTGACGCGATATCTCTCGCAGGATACGGTTCCCGATGCTGCCGCGTCCCCGCGAGAACCCCTGGATCCATCCTCTAGCCATCTCGAGGATCAACCGCGGGTTCCGTAGGTGGCTCCTCCACCTGACCCGAACACCGTAGGTAACTGTTCCCCTCTCGCCCTTAACTTAAATCTTTGAATGCTGAGCCTGCCCTCGCGGTTGATTCCTCCCTACCGGCGGGAGGAAATACTGCCGAGTCCTCTGCGCCTTCGCTAGACGCCAGCCATCCTGCGAGAGAGGAGACCCGCTCCCCCGCTCCCGACCAAGCCGGGCCTTCTCGCCTCCCGTCGACCGGGGGGCCTCGTCATGCTGCAGGTATATGAAAATTTTATCATAACAATCCTCTAGCTCTCGTTATAATAGGAACGCTTTTGCCAGGGGATATGGGCTCGCGGCTTGGAGCTGAGGTAGAGGAAGAAGAAGAAGAAGAAGAAAAAGAGGGGGAAGATGGCGAGAGCTCCCCCTTCCCTTCGTCTGACGAGATGGAGGAGATCTTGACTGGTGCCGGGAGCGCTAAAAGACAGGGGAAGAAGGTCGCCGCCGTCCTATCGAAGCTCATCCGGCGAGAACGGGTCCGCGACCTTGCGGCAAAAGAGTTTCGCCAGTCAGTGGAAAAGAGGCTAGAGACTCTGGAGCGGGATTATCTTATCGGCGAGGTGGACCGGCCGGGGGGAGCTACCACCGGGTCCTCACCAGAAAGGTGCATCGAGCAAATCCGGGATCTGTCTCGCCGGGTTGACCTGGGATGCAGTGTTCTGTCGTCCTACTTCAACCCGCAGGCGCCACCCCGGACCAAGCTGCGGGAGCGAGGAAAATGGCGGTGGGAGCAAGGGAAATGGCGCTGGGAGCCTTATTGAAGCGCGAGACCTCCCCTTCTCTTCCCCAGGCCTTCCCCTTCTCAGATGTACCCCTATTCATTTGCTTAGAACTGTAACTAATAATTTTGCGCTTATCGCTTACTTTTTATCCTGTTCTCGCTCAGCGAGAGCAATAACTCGGCACTTATTACTTTTTATTATTGTATGGGTATATATGTTATTTTCCTGGGCTCTTGGTTGGCGAGAGCTACCTTGATTCCGCCTATCTTGCCTGTCGCATGCCATCTCCCAACGTTTGCGCTAGTCATTTAGTCAATCGGTCACTATCAGACTCGGGCGGGAAAAACGAAGCGTCGCTGACCTAGGACGCGCCGGCTGTACCCCCGCCGCCTTTCTGAAAACAGCCATCATTATCACGGTTTTCTATAAATAGGGAAGCTCACCTACCACATTCATTTCTCCGATCCCAGTCTCTCTCCTCTTCTATTGCTTTCGCGGTCTCTCCAAAGCTCTCGTCTGTCTCCGCCTTCCCCTTCCGTTCTCGTACCGTTCTCGCTCTCGCCTTCTTCTTGAAGCTCTCGCCTTCAAACCCTTCATCGCGATGCCGGGCGGAGGTGAGAGACGATCCAAATGCGCGGAAGCTTTTCAGAAGCATCTTTTTCCTTCCTGCACTCTCACCGTGGATGAGTTCAACCTAATCAATACTCAACAGGTTCCCGCCAGCTTCACCGCGCGGAACCCGGGCAATCATGACAAGGTAAACACCGCAGGGGAGGGGGAGCTCGCCATCCCCATCGAGCACTTCGAGGTGGGCTTCCGCCTCCCGCTGTGGCCCGAGATGCGGCAGGCCCTCCGGTATTACGGGGTGGTTCCCGCGCAGCTGAACCCAAATTCAGTTGCGATTCTCGTGGCATTCATATGTTATATGCGGTCCGAGAGGATCGAGTTCAGCTTGTCGATCTTCCGCAAGCTGTTTACTTTCCGCGCGAAAGGAGGGGTGGTATTCTTCTCTGGACAACTGCTCAAGACAATCAGTCTCGCCAACAAGCACCATCACTGGGGTGAGAGGTTCATCTTTGTTTCCGGCGACTTCGGGAACGTACCTCTCGCCCCCATCCAATACGAGGATGCCGCCTATAAGCCCCCCTCCTTGGGCTCGCGCGAGAGCGCCCTCCTTGAGTTCTTCGGAACCAAGGACTTCGACGTCCTCTATCTTCGGTGAGACGTCGATTCTCTCCTCCCTGTGCTTCTAGGAGAAGGTAAGGTCTCGCCTTTATCTTTTCCTTGTCTTCTTCAAGGTTGGAACTTAGTATCATCGTTTTTGCAGGAGAGCGCGAGATCCCCCTACGCCATCCCTTTGACGAGGCTCGCGCTGGAGGGAGTCAACCTCCAAAAGACCCGCTGGCTCTTGCGAAGGCCGCTGCACAAGCTTGCTGGAAAGAGTCGGCCCCTCCTCCTTCAAGTGGTGCCGTGAAGCGAAAGCCCGGTGCCCTTGCGCCCCAACCAATCAAGAGACCCAAGACAACCGATACCGAGAAGGGCAAGGCCGTCGTGGTGCCGCCCGCCCAACCTCTCCCCGCAGGCCGCTCCTTTGAGGAGGTCTTGCAGGCTGTCAGCGAGATCGTAGCCACCAGGGGCGGCCGCGAGGCCCCTGCCGAGAACCCTCAGGCCCCTGGCGCTGCCGAGAGCGAGGGAGTCGCCGCCGAGACCTCCGGCCAGCCCCTGTCTGGAGAGGTGCCGCGGGGCCATCACAATTTTGGTCTCGGCATGAGGTGTCTGGACGCGGAGAACAAGCCGCTGCTTCAGTGGGATCCTGATGCCAACAAGGTCTCGATCTCGTCCCTCTTGCCAAGCTGGGCAGAGCGAGACGAGGTTACTGGCAAGGCTTTCGCCCTAGGTTACTGCCTCTACAGCCGGGAGGATGCCAGTGTCTACGACAAGATATCGACTCGGCTGCTGGCTTACGATTCTACTCGCGCCCTGATGCGCGGGCTGGAGCTTGCACACATGTGTGCTCGCAGGAGTATCACAATAGACCGTAATTTTCAAGACATGTTCAAGGCTAGGGATGATGCGGTGGCTCAGGCGGCTACTCTGGCCAAGGAGCTGGCCGAGGCCTAGCAACTGCAAACTTCGCGCCAGGCGGAAAGGGTAAGCGAGATCTTTCACAGCGCTTGCTCTCGCTACCTTAACTCTTCTCTTTTATGCTAACCTTTTGTTGCTCAGGATTTCGCCCAAGCCACGCTTCACGAGGAGCTATCCCAAGCTCGGTACGACAACATTCTAGTGCGGGAGCAGATTGCGCGTCTGGAGGCGAGTGCGCCCCCCCTGGACGAGAGACTGAAAAGCCGGTACTACTCGGTTTATGACATCGACAAGCTGCTCCAGGCGAACGCGCAGGCTACAGTAAGGTTGACGCTGGAGACGCTGCGAGACGTCAACTGCTGGGATGGGAGGGGCAAAGACATCACTGCTCAACAGCTCGTTCCCTGGCTTTTCGAGCCCATTCCAAAGCCCCCGGGCGCCCCGGATACCCCACCCTCGGACGTCCCGAAATCTCCTGCAGCCGGTGGCGAGACCTTCGGGGAGAGCTCCGGCGAAAGCTCCAGCGGGAGCTCAAGCGGGAGCTTGGAGGGGTACAACTTGTCTCCATGAGGGGGCCCCTCTTCCTTTTCTTTCCGCCTCAATGTAAAGCGCAAGACGCTACCAGTTTGTACTTCTATATAATATATTTAATGCAAACGTTTTCATTGTAAATATCTCGTCTTGTTATTGTGAATGTGCTCGATGTAATTGTTGTGGTCGAATGTTTCCTGCGTGTGCTTCCGCCGAGGCCCTTGGCCTTCCTAGGATAGTCTTCCTTAGCGACGGATCGGCGGGAACCTGCTGTAAATTATCAGCCGGAAGCGTGGCTCACTAACCCTTAGAACGGAACCGTCCCCTTTAGCCTGCGCAAGTCCCTTCAGGCTCGTCGCATAACGATTCCGCCTGTTTGTTCGAGAACATTAAGAGGAGCCTTCTCGGCGAAAGCCCCCCCTCTGCGAGACCTCTTTGACGGGGACTTCCCTGTCGAGATCTATCCCTGCCGAGACCTTCCCTACCTTTTCCATTTTGTGTTCCCGATGCACTTCCTGCCTTGTCCAAGACAAGCCAACCAAACCAAACCTATCCCCCACAGGCAAGCCTTCGGACCTGCCAGCTAAATGAGAGCCTGCGCAGCGGGTCTATCTGGGGCCGAGCCGAGCTCGGGGTGCCGATGAAGATCTCAATCCAACCAAACCTATCCCCCACAGGCGAGCCTTCGGACCTGCCAGCTAGATGAGAGCCTGCGCAGCGGGTCTACCTGGGGCCGAGCCGAGCTCGGGGTGCCGATTAAGATCTCAAACCAACCAAACCTATCCCCCACAGGCGAGCTTTCGGACCTGCCAGTTAGATGAGAGTCTGCACAGCGAGTCTACCTGGTTCTTTAAACACACACACACACACGTGATTGTGTTAGATGGTTCTTTAAACACATACACGTGATTGTAGTAGATGATTTGTTTGTGATGTGATTGTGTTAGATGGTTCTTTAAACACACATACACGTGATTAGGGTATCACCACGGGTGATACCTGATTTGCATACATGAATGCATAAATAAACTCATTCATTTAATGCATAAATAAATGAATACCTGTTTGTGATGTGATTGTGTTAGATGGTTCTTTAAACACACATACACGTGATTAGGGTATCACCACGGGTGATACCTGATTTGAATACATGAATGCATAAGTAAACCCATTCACTTAATGCTCAGCATACAAACATGATTGATGATTATAACACCAGATTAGAGATTGATGGATGAACATCAAAAAAACATATAAAGCCTAGCAGAACATATGAGCCTCAGACATGTGATCGACAACCCACCCATTCTTTCACCACACATGGAAACAGTTAGATGCAAGTTGTGTTCGTGCAAGGGACACCTCACGCTAGGGCACCTCCAGCAGCCATCAAGAACTCAATAAAATATTATTGTTTAATATTTTTAAAAATAAATATTATTCATTCTTTAATAATATATACGGCTAAATTTGCAAAGACTTTCCCATTCTAAACCAATTAAAATCGACCAATGTTATTGGCAGACTAATTCCAATGAAGAGCACGAATGAACGGAAATTCTCATCATCAAATTAATTTCGGAATATGACAAGAAATCATAAACACAGTCAATTATTACAGATCGAGTAGCATCTTCTTCTTCGCCAGAAAACCATCTTCTTCTTTATTACCAAAACATACCACAGCACAAACCCTGATTCCAGCGGGCTCGCCGGAGCTCAAAATCGATCCCTAAAAAGCAGCGGTGTTTTCTCCGCGTTGATCAGCCACCGGCCACATCGATATCTTCCCTCCATTCCTCGCCGAGCAATTCGCCCTGATTTCCCCATTCCCGCCGGTCAGCACGCCGAGCTGCCCCATCTTCACAATCGAGAAGGCAAATTTCTCAAAGAAGAGCGACTGATTAAGGGCGAAATCCAGAACCAGGGATTTGGTCCTCGAATCGAAGTACAGATTCTCGTCGGAGGTGAAAAGCCCCTGCCGGTTCTTCAGATCCACGTAGTACTTGTTGTCGAACACGTTCGGGCTGCGGATGTCCAGCGACGTCGTCGCGTTGGTGTCGGAAGCCGGGCACGTGTCCCGGAGTTTGTTGAAGAAGGTCTGATCCATGGTGGGGTCGCGGGACGGGAAGAGCCGGTTGGAGAAGGAGGAGCAGTGGCCGCGGCCGATGGTGTGCCCGCCGGAAAGGGCGACGAGGTCGTCGGCGTCGAGGCTAATGCGGGAGAGGACGGGGAGGATTTGAGTGACGTTGAAGGTCGGAGCAGGGAGGCTGGCCAGAGTGACGTTGCGGGTCGCGAAGGTAACGCCGTCACGCCGGCCGAGAGGAACTTTGTACCTCGGCCCGCCGGACTGCCATCAAAAATTGTATTTCAATTTTTAGACCGGTACTTTTTATTCAACCCTAATAATAAACCCCGCATTAAATAAAAAAAACTCCAAAATACTCGATCTTAATTTAAAATTTTTGAAGTGCTAACCATTTTAAGAATGTGATTGTATGGGCAAATTTATTTTGGATATGGGTAAGCCAAAATTTAAAATTTAAAAGATTAAGCAATATTTTTTACAGCATGAAATTGATAGGGGCAGACCATGATCGTTTCGCCCGCAGAAAACCATATCCTTTGCCTCGTGGTTCCTGTGTTGAGTGAGTATCCGTCTCCCACTCGTCCATCTCCGGCAAGCTCGGACGCCTTGTACTCGTCCATCTCCCGCGAGGGTGTCCACCTCCAAACTTGTATATTTTCAATCTTTGATGTTTTTTTTATTTTGATAGGTGCAACTATTGGTGTAAAAAATGTCACAAAAAAAGAATTTCAATTATTAATTTAACGTGCACATTTTTTGATTTGCTCACAAAATTAATTTGACCCTATACAAAATAAATTTGGCCATTATAATCCCCTTTAAAAATTTTGGTTTTTGTCGGAGAGAACGACCACAGTTCTAATAAAAATTAGCTAGGCCATTTATATTTAAAGCGCGTGTTCAACGTGCACACTTATAATATTTAAAATTTGAGATAAAATGATAAAAGTGAACTCACATAATAAATAAGGCCGCTATAAGTTAAGGCAAACCAGAGCTAATTAATGACATCAAAATTAAAAAAAATGAAGATTTATGAAATAGTGAAATTTCAATCAGGCATAATCATTTTTTTTACAGTACAATCTGCTGCCCCTAGTCGTAGGGCAAACCAGAGCGTATTTTCACCTGTGAAACGGTCGGCCGCATGAACTTGTGAAAATAAGCCTCCAAACGGGACAAATTTTATGGTGCTTCCGAGGTTCATAGAGCTATGTGCATCATGAGCATTTTAAACAGTTTTATGACTGTAATAGAGGCTGTAACATTACGGCCTCTATTACAGCAGTAAAACTGCTTAAAAAGCTCATGTGGCACATAGCTGTATGAATCACGGTGGCACCATGAAATTTCTTGTGTGCGCGCGCAAGAGAGAGAGAGAGTACCAAAGCAACTGAATCACGGGCAGCAAGGGCAAGCACGTCGGCGCACGAGACAACGCGGCCGCATTTCTGGTCAATCAGTGCGCGGAGATCATTGATAGCCTTGAACGCCGCGGGCCGAAGCGTCAGGTTCGGCGGCGCCTCTTGCTCGCTGGGACCGCTGGCTGATCCGTCCAGCAGGACCGACCCGTCGCACCCCTGGACGAAGCAGTCATGGAAGTGAATGCGAAGAAGACCGGCGGCAAGCCCGATATCCTTCTCGAATTGCTTCTTCAGAAAGTGATGGACGATTGACTTAAGTTTAGGGCAGCTGGATTTGTAGAAGGTGAATGAGAGGCCATGCACAATTGGAGGGTGTTTGTGCGCCACCGCCGGAGCCGGCGACGAGAGCAGGCCAAGAGCAGACACCAGGAGGAAGACCAGAATAGAAGCCATGTGTAGTCTCTCTCACTAATAACTTCTTATGGTTAGTAGAAGCAGGAGTATTGTGAATTTATAACTACGATGAATAGTGTGCTGTGGTTCACTCTTCGAATTAATATTATATTTCATTTTTATTAGTAAAATTTTTTAATAATTATAAAATGTAAATACTAAAATATTTTTGTGAGTGTCAACTTTTTGGCACGTCCCTACTTTTTGGCTTGTATTTTATTAGTTTGGAGTGTAAAAAGGATGAAAGAGTTGACTTCAAATTAAATAGCTATGTTATCTATAGTTTTAAATTTAATATGAATGATGGGTTACCCTAAAATTTTTAAGTCAAATCAATCAGATATATCTTATGTAATACATGACATTTTTAAAAAAATGTTCAATATAAAATTTGTATATCTCGACGAGATATACAACTTTCATGTTGAACACGTTTTCTAAGAATAACATATATTAGGTTTATTTTCAAAAGACGCGTGTTCCGTGATTTTTGTCTAAATTCGGGTGAAGTTTGTTTTGGAGCAAGTTTGTTTTTGTGCTGCTATTATCAATCATATTATATATGTTTTTTATTATTTTGTCGGACTGCCAATATCTAAAGCCGGACTGTCAATTTAAACACCCGCCTTTATTAGCATGCCAGACGCTACATTTAGTGGATTTATAATATAAATGAATAGTCGCATCTAATTAAACTTCTGTACCGAAGTAGTTGGTGGCCGGCTCATCTAGGCTTTTTTTTTTGAGATCTAGGTTTGGGGTTCTTGCCAGGTTGCCGCGTGGAGAAAGAAAGGATGGCGATCAAATCTAAAAGGTCAAAGGGGCGTGAGAAACCCATTCAAACCGTGCTTGATCTCCTAGAAGTTCATATTTAGATCCCTTAGAGCAGCTCCAACCGGCCTGCATTTCTCCAGAAATGCAGGCCGGAGCTCTCCAATGCTTTGACATTGGAGGCTTTATTTTTAGAGGAGGCGGCATTTCCTCTCTCTTCTCCTCTAAATTTAGAGGAGGGGGAGAGGAAATGCCGGCTCCTCCATTTTTTTTTTTAATTATTTTTTGTATTTTTTTATTTTAATTATTTATTTATTATATTTAAGAAAAAATTGTATTACACAATAACTTGTGTAGCTGCTAAAATAATTTTCCAATCTTGACATATAATATACCAATAAATTTGTTTTTTCGAGACCTACAAAACGAGACTAATATTGCATACTTTCTAATTATTATTGATCATACAAATAGGAAGAGAACATGATTTACTAAATAAAATTGCACATAAATCAAAATACATTCAAATTAAAATGCGTACAATTTTTCAAATTACATTATTTCATTACCATGTCGTGCCCACAAATGTTCAATCAGTGCATCTCGAAGTGCGAAATGTGCATCTTTGTCTCTGATTTTTTTATACCGATTTAGGAACTGCCGAAATCTTTCGACTTCACTTGTGTTCATCTCTTCAACATTCTGAGTTGGCGGCGGTGGAGAAATAACAACATCTTCATTTTCATCTCGCTCGTCTTCGATAATCATATTGTGCATTATAATGCAAGCAGTCATGATATCGTGTAACACATGTTTATCCCAAAAACGACATGGCCCCTTAATAATTGCAAAGCGTGATTGAAGAACTCCAAATGCTCGTTCTACATCTTTTCGGCATGCCTCTTGCATCATTGCGAAGTGTTGTTTTTTTTATCTTGTGTATGAGAAATAGTTTGAACTAATGTTGACCATTTTGGATAGATACCGTCGGCTAAATAATAACCAACATCATAGTTTTTGCCCAAAATTGTATAATTGGTAGGAGGTGTAATACCTTGTGTTAAGTTTGCAGGATCTCAATTCGGAGAAGACCAACAAGGAGGAAGTCAATATAGAGGAAGCGTCTATGGAATACCCGGGTATGGAGAAGAACGACAAAGGGAAAGCGCGCGTGGAAGTCGGATAGAGCCAAGAGATGACCTTCCAGAATTTTAGTTTAAATTCTAAATGTAATATTTTCATTTTAATTAAGTAATGTTTATTGTAATATTTTTATTTAAATTATGTAATGTTTATTGTATTTTAGAGATCAATCAAATTTAAAATTTAAAAAAAATTTAAAACATTAATAACAAGTAAAAAAATAAAATAATACATATTATATTTTATATAAACTTAAAATATATTTTATATAAATCTAAAATACATATATACATATTATAAAAACCTAAAATATATTTTATATAAACCTAAAATACCTAAAATAAACAAAAATACATCATGTTCTCTAAATATAGAGAACATGGTTGGAGTTGCTCTAACCATGTTCTCTATATTTAGAGAACATGTTACAATGAGGATCTCTAAATATAGAGATCCCCATTGGAGATGCTCTTAGGAGTTCAACCCTGAGATCGAAGTCCAGAAGAAAAAAAAAATTGCTGCCTAGTTACCCTCTTGGCCTTTGCTGATTCTTGGAGTTCTTTTGTTCAGGGTATATTCGAAATACTTCTACTCAATTTGAATCAATTTAAATTATCTTTAAACAGATTTAATTGGCGACCTACAACAAATTTAAAGGTATTATGGGTCGCTCGACTCTATTGTTGATTGATCAAATTGAACCGTCTCATCATGAGAGTAAACAGAGAGCACAAACAGTCACAGAGAAAATCAATATTTGACCAAAAAGCTTTTTATGTGAAAAACCACCGGAAAGGGGAAAAACACGGAGCCGAATCGATGTCAACCATATTCCACTATGTTTTGAAGGGTTACAAAAGTTATCTCTCGAGCGTGACAGACCATCACTCGTCATAATAATTCTTCTGAATTGTTGAGGTCGCTTGGAATGGAGTGTTGAGGAGAGTAATTGGAAGCTATCTGGAATGATGGATGCATCAGCAGGGCTCTGAAATCGATGGACATAGCCGAATGAGGTCTTCAAGCTGTCTTCGTAGGGACATTTAAGGAGCGAAATAAACCATTGAGGCATCAGAGAAATCTTCAAAAATCGAAGTAAATCTTCGAGCAAGCTACAAATGAACTTCAAACTCTGAATGAGATCTTAGAGCAATTTTCAAGTAATCTTGAAACTCCAAAGGAGATCTTTGAACGTAGAACGAGATCTTCGAGAGGCGAATGAGATTTTCGAGCACCGAAGATCTTCCAATGAATCTTCAAGCGCAGAAGAAAAACTTAGGAGATCTTCGAAAGAAGACTCAGGGTTCTCTCAGGCATAGAAGGCAAGGTTCTTTCAAATGAGGACTCTGAGACCCTTTTATATCTTATGAAGGAGGCATTTTGGTAATTGTGCCAATAAGGGGTGTGACTATTTTGTTGTGTAATGGG